>VDFB02000017.1:168569642-168701681 GCA_007258455.2 Sequoia sempervirens
TTTGATTGACACTACTTCTTGAATGGCCCCTTCATCATTAGGCTCAATAGCTTCATCCTACTTATTAACTTCAACTTCTTCTTCATCATGGGATTCCATAAATCCCATCAAATCATAGGTGAATTTAACACCATCTACCTCCAATTCTAGAACTTGTTGCTTGACCCACAATCTAGAATACCTCTTTAATGGTTTTGTGAGTTGATTTAAATCTATTACCTCCTCCTTAGACTAATTAATTGGAAGCAAAGGCCTATTCTTATATGGCTCATAATCGTCATGTTGAAGGACATCTGCTTCATCATCTTCCACCTGGTCTAGTACTTCTACAACTCTATAAAATCTAATCAACTTCAAATGCAGCCTAGAGAATCTTCTTCTAATGACTTCCCACTCATCTCTACAATTGGCTCAATAAAATTCAATATGATCTCTATGCCTAAAATTTCTATTTGCTTGCTTGATAGCCTTCCCATAGGGATCAAAATTTCCTCTATTAGTATGGGAGTATAACTCAAATTGAGTGATCTCTTTCTCTGAATGTTGGGTTCTCTAAATAGAAGGGTAGGCTTCCAATACTCCTACTCTCAATAGGAATTCAGATCCCAACCCCTTCTTCTTTATGTTTCATCTTTGTAATACTTCCTCAAAGACAACCATTTGTTTATTCAATTCCAACAGGATGAGCTTGTTGGTGGGATATCTTGGAAATCTAAGGGGAATGACTGGTGATCCTTGCACTCTAATATATGTGAAACTTTGGAACTAAATAAACCACTGGCCATAGTTCTTTATGAGATCCATTGCATTTGCAGAGATCCTCATGTGAAGGGAATCTTGTAACAATTTGGGAATGTACATGAAGAAAACACCATTGGCCCTCTTGTAATTTGATGTCTTATATTGCAACTGGGGATATATGTCCCATAGTATATCCTACCCCAAGATCCCTTTATAGCTAATACCTTTGTATTTATTCTTGTGTGCCACTATATACACCAAATATGAGGTCTTGGTGAACTAATTGATCTCCTACACACTCCTCAATTGGGCATCTATATTGTTGTTGATGATCCTCACCCATTGGTAATGCTTATTGGCTACAATCTGGGTAATGGGGTGGAACATCCAAGGTTGGAATATGTATGCTTCTTCCACTCCCATGACCCTACCAGGGAGAGCTATGATATCATTGTACTCTTTCTTGAAATCACTCTTGTGTAGTTGCTTGGGTAACTTTAAATAGTGAGGATTTGGCTTTAAGATCCGAGCATTGCTCATTATCTCTGGGGCTCTATTGGGGTCTTCCTCATAATATTTGGTAAATTCCCCAATGTTTATTTCTTTAATCAACTTGTGATGGGAGGAAATGTTGAAAACCTCTACAATAGCTTCTTTTGTTAGATTTTAGATCACTCTACCTTGAGGACCAACAATAATCCTTGTCCTAGAATCATAGTGCCTTGCACATTCCAAAAATAACTCTATACATAGTTGTGTGGGTGGAAATCTTGCCACTTGTGCTACTCCTTTGTCGGTGATCTTTTTTCCAAGTTCAATAGGTTCCTTCCCAAACATTATTTGGTGGAAGTATTTATAATCAATGTGGTGCATGTTGGTGTCTGTGATCCTTGACCATGTAGAGGCAATCTTTTTCTTGGGCCAGATGCCCTTGAAATCATACTTCATTCTCTCTTCCCTCTTTCTAACTTCCTCTTGTGCCAAAGTAGTCTTGTTCTTGGTTGTTTTATCTAGACTCTCTACTTCCTGTATCTATTAACACAAATTCACAATTACCAGAAGGAAAGCAAATCATAACACATTAAATTTGACCAAGAAATCGTCCTAACACATGATCATTACATCGTTAAAGCACATAAGCAATCATCATGATCAAGTAGTGATCCATCAAATTGATTTCGAGGTTAAAATGAGAAACTCAAAAAATATGAGCTTGCTCAGATTATTTGAGAAGATTATGGCTTGAGAAATCCGTCCAAGTTAAGATTAGTAGAATTCAGCCCTTGAAAGATAAAATGATCACCTTAGCTCATGATTTTAAATCCATGGGATGTAAAACCTTAAATCATTAATGAAAAAGTTCATTTCAAACCTTAAGATCAACATGACATATAGAGGTGAATGTTAAGAACAAAATTTGGAGGAGATTGGAAATTCTAGCCACCCCTAGATTCCTCAAAATTCAGAAAATCTTAGGTACCTGGAAATTTCTAAACTCAAGCTAAATTCATCATTCATCACATACAAGGATGAAACCTTCAGCTAATCTTGGCTAACTCGAATTATCTAAGTGAATTAAGCTTGGGTAATCCAAGCTAGCTCGGGTAATCTGAGCTAGCTTAGATTCTTCAAGATATCACCGGCATATTGAAATTTGCTAAGTTTTGAAAATTTATGAGTTACATTTGTGAGATTCAACTAATTTTTTGATGAATCACCCACTTAAATTATTTCAATCTAAGATTTACATGGTTTTGTGCAATGTCTCAAATATCTGAATCTCAATGTTCAAGTTTAACTCGTCTAGTTGGAATTCCTTCCTAGGGCTCGATCAAGATGGAGCGAAAAAAGGATATTCACTGCAAATTGGACATTCCTTAATTATGCATTTGTTTAATCCACCAAAATAAGATTCCTAACGTGACCATTCACCGAGCCCTAGAAAACAAATGACATAGTAATAAAACCTAACCGCATCATGCGAGCAATGATCAATGCAAGAAATGGACCCTTGCAACCATGAATGAATCGATTATATTTACAACCCAATGGACACAATAGTAAACACAAAAGGAGATTAAGACAACATATAAAGTGAAATACCATACCTTTAATGTGAAACCCAAAATATAATGCCAAAGAAATTGATGAAAAGGCCCCAAAATCCAATATTAATCACTAGTCGAGCAAGAAATCCTTCAAGAGAATGCCAAATTGACACACAACGAAATATGGTTGGATGATTCTCAACTTTCTCCAAATAAAAATGAGAAAAATGAAGGCCAAGATCAAATATAAAACCAAATTAGCACCATTAATGACCTCAATAAATGACTGACAAGACATTTTCCCCTTTTCGAAAATACGACCCTGAGGTAGATTTTGAATAATCTGAGGTACCTCATATTATTTGACTAGATTAAGGGTCGGGTAATTCAATCCTACTTATATTTTCCAAAAAATACCATCACTTAGCCAATTTTTTCCAATTTTCACAAGTTTGGATCTGAAGGTGACCTCTAAGGGTTGAATCATGACTTTCAAATTGCAAGAGAGCATCCCAAAGAGAAAGTTTAGTAATGCACATGGGTGAATCAAGACCCAGATAGAGGGACTTATCTCTTAAGGGGATGAAGTCAGGACCCTACAAAAATCAAACACAAGAGAAAAAAAAAGAAAAGAGAGGGTCTCTAATTTCAGCGGGGTGTGTGTGCAAAAACTGCACAACAAATATCACCCCCTTTGAACAAGGAGTGTATTAAACACATCATATTGGCATCCAAATCATCCACAATCCAAAATACAACCTCAAATACTTAATTGAAATCCTAAATCAATCATTCATTATAATGCTTTCATGGGAACTTAGCCTATCCCAATTTAGTAATCCCTTGTTCAAGATGTTTCACCTCAATCAAGGGAAATAGTTTGCATTGATATCATCTCTTTCTTGAGAACTTATCCTATCTCAAGTAGGAAATACATTCAATCACACTTTAACAGTGGACCTCAACCATAGTTGGGAGGATATTATCAACCACTCATCCAGAAATCACCTCACTATTTTATCTACATACTTGAACTTAGGAGACCCTCTCACCATACCTTCCAAATCATCCTACTTTGAGATTAAATAAAATCCTAATATAAGCTTAATCTAAATCCTAATTTTCTTTAGTACATCTGCATATACTATCTTTTGATATCAAAAAAAATCTTAAGATCCATTCTTCCACATTCTTCTAAACCATTTCATTTACCCTCTAATCATTCATTTCCATCTCTTTCATGCACACCTCTCTAGTCTAATACCATACATCCTTATTCTCCTCCAATAATACCAAAAATAGTAATCAAGGGAGATCCTAATTTAATTGAATATGGCAATGAAATTCTTTTTGATCAAGATTAGTATGAAATATTAGATCCCCTTGATGCTATCATCACTAGCAATATTTATCAAAACATCTTCCAACATCACATCACTCATCCAAGATATTCCATCATGCCTTGATCCAAACCCATTAGTAGTCCTTATGCTACCTTTAACAAGGAAAATCCATTAGCTCCCCCATCCAAATCTCCATCTTATCCCCCATCCACATATCTCTCTTATCCATCACTCAAATATCCCTCTCATCCAATATCCATACCTACATATTCTCCCCTAGCCATATCTCAACTTCCATCTCTACATACCAACACTATTACTTTTATCCCTAGTCCAAATCCACCATCCCATTACCCCCAAGACATCTCCCAATCCATAATCATAATCCTCCAATTTATGATCCCAATCCTCCATCTACTCCTAATATTTTTATCTTAATCCACCATCCACATCCTCTTACCTCAATCCACCATCCATGTCATCCTATCTTCACATTCCACTCCCTCATATCTTAATCCTCCCTCCAATCTATAATACTTCCATCCTCCATCTAATATTTATCCACTCACTAATCTAATCCTCCACCTACTCTTATTTCTTCATTCATTTAGAACCTAACATATAATCCTAATTCTCCAATCCATAATCCTTATTATCTCGCTACTCCCCCTCTTCCATCTACCCATTATCCTCCACCTAAGCCTAAAATATACAAGTATCTCATTCCAAATGTCATCCAAGGACTCATGGAAAATAAGTCATCACTAAATACACATCCAAAAGTTGTGGAACCCCACTCAATAGTCTAAGATAATTATTGATGAGGCTCTTCTCCATCCCACACCTACCATTCATCCTACTACTCCTAAAACCATCCAAATCATTAAAAGTATCCAACCCATAGAATCCATTCAAACCCCTTCTCCTACTCCCAACATTATCCAAATCCTCTCCCATAAACTTCATGAATCCTGTATCCTTTCATCCACCATCACACCACCCACACAAGTTGAGACATGCCAATATCTTATTTCATATCATACCAATATATCCCCTCATCCAAATAAATATCATACCATTTTTACAATTTAGCTTTCATTGATGTCAATTTTTTTATGGAGAGTGTTGTGTTCTGGTTTTTTGGTTGCCAAAGTCTCTAAGAAATGCTCTACATTTCTCCACTAATGATGTTTTACTCCCATAGTTTAGAGGATAGCTTTATGTTGTGCCAATGTATGTGTGATCCAAGTTTCAAATCATTTGAGATACCCAAAATTGTTTTTTGAAAGTGGCAGATTGAAGAATGTGTTGAATTTTTTAGGATATTCTCAGAGGTGTAAAAGTTGGCTTTGCACATCTCTGCATTTGTATACATGGTCTTTTTGTTCAAAAGTTAAGTTTATTGAGATGTGAAGGTGTTATATCCAAAGTTTCATGTCAATAATCCTTTTGCAGAGAAAGTTAGTAATGACAAATTATAGGATTGTGGGTTTCAATGTCTATTGGTTTGCACCAAATTTTTGTTGCATTAAGTTGTGAAAGGGATGTATTAGAGTGTTCTTGAACAACATGTAATGCTTGTTGATTTTCTACAAAGTGTCTTTTGGTTTTTTCGATATAGGTTGTGGTCCATAATGAATGTTTTTGTGGTTTATGCTTTTGAGACCAACTAAGGTATATTGAATTATGTGCACCACAATTTCAAGGTTGAGTGAAGCTTAAGGAGTGAATGAAGGTGTTGTATGGGTCATGTTGACTCATCTAGGAGAACTACAAATAATGTTTTATCATTCTTTTGTACCACCATTGGGTGTGAAGGATGACATGCTTCATGTTATATTTTTTCTTCTTATGGCCAATCTAATTTGTATTTGCAAAGCATGTAGATGTTATCTATAGAAGATCAACTATGTGAAGACTAATTTGGGACTAGGTTAAGCATCTATTGGAATCCACGAGGCGTGTTCTCTTCTCGGTGTTTCATATATTCTTTTGGGTCTTGCCCACTACATGTTTCACGTTGATTATTTTATTCTTGGCTAACTTACAAATGTTATTTTTTTGTTGTAGGATGACATGTGAAATGTAATCAATATAATATCATGTATAAATTGTAAACCCAGTTGATATAGGGAAAAGTAGTGTGTGGAATGGTGATGATTATGTAAGTGACTAAAAGAGGAAGAGTAATAGTGGAAAATTGATGAAGGGGCATCCAGAAGTCTTCAAAAAGTTGAGGCAGTTGATAGTGAAGTTGCAGAGTACCAGATTATTGAATTCAATTGTTAGAGGTTGTGGATTAAATGTTTTGTTGCTGATGGTGTCTAGTATTTCCATGTTAAGTTTCAGAGGTCCACATGAAGGATCGATTGAGTTGAGAATATTTGTGTGCTAAAAGTGTTTAGTTATTCTAGTTGGAGTTTTGAAAGGAGGATGATGTGATTCTGACAGCTTGTGTTGTTGTGGATGTTGTGGTGGTGATTTGTGTGGCTCGCGGATGTTTCTGGATTGTGTTTTGTTGGTCCACATTGGTCTATGTGCTCGCGATCAGTGATTTTATTTTGTGAGGTCTTGTTTACCTTTTTCTTGTCCAACAGGGTGTTGTGGCATGTTGTGGATCTTCGAGGAGTAATTTAGAAGGTGTTTTCGTGATCGAGGAATTATTTTGGGTCCTGGATTTTTTGTGGCTGACCTTGGTTGATTCACATGATAATTTTTTATTGTTTGGGGCTGACCTATTTGAGTTGGCACATTATTTTATTAGTCTTTGTAATTGGGTCGACATGTTAAGATTAGATGACTTGCGGAGGATATAAATAGAAGATAGGTGATTGTTACAAAGAAGAGGAAAGAGTGTTGAGATTATGCAGCATGGGGATGAGGTGTTCTGATCTAGAAGGATCATAGAGTAGAGGATCTTGAGGCAACTTGCAAGGTGGCTTGCTCAGATCGTTGATCAGTGAGGCAGTGTAAGACTTGTAGGTAGATTGCTGAACATAAGAGTTGATGGAGAATGCTCTTTTGTAATCCCTAGGTTGCAACCTAGAATCTATAAAGCCCTTGAGGCATATGTAAACTGTTTTGAGACTTAATATAATGATGAATGAGCTTTGAAGGCTGATTTTTTCCTTGTTACAGTTTTCCCATGTTAAATTTTGTGTTTGGTGTTCATGAATGTCTTTTATCTTTTTGTGGATTAATTTTTAAATTATGTTGCATGTTTGTGTGATTATGGCGAATGTATTTTAGCCTGCAAGGTTGGAAAGTCCTTAATTGGATCCTCCTACCTTGGTTGTATTAGTTAGTATCAAAGCTGGTTGTGAATCTGTTGGGAAGAAAGGGAGTGTGAAACCCTACGTGTCACCGTTGAAGAAGATCAGGACAAGAAAATAAGATGGGAAAGATTGGGAAGAAGATGAAGAAAGAAAATAGAACCCTTGAAGAAGAATTGAAAGATTTGAGAAGAAGAAATGAGGATTTGGAAGCAGAATTGGGTATGTTTGAATACCTTAAAGAGAAATTTGCAGAAGAATTCAAGATTGTTATGGAGTAAATTTTGAGAGAGCTGAATAAAGAGAATAGTTTATAGAAGAAGTAGATATCTAGTTTGAAGGAGCATGCTAATCGGTTGGAGAAGGAGAAGGAGAATATGAGATTTAGGCTTGAAGTGTGTGATGTTTCTTGTGATACTAATGATTTGTGTGATGTTGTAGAAGAACGTGAAGTTGAAGATAACAATATAAGGAAGCCTACAATTGTTGGTGATGGTATTGGATTCAAAATCATGCAAAGAATGGGACATGACGGAAAAGGATTCAGAAAGCAACAACAAGGAATTACTGAACCTATTGAACTAGTGATGAGATCAAAGAGTGAAGGCCTTGGATATGATAGAGGTAAGAATGTTATTCCAAGTTTGAATCAAATAAGAGAAGGTATGTATTGTTCACATTGTAATAGGAATGGACATAAAAAGGAATTGTGTTGGGATCTACATCCTTGTAAGTTATGTGGATTGAGGAATCATTCTAAGAAGATGTGTTGGAATGAGATGAGAAGGAGACAACCTATGATAGGTTATGAGCAAATGGATTATGGATGGATTGATGGAGAAAAGTGGAAACATGTTACTTGTGTCCTTAGAAGATCGTACAGATGGAATACCTCATATGTTGGAGGAAAAAAGGAATCAAGATGTAGAGAAAGAAGACCTTATGCAGAGCATAGAGGAGTTTGGAGGAAGAAAGAATCAATTATTGAGTGTCATCAAGAACCTAATGTTTAAAAATATAATGAAGGAGAAGTAGTAAAGGATGTTGAGATACTTTTTGCAGATGAAGAAGATTCTAAATTCATTTATCCAAAGGAAGGGGAACCTTTGGAGGAATCAAATTTCCTTATGGAATCAAAAGAAGGTGAAGTTTTAATCTTATGGAGAAAATTTGGTGAAGTAAGTGAGAATGAAGGAGTTGATCCTGAGGCAACTTATGGAGAAGGATTGCTCAGACCATCGACTAGTGAGGCAGTGCAAGGCTTGCAAGTAGACCGTCGAATCTTGACCATGACAAGATGAAGAACCTGAGGCAACTTGAAATGTGGGCTTGCTGAGATCACCAAATAGTGAGGTAGTGCAAGGCCTACAAGTAGAGCATCGAACCCATTAAAGAGACAACATAGCTTAGTAGAGCTTGAGGCAGTTTGTAGGGTGGACTTGAATAGAACACCGAACTTGAGGTAGTTGCAAGTACTTGTAGACCGATTGCCAAACCAAATTGAGGAGATAATAATGGATTTGATATAGTATAGACCAAAGTGTAGAGGGTCACTTTTAAAATAACCTCAAGAGTCTGATGCAGGGGCATCCAAAAGTCTTCAAAAAGTTGAGGCAACCGACAATGAAGTTGTAGAGTTGAAAAGTACTAGATTATTGAATTTGATTGTTAGAGGCTATGGATTAAAGGGTTTTTTGTTGATGGTGTCTAGTATTTCCATGTTTCCATGTTAATTTTCAGAGGTTCGCATGAAGGATTGATCAAGTTGAGAAGATCTGTGTGCTAATAGTGTTCATTTATTTTAGTTGGAGTTTCAGAAGCAGGATGATGTGATTCTGGTAGCTTGTATTGTTGTGGATGTTGTGATGGTGATTCATGTGGCTCATGGATGTTTCCAGATCATGTGTTGTTGGTCCACATTGATCTGTGTGCCCATGATTGGTGATTTTATTTTATGAGGTCCTATTTACCTTGTTCTTGGCTAGCAGGGTGTTGTGGCATGTTTTGGATCTTCGAGGAATAATTTAGAAGGTGTTTTCATGATCAAGGAAGTTTTTTTGGGTCCTATATTTGTTGTGGCTAAACTTGGTTGATTCGTATGATAATTTGTTATCGTTTGGGGCTGACGTATTTGATTTTACACATTATTTTATTATCCATTGTAATTGGGCTGACATGTTAAGATTAGATGACTTGTAGAGGATATAAATAGAAGATAGATGATTGTTACAAAGAATAGGAAAGAGTGTTGAGATTATGAAGCATGGGGGTGAGGTGTTTTGATCTAGAAGGATCACATAGTAGAGGAGCTTGAGGAAACTTGTAGGGTGGCTTTCTCAGATCGTCGATCAATGAGGCAGTGCAAGACCTATAGTTAGATTTCCAAATGAAAGAGTTGATGGAGAATGTTCTTTTGTAAACCATGGGTTGTTTCCTAGAATCTGTAAAGCCCTTGAGGCATATGTAAACTATTTTGAGACATAATATAATGATGAATGAGCTTTGAAAGCTAGGTTTTTCCCTGTTAGGGTTTTCCTAGGATAAATCTTGTGCTTGGTGTTCATGAATATATTTTTATCTTTCTATGGATTAATTGTTAAATTTTGTTGCATGTCTGTGTGATCATGGCAAATGTAGATTAGGATGCAAGGTTGGATAGTCCTTAATTGGATCCTCCTACATTGGCTGCATCACAAATCCTATTTGATTTCATTTTTAACATATTTCTATGATAGAAGGAACTTGAATAAGTTTTCTTGAGTTTTTATTGGAGGCATTGAGATGAAGGTATAACTTTTTGATTTGTAGAAGTAGTGAGCTAGTGGGAAATTGGGAAGACATTTGGAGAGGTTACAAAGAATAATTACAATCATTCTTGAATGTGTGCTCACATCAGGGAGTTTTTGCTTCCTTTAAAGTGACCCTAAGACTATAATTATGGAGTTGTAGCTTCCTTGAGTTGTATCCCTAAAATAAAGCTATAAATTTTGTTCATCTTGTTAGGCTAGATTAGGATAGTATCTCTTTGCAAATTTTCTCACTATGGTTTTTCCCTTGTGGGGTTTTCCGTTTATATCTGGTGTTGTTTTGTGTTGTGCATTGTCTTCTTCTTTCATTTTATTGCTTATGTGGTAGAGTTTAAAGTGTCTATCTATTCTAGAGGTTTTTAGATTTGATAGAATACTGATTTAACCCCCTCTCAACATTTTAATGTGTTCAACAACCATCTTACCTAATCCTTATCATAATCCCTTATCATCCCCTCATCCAAATCAATATCCTACCATCCCACCTAATCCCTCTCATGATCCCTTATCATCCCCTCATCCACATACATATCCTACAATCTCGTATACTCCATTGCATGACCCTTTATGACCTCTTATCCAAATTATCCCAAAACAACCTTCATACCCCCTTAGTCCTCTTGCATTCACCCATAGTGGTTCTCTTGTAATAGAATAAAAAAAGCATATTAAGCAGCCATCCTCCTCCACCTAATAAGGGATTCACATCATGTTTCAAAAATAAAAAGCATCCTACTCTAAACCAAAATCTCAAGACCATAAACAATCAAGGAAAAGGGTTAGGCCTTCATCAGAAAGGTGTATTGGAGCCTATCCATATAAAAGAAAACCCACATGCACAAGGCCTTGGTTACCTATCTCAATGCTTACAATCCAAGAATGTTGGTATGTAATCTTCATACAACCTATGTGAGCCTCTTCCAAAAGAACAATAGGAACTTCCCATCACTCTAGTAAACCATTTTTTGTCATCCCCCATCCTCCAAATATATTTTTTGTCCTTATATCCTGCAATTCACCATCATCCATCCTCCATCTACTAAATCCATTTTGGGCATTTATATCCTAAAATATCATCCTTCATCTTATCCTACTTTTCCCCTCATCCACCAATCACATATCCTCATTACCCAACATATACATCTAACTCTCATAACCTCCAATCAAGATCAACAAAGGCACACCTCCATGAACATTCTCCAACATCCTCTGTCTATGCATCATCTCCAAAATCCTACCTCTATAACTCCACTCCTATCCTCTCTCATCATCTATATACTTGCACCCATACCATTTCTATTGGAAGCACTTTGGATGCCAAAGTAAAAATGCATAAATCTAAACATCCAGATGAATCTAAAGATCCCCTTGTCCCCTCAAAAATACATGATGAAGAAAAGAAAAATCCAATCCAAAATTCAAATCAATCTCAAAGGCTACGAAGGCCCCACAAAAGTAAAAGTAAAAAACATAGGTATCATAAATAAAAAATATGCAATGGATTCAAATGAAAATTCCATAATGGAATCCAAAGTTTCTAATCCAAAAGATATGCATCCCCATCCTCCATATCATAAATCTATTTTGGGTCCCTATATCCCAAAATTTACTATCCAACTCCTCCATTATCCTAGCAATCTTCATCCATTAATCATCCCATCATTCCACATCCATCATAATATGTGCCAATGTTGGTTTTGAAAAATTCCTTCAATCCATAGAATTTCCAAAATACTATTCATTCTCCCTCATACCTCTCCCATAAAATCCCTTTAATCCATTCATTTTCATTATCCATCCATCCTAATAAGGTTGTGCCAACATCTAATAGTCTCTTCTCACATGAGTGCTTATTACCTTAGTATGGAACTAGATGCTTTAGTCCTTACTCAATATCCATATCCCTAATATTCCAAATAAACTTATCTACATCCCTATCCTCATCCATCACCATCCACACACTTTTCAAAACTCCAAAAATCCAAAAAATTCAAAAAATCTAAAAAATCCAAAAAAATCCAAAAATAAAAAGTAAAGAGAAAAAATTCTCCAATGGTGAAAACTTGACAAACACCTTGGGAAAGTACCACGATGAAAACCTATCAAACATGTGTCATGTGTAAATCCCCTATCTATTTTCTCTCAACACTTGGGGAAACTTCATTCTAAGAATCCCCATCCTCCATCTCCTTCATTCCACCTATCTTACCCATCTTGCATATCGTGTCCCACTTATCTCGATCCCTTCATCCTCCTTACAATCTTCATATAGCCAAGAGAAAATATATATGCATTCTTTGGACCCCTCTTGACATACATTTCCTCTATCCACACACTATCATATTCCTTATCCTCCCCATCATGCTATCATACATCTACCTTCCTTCTACACCCATAATATCTTCATCCATCTACCTCCCTTATCTTCCAATCCCCCTATCTTCCATCCCTCATGCCTCACAAAACATGAAATATCTAGAGTGGGGAATCATATTCCTTTGTGACATAGTCCTTGGATATATCATTTCATACCATCCACCCATCCTATCATCCTTCCATTTCCCTATATTTATCTCCCTATAATCCTTCCATACCTGCATCTCATCCCCTATCCATCCTCCATCCTATCATTATTTCATCTCCCAACTACATATCTCCTAATCCTCACTCATTTTATTCATCCTCCATCTTCCATCCTCCTTCCATCTCCCAAATTAATATCTACCAATACTCCCTTTAATAATCCCTTTATCTCCAAAACCCATATCTCCTCATCCTCCCTCAATCAATTCATCCTCTATCCTCCTTCATCCTATCACCCTTCTATATTCAAAATCATTATTTCCCTATCATCCATCCCTACAATCCCTCCTACCATACCATATTATATCCCATAATCCCTTATCATTGGTATCTAGCTATAGGCAATGCTCATGTAATCCAATTTCATATCCCACCCTCATCAATCCTTCCTTTATCCCATATCTTGATAATATCATATCACTTATCATCATATATCCATCCCATCATCCTCTAAATTCATATTTTGATGATCTAGATAACTATCCCATTCTTGAGTTTTGTGCAACCAACATCCTTTTATAAATATTGTATATCTTGTATCTATCAATCATCTTATATATAAAGTTAGTATTATGTCATCATTAAGGCCCATATTTATACATACTTGTTTTTAGGTCCCATCCTTATGTCTCTTGTGTCACCAAGATCCCATGTCAAGCTAGTACTTCAACAAAATTCATTAGCTCCCTTGGGTTTCAAGTATCTTGATCACCTCTTGTCATAATAATCCTAGGTCCTATCCATCCATCATTAGTCTTTGTAAGATATATTTTTCCACACATCAGACCATATCAACCCCAATCATTATCCTTATGGAAAAAGGTACTTGAGATATTTTGTTATTGCATTGGTTCTTTTGGAATTTTTTCTTATCTTTACTTTATTCCTCCTACTTAACATACTTGAGGTTTGCATGATCCATCATATCACAGTGTTCTTTGAATGGTGAAACTAGGGGAAAGTCTTATCTTTTTGGTTGTTGTGTTTTCTTGGTCTATCTCACATTGTTTCCATAAATATCCTTTGTGATCTTATTTTACACTAGGGTATTCCTTCTTGTGGTTTACCAACATCATTCTCACCAAAGTTACTTAGGAATTTGTGAGATGTTAGACTAACCTTTTTGTTTACTGAGTCAATATTATGTATGCAATATGAATTCATCTTTGTTCATTATACCCTGGTACATAGTATTTCATGCTATATAAAATTAAATTCTCACTACATGGTAGTTATAATTAAACTCTCCAAATCCCCCATCCATTTATCCTACATGTTCATTATCCCTTTATCATTAATCCCTCTCCCCCATCTACCTATCCTACATGTTTTCATCACTCCACATAATCCTATATTTTATGTTCACATGAGTCCTCACCCATATTTTCATCAATCATCACATATATCTCTTGAAATAATCATATGCATCTCATTCATCCTCATTATTTCCTAATTATTTTATTATCCATTCAATACTTCTAGGCTAATATAGATTTGTTAGTCTAAGCATGTTTTCTTCTATCATAATCATTTCATTATCCCTTCAATACTTTTAGGATACTATAGATTTTTTATTCTAAGTATATTTCCATTTGTCATGTCCTTCCCTCATTCATCAAGTTCATATTAGGATATATATATTTTTTATTCTAAGCATATTAACCTCCATGATATCCATTCATTTAATCGATCCATTTCTCCTACCAATCTCACATCGTACATAAATCCTCATCCATAAAATCTAGCACAAATCATCCAATCACATCATGTTGTGCCTTACACACATTCCTTGTCGAAGATGAGGACCCCCCCTTTATTTTTTCTCATTGTTTTGGTTTTAGGTTTAGGCTTATGATTAATCTTTTAAGCCTTTTCTTGTGTTAGTTGTGAGTTGTGAAGTTTCCTTCAAGCTAAGTTTCTCCCTTTTGCAGGGATTGGATTTTATAGGGACTCGAGCAAGGGAAATCCTACTTAAAATTTTTCTTTTGACTTCTCTTGGTTAGAATCTTGCAAACCTTCAAAACCTACAATTTTTCAAAGACCACATAAGTGTAATCCTCACATAGGGTGAATTCCATAGAACTTTATTTTCTAAAATTGGCTTGTTGCAAGGAATTGGTATGTTTCCTTCCTAAAAATATTTGGAGCCTTTTATTCTTGCAAGACCCAAAACCTGCATATCTTGATTTTTTCATAAAGACTCTAGAAACCCTAATTTTACGTACGACAAGCTGTCAAGAGGGCATTAATGGTGGTAGATTTTGGGATGAGTATAAATAGGTCTTGGAATTTAATTTTTACACACCAAGGTTTGTAAAGAATCTTATATAGAAATTTAAGCATGTTAAAAATGTCGTGAGAATCCTTGCACCAACGATCTTCGTGCAAATTCTTTGATCAAAAGTCTTTGGTAAATTTTAGGTTGGTGGCTCATTTATGCTAAATAATTTTAAGAATGCTATCTTTCATTAAATTTTCTTTAGGTTAAATTGTTAATTTTAAGTCATCCCTAGAGTGAACCTTGTGGGTTTGGGTATTGTGTGCAAGTGAATTTAATCTACTAAAATGCAAGAACTAAGAACATGCAAAGATTAAAGACACAAGAAAACACTCAGATTAGGCTAGATGAAACTCAAAAAGAACATGAAAATATCACTAATTTTACATTCTATGAGCTTTATGGAGTTGTTTTCCCTCATTGATGGCTTGATATGTGTGCTCCTAGATCAATTTTGATAGCATAACAACTTCATTTTGCTTTATTTGGATGCAAGGATGGTGGATTTGGCTATGGAGGATGAATGTAGGCTTGAGTTATTGAGATGGTGAGAGCTTGAATGTGGTAGATTGTGGTTAGAATGGAAAAATAGTTGTGTTAACCATTTAGCAAGGGAGATGGGAATGGATGGTGGAGATTGAAAGGGGGAAGAATATCAAGGGTTGAGATTAAGGATTGACCAAAGGAATTAAAAATTCTTTTTTTAATGTGCATGGGAAGGATAAAAGGAATTTAATATTCCTTGGGAACGAGTAAAGGATTTTAATATTCATTGGGGGATGAAAGAAGAATTAAAAATTCCTCAAAAGGACCTTGGTGTAAGGAAAGAAAAGGTGTGAAAACAACTTTCCTAATGTCAAAACCATGGGGGAGTAAGCAGAGAGTACTTTTAATTTTCTAACTATAGTCCAATTAGGACACACATGAAAGATATACAGAAATAGAGAAAATACATAAAGACAAATCAAATAATAGATTTTACGTGGGAAACCCTTTCAGGAAAAAACCCACCACACCAAGCTGAATCTCTTTGTATTATAGTAATCAATAATTACATACAATCAGTAAATTCAACTCTCTATTGTTTTATAGTAGCTACAATATTCACTGTTCAAAACTCTGATCAGAAAAGCTCTCATCCAATTCGATAAACTCATCTCACTGTTCATAACAGATTTGATCTGCTTTAAACAACCTCTTCTGATTTTCCAACTGTGCATTCTTATCCACCATTGCCAACCAAAGACAGTTTCCATTTGAGTCCTGATTTTTCCCTGCATACAATTTTTCCAGTGATGCAACTGATGCATAAAATCTACTATCGTCATGCTTTAAAACTGCTTCATGTGATTGGCCCACAATGCTCCACGTAGGACGGTCAGACTGGTCAAGAGCATTCAACTTTGTTGGAATATTGGTGAGACACTCACAGTGTCTCCCCGATGCCACAAAGTTTCTCTATCGGCATCGCTATAGCTTCCCTGAGTCTGAAAGATGCTATACCGACTGTAACAGGTCATAACAAAACCATCGAAGTCCATTTCAATCCTATCGGTAAAGGTTTCCCTTATCGGCGAGACTCATATCGAATTCACTAGTCTCAGCGAGCAAACAGTCTATCGGTAAGACACTACGTCTTCGCCAAGACCTTCTGTCAAAAAAATTCAAGTCACCCCGAAACCTTTCTCCTATCGGCCAAACTCCCACGGTTTTGGTGAGACGTCATACCGAAAAAAAAACTTCCACCGAGAGTTATTCTGTCACCAAGAATTAAGTCTATCACCATGTCATTTCACCAAGCTCCATCATGTCTTACCGAGTCGGCAAGACATAAGCCCTTCACCAAGACGTTTCTTTGAGCGCCCAAAGATAACCTGAAGACTTTTGTCGGCATGACTTATGACATTCGCTAAGACATCCCAGAGAAACCTTTTGTTGCCGTGAAGACAATGTGACCTCTCCCGTCGGCGTGACTTATGACTTTTTCTAAGACTTCTCAGCGAAGTCTTTTAGTTACCGCGAAGTCACCACAAGGATACACTCTATTGGTAAGACATAAGACTTTCGCTGTGATGTTTCATTGAGCTTCCAACGTTGGCCCAAAGACATCAGTCGACAAGACTCAAGACTTTCGCTAAGACATCTCCCCACGATCTAAGAGTTACACCGATGAGATCAATTGTCGCCCAGAGTTCTTCTGATCGCCAAAAGATCATGCCGAACTCAGAGAGTCATAGCAATAGTCTCTTTGGCAAGACATGAACCTTGTCATGGAGATATGTACATTTTAGAACTTCAAAACAGTTAGTCAGCCAGACATCCGTGATGTCACACAAACTTTTCCTTCAAGGAGTTTCTTGTTAGTAAGAATTGAGGCACAGATTCCAACACTTGGGAAGACAAAAATGAATTAAAAATTCCTTGGGGGATGGGGAGAGTTGACCAAGGGGTTGATTAGGATAGTTAATGGATAATTAGCATGTGCAAGTGAAGGATTAGACAAATGATTAGGTTGGTAATGAGGGTTAATGATCCACTTGCATATTATAGAGGATGTGACACCTCCCTAATCAATGATTAGGAATGTGAAAATCCTTAATCAATGAGTGAGCAAGGGGATTAGGATTATGATTGGATTATGGAGGATGGGACATGAGAGGAATTAAATAAATTTGATGTAGGAGCATCCTAGGCAAATGAGTAATCGACATCAACCAAAAAGAGGTTTGATTTGAATTTCTATTTATTTTTGTCTTGGAATTTCATGTGGCAATGAAATTCATCATTTTGATGAGTGTGGAAATTCAATTTCATTTTTCTTTTCTAAATTTCAATTTGGGCTTCAAATTTGAATAATTGCACAAAATGGAGAATGTGGGAATATGGTGTGAAAGCTGAAAAATAATCTAGAAAAAGAAAAAATAAGTGTGGCTTTTTGGAGAATTTCTATTGCATTTAAAATATTAATTTTGAGATTCCAAAATCCATAAAAAATAGGGATGGAGAGAGTGGGCACCCAAGATAAGAAAAGCAGAATTTTGCTTTAATGCATAAAAGCAAGAGAGCCAAAAATAACACCACCACAAAGCATGGTGAGACACAAAGTTTGAGTGGCTTATTTTAGTCAATTTATTTGATTAAAATAATTTAAATTTGACTTTTTTCCAAGAGGGGGATGTTTCATTTTGAAGAGTGGGCTGGAAATGAATTGAAATGAAAATAAATTAAAGGAAATTACAATTTCATTCCAAAGGGGGAAGATACAAAAAAGAATGGAAATTCATTTTTAAGTTTAGTTTTTCTTGAAGCTTGAGAGGGAAGACTCAAGGAGAGAATGGAATACCTCCAACAAGGGTTTTAGGAATTATTTTATTGAAGTTTTTATGGTTGTGGTGAAAACATTGAGACTCCAGGTGCAAATGGACATAGTTATTTGTGTTGAATTTGTGTTGTTGTAGGAGTTGGAAGGAGTGGTTTTATAAACCATTGGATTTTTTGTTGCAAACCATTTTGTATTTGATTTTTAAAAGCTTTGTAAGGGGTTTTCAAATTGAGAGATTGTAGGTTGAAGAAATGCAAATGAAGCTACAATAGTGGTTGATCATCGGACATTATTGATTGCAAGTTGTGTATGCTTTGTTTATGCATTATTTGTAGGAGAGGGTTTGAATAATGTATGGGAAGATTTAATTTTCTATTGTAGTTGTTATTTTTTTGTTGTTTGTGATTTGATATGGGCCATGTTGCAGCCCTTGAGTCCCTTGAAGACTAATGTAAACATTGAGAAATAGTTTGTAATGAAATTGGTGATTTGGTTGTAAGTAACAACCTGGTTTTTATGATATTATTGCAGAAATGTGTGAATGAATATTTCATGCTTATTTTATATTCAAGGAATAATTTTGTGTTCTGATGCTATGTGCGGCTCCCTCTTTTATTAGTGGTATCAGAGCGGGTGTTCCTGAGTGTGCAGGTAGAGCACCGAATGTGAGGAAATTTGCACCAGGACCTAAGAGTGAAGATTTTGTAAATAGATCGTCGAATGTGAGGCAATTTACATGTAAAGAACCTGGGGGTTTTGAAAAGTTGTGTTGTTGAGGCTTTGAGCGGCCTTGAAATGGAAAACAGGAAGAGGAAAAGTAATTTTTTCATTAGATGATTTTTGTGGATTCCTAGATTAGAGGAAATCAGAGAGAAGATACAAGAAAGGATAAGAATTGGAATGATAGAGCTGCAACAAAAAGTGAATGAATTGGCAACAAATATTGAAACGAGAAAACAAGAAATGAAGAAGGGAGTAGGTGGTAATTTTTATTATTCTAATGATGTTTTGATTGCAAGAAAGAAAGAATAAGTAGCAAAGTGTCATACATGTGACACTGAGGAAGAAGAAGAGTATGAGTACGAAGAGATTGATGAACCTGAAGGGGGATGTCTATTGGAAGACATGGACAATGAAACTACAAAGATTGTAGCAAAAGAGTGTACTTTGGAGGGCATAGAAGAAAGTGAAGGAGATGATTTGTTGATGCAGATTGTAGCAGTTGAAAGAGAGTGGGATGAGTTAATCTAGGGTGAAATGAAGGTTGTAGGTAAAGGTGAGGTAAAATCAGATTTTGATGATTTTTTTGATGAAAATAAGAATGTAGAAATATAGGTTTTTATTGTAGCAATAGATCAATTTGATGACATTAAATTGGAGGAGTGTAAAGTGAAGGTAAGTGAAGAGTTTTTTGATAAATATTTGGTAGAGAATAGTGGAGATTAAGATGTTTTGATTTGTGACTATGATTCCTTGTTAGGAAAAATATAAAATGAGTCTCTTGATAATGGTACTAATGCTGTTTTGAGTAAAAGAAATCAGATTGCAGCAATGTTATCTCTTATAGAAGGCATTGGAACAAATGAATTTTCATGGAGGGGACATGGTGGAAAGAGAGGAGAAAGGTAAATTAGAAAAAGAGGTAATGAAGTACATTTTTTTTTCTTAAGTTGGAGCTAGATTTTTTATTGTTAATCCTAATGGAGTGTATTGGTGGGACGTCAGATTTGAAGTTTTGAAATACACGAGGGGTAGAGTAAAGATCAAAGGGTATTATGTTGTGATAATAGGAAGTTTCTAGTGGACAAAATAAACAAATGGATCCAGGAAAAGCATTAGTATTATAAATATTTATGTGTTTCACTCATGAAATTTTTTTAACTACCTGGGGTGTCTGATGCAGGAGCATCCTAGGTGAATGAGCAATTAATATCAACAAAAAAGAGTTTTGATTTGAATTTCAGTTTATTTTTGGCTTGGAATTTCATGTGGCAATGAAATTAAAATTTTTGATGAGTGTGGAAATGCAATTTCATTTGTCTTTTCTAAATTTCACTTTGGGCTTCAAATTTGAATAATTGCACAAAATGGTGAAAGTGGGAATGAGGTGTGAAAGTTGAAAAGAATATAGAAAAAGAAAAAATGAGTGTGGGTTTTTGGAATTTCTATTGCATTTAAAATATTAATTTTAAGATTCCAAAATCCCTAAAAAATAGGTATGTAGAGAGTGGGCACCCAAGATAAAAAAACAGATTTTTGCTTTAATGCATAAAAGTAAGAGAGCCAAAAATAGTACCACCACAAAGCATGGTAAGGCACAAAGTTTGAATGGCTTATTTTAGTCAATTTATTTTATTAAAATAATTGAAATTTGACTTTTTTCCAAGAGGGGGACGTTTCATTTTGAAGAGTGGGCTGGAAATAAATTGAAATGCAAATAAATTAAAGGAAATTACAATTTCATTCAAAAAGGGGAAGATACAAAAAGGAATTGCAATTCATTTTTAAGTTTAGTTTTTCTTGAAGCTTGAGAGGGAAGACTCAAGGAGGGCATGTAATACCTCCAAGGAGGGTTTTAGGAATGATTTTATTGCAGGTTTTATGGTTTTGGTGCAACAATTGAGACTTCAGGTGCAAATGGGCATAGTTATTTGTGTTGAATTTGTGTTGTTGCAGGAGCTGGAAGGAGTGGTTTTGGATTTTCTGTTGCAAACCATTTTGTATTTGATTTTTAAAAGCTTTGTAATGGGTTTTAAAATTGAGATATTTCCAGTTGAAGGCATGAAAATGAAGCTACAACAATGGTTGATCATCAGAGATTGTTGATTGCAAGTTTTCTATGCTTTGTTTATGCATTATTTGTAGGAGAGGGTTTGAAGAATGTATGGGAAGATTTAATTTTTTGTTGTAGTTGTTATTTTTCTGTTGTTTTTTATTTGATATGGGCCATGTTACAGCCCTTGAGTCCCTTGAGGACTGATGTAAATATTAAGAAATAGCTTGTAATGAAATTGGTGATTTGGGTGCAAGTAGCAACCTAGTTTTTATGATATTATTGCAGCAATGTGTGAATGAATATTTCATGTTTATTTTATATTCAAGGAAGGTTTTTATGTTTGTGAGGGTTATGTGTGGTTCCCTCTTTTATCAAAATTTATTATTTACTTAATTATTTAGAGGAAAGGGATAAGCCTGGATGGGAGTAGATAATTCAAGGTAATTATTTACTTTAGGCTAGGATTTAAAGATGATAGAAGAAATAGATTAGGATGAAGGGATGAAGGATAATGAATATTAATTAAATAATAGAGAATTATTTGATTAATATTGAGGATATGAAATTGGTTAAATTAGGGGTAAGTTGACCAAATAAAAGTGGTCAATTTTTAGTGTATACATTTTGCTCCTTTTTGAGATGGTGTTATGAACTAGCATCATTTCAAAGAAGATTAATACACAACACCTAGAATAAGATGGTTAGATTATGGAAGATTCCCCATTCATTCAAAGGAGTGACTAGGAAGAAAATTATGGGAGTGAAGATGAAGATTAGGCATTGAGGATTCCCCCTCGAGAGGACATGCAAGTTCAAGAGAACACGGACGCGCTCTCAAAATGGGTGAGATGATGCAAGGGTAGATGGGGAATATGATGCAAAATGAGGGATGGAATATAGGATGGGAGGAGGAAGATATAATGGAAGGAGAATATGAGAAGAAAATAAGCACAAATGGATTCAAGGAAAAATGTGATGTTACCCTAGTCAAGCTACAAGCCAAGATGAATTGATGATGAATGGAGTGTTGCTGATGAGGGAATGATATATCTCGAAACAACACAAGGATAGGGAAGGATGCATCTCGATGATGATGATGAGAGTGTTATTGATGAGGGAAGGATATATCCAAAAACAACATAAGGATAGGGAAAGATACATCTCGATGACGATGAGAGTGTTGTTGATGAGGGAACGATATATCCCAAAACAACACAAGGATAGGGAAGGATACATACTAATTATGATGATGAGAGTGTTGTTGATGAGGGAAGGTATATCTCTGATGAGTTCCTAAAAAGACACTTTAATTAATCCTTTTTATGTTTTCAAAGACTTTATTATACATTAATTAACTATGTTGGTGGTAGACTATATGCTTGAATGTTTGCTTGATTTTGACCTTATGTTTAACTAATTGGAAGATATATTAGAAATAGTATTTTGCATTAAATGTGTTTCTTTTAATGATGGTAATAATGGAATGACTATGCAATTGAAAATCTCTGCTATCAATTTAGCATCCTATTCTTGAGGATATCCTACAGGTGATTAAATGCCTGTTTCATATGGTGCACTTTTCTATTTAACAAACTTAGACTTCGTCATGCTCCTAATCGTGCCAGCTAGATCCTGATGGATCCTAATCCATCAGTTCTGAATTGACTTCTTCAAATCAGTTTGGAAACTTCCTATTCAACTTTTATTTGGTGGATTTTCCTTTGACTTTCTCAATATTGTTTTTTCTTAAGTTTATCATTTTTCTTCTTGGTGGGTTGTGCCATGTTTTTGAATTCAAATAAAGTGATATTTCCTATAAATATCCATCCTTAGGTTTAGTTTGGAGTTAGTTAATATTTTCTCTTACTATTGTAATTTTGGTACTATGCACTTTTGTTCTATTCACCTATTTGGGCCAATTGAAATGAAAATAAGGAGTTGATCTAAATTTTGGTGTTAACAGTCCTATAAGAGGAAGAGCAGGGCTTGCTTGACCAAAGGAGGTGACTCTGTGTTGTATTTTTTGGATTCAGTTAATTTCTTTTTGGTTTGAATTGAATGAAAGTGTTTTGAATCTTTATTACAGTTTAAATTACTGTTAAGTAGTTGTATCTATTATCTTTGGATCATCATGTTACCAAGTAGTTAAATACACATTGCTATAGGTTAATATTTAGTTGTTCATTGGTAATTTGAATATTGATTCATAAGAGTTAGATCTGGTGGTTATTCTCAAATGCATAATAGTTATTGTAGAAGAAATAATGATGACCAAGGGAAAGATTAAACCAAGGTTAGTTTGAAATTTGTTCATGGAATTTTGTGTTACTACTTTCTAGATTAAATATTTAGTTTTTTGTAAATGTAAAAATAGAATTTATGTTCAAGAAAATAGATTAATATTTACTTCTCTACAAGCGTAAAATAGAATTTTTTCCAAGAAAAATAGTAATACAATTTGAATTATGAATTTAGATTAAGTGTGAAGTTTAAGTTATACTTTAATTATTCCATGAATCAATTACAACTAGACTAAGTTAAATTTGAACTAAGTCATTAAAGTCAAATTAGAGAGAAAGATAGTTAAAATCCTTAGAATTTGGTTAGAAACAAGTTGTTAAGTTTAGTTCCTGAGAGCTCCTGATAGCTCTTGAAGGCGACTGACCAAAATCAAAGTCACTGTTTACAGTGCAAACCCCCCAAAAAAGGAAATTTAGAATTATCCTTATCGCATATAGCTCTAAGACACACCCAATTCGACAATTAAAAGATTAAATGATGCAAGCAGTGATACCAATGACCTTGCTCATCATTTTTGGTGCCATTACTGGGGATTAAAAGATCTAGCTATTAAAGTTTGAAGCCTTAGTGTTGATAAGGAGAAAAGTTTAAATTGTTGATGAGATGAGCTAGAGACCATTTACAAAGGTTTCTTCCATGAAACATTTATTTTGATCAATAACAATATATACATCAACCTCAGATTGAAAATCAAGAAGATAACCAAGAAAAGCAAGGAGAAGATCAGGAAAACTTAGAAGAAGAAAGAATGGGAAACCAACCAAGAAATAATAGGACCTTTTCCTATCCTATCAATTTAAAAAGAGAGGATGATGAGCCTCCTATGAAAAACATCTCACCTTTTGTTTTACCTATCTTTGGGGGAAAAAATTCTAAGGATCCTGGCCAATTTCTCTTTGAGTTTAAGGTTTTATGTCAGACCTATGACTATACAGCTAATAACTAGAAGTTGAAATTATTTCCTTCTACCTTGAAATAATTTTCTTTACGTTGGTTTGTGGGTTTGGGTGTTGGATCAATCTCAACTTGGTGGGAAAAGGAAACTAAGTTTTTGGATAAGTATCAAGATTGTTGTCGAGTAAGAGATAGGAAGGAGTTGTTTTGAATGAGACAAATGGAAGATGATATTTTGGAAGATTATGCTGATAGATTTTAGTTTGTGCATAAAAGGTGTGATAGTGGATTGGACAATGAGATTAGTAAAACAATTTTTTTGAAAGGGATTGATGACGAGTCTAGAGAATATTTGAATCTTATGGGAAAAGGAGATATCAATAAAATTTCTTTGGAAGAGATTGTTGATATATGCAAAAACTACTCTAGGAATAGAGTAGGAACTAGGAACTCTCGAAGAAACAAAGCTCTCACTCTTGATGTGTCTCAAGTAATGGAAGAAATTGCAAATTTGAAAAATGATTTTCTCCTTCATCTCAACATGCAAGGAGATAAAAAGACTACTGAACCTTTATCCATTTATTGTTCCAAATGTAGGGGGAAAAATCTTTTGAGAGAATGTCCATTAAATCAAGTTGATCTCTGTGAGATTTGTGAGAAGCATCATGTAACAAGTTCTTGTAGTCTCTTGCCTGAAATTAAGAATCATTTGAAGAAACAACTTATAGTTGAGGAAGAGCTGAATTATGTTGGTAAAAGATCTCAGAACACAAGATACAATGCTAATCAAGGGAAATATGGTCCTATACCTAATTGGACTTAGAAACCTTAGAAAATATAAACCAATGGATGCCTCCATATCAAACAAAGCCACCACCTAAATTTTGGGGTCAACTTGAATGGATGAATCCTTAGTGGAATCAACCACAATGGCAATTGAATTAGCCATAGTGGCAATCATACCAGCCATCATGGTAAAAAAATCAAATACAATTTCAACCATGGAAAAATCAAGGGCCAAGGTGTCCTTGGGAACAAACACCCCCATTAATCACTCAGCAAGTAAACCAACCTCAACTACCTGCACAACATGTTTCAAATTCAAAAAATAATCGAACTGATCCAAATCCTCCAACTTTGAATGCCATTGATGCCAATGATATTCAGTTAAGGAGCCATAATGTTCCATCCATACCAAATATTAAGGATCAAGAGGGTGAGAGAGAAAAAGAGAATTCACATGAAAACCAAAACTTTGATGATGAATAAAAAGTTAAACATGCACCTTATCCTTAGCGTTTGAAAATAGAGCAAGCAACTCTTGATGGCCCCCAGCCAAATATGATGAATGTGGCAGATTCTCAACTTCTCTATGAATTGAAAAATATTAATATTGAGATACCATTATTACAAGCCATTAAAGACATGTACAAGAAATAAATTAGTTGGTTAAATTTCTTTATATGAAAATGCCAGGTAGGAAGAAGAAATTACCTCCTACATTACAAATAGGGACCAAACTCACCAATGTTTTGTTAGGAAGATTACCTTCTTAGATGTATAATGATCCCGGTATCCATGTAATAACTTTGGGCATTGGAGGAATAGAGATAAACAATGTGCTAATTGATTTAAGAGTATCCATCAATGTTATCACATCAGACAACATTGAGATGTTGGGTATGACAAAGGTTCAACCCACAACAACTGTTTTATAGTTAGAAGATCAATCTACTACCAAACTTGAAGGTGTTCTTGAAGATATCATGGTTACCATTGACACATGGGACTATACATTTTACTTTCTAGTTCTTAAAGCTAGAAAGAAGGATTTTGGTTATCCAATTATCTTGGGCAGACCATGGTTAGCTACTGTAGCAACATTGATAGATTGCATATTAAGAGGTATGATCATTTCTAATGGTCAGAAATAGAAAGAGTTATAACTTTTTCCTCCATCCCAACCATCATTTCAACCTAATACTCAACTTTGGGTTGATGAGGATATAGAGTTAGAAGGTGATGGTATTCTAGATTTTTCCATGGTTACCTTGGTAGAACATGCCAAAGAATATGAGGAACAAGATCTTAATTTTGTAAAGAAGAACTGTCAGGGGATGTTACATCAGAAAAGTTCACCTCCATGTCCCTTGAATACACTTGTTGGAGATCCACTTGATTCTAAGAATTAGAACAAAGAAATTACAGTAGCAGGGGATAAACCTCTTTTTATTAACTTATCCTTGACCTCTTTCCAATAAGAGGAATTGAAACAAACCTTAGAAAAACATACCGAAACATTTTCTTGGGAATACAAGGATATGAGAGGAATTCACCCTTCTATCTGTACTCATATATATACTAAAGATGTGAAACCAGTAAGGCAAGGACAAAGAAGAATCAACCCTATTCTTCATGATTTTGTAAAGCATGAAATAGAAAACTATTGAAAGTAGGGTTTATTTATCCAATATCTAATAGTCAATGGGTTTCCCCATTAGTTATTGTCCCTAAGAAGAATGGAAAATTGCATGCATGTAGGTTACAGAGAATTAAACAAAGCCACTAAAATAGATCATTTTCCTTTTCCATTCATTGATCAAGTACTTGATAACCTAGCTGGTAGTAGTTATTTATCTTTCCTTGATGGATTTAGTGGGTACAATCAAGTCCAAGTGGCTCCTGAAGACTAGGATAAGACTACCTTCACATGTCCTTGGGGTACATATGCTTACATAGTTCTACCATTTGGACTATGCAATGCACCAACCACTTTTCAAAGAGTTGTTTTGTCTATCTTTGCAAATTTAGCTACTTCATGTGTAGAAGTATATATGGATGACTTTATAGTACATGCTCAAACTTTTGACGAAGCACTTAAAAGTTTGGATAAATTTTTACAAAGATGTAAAGATCATAGGTTATCTTTGAATCATGAAAAGTGTTCCCTCATGATGAAAAAAGGGATTTTTTTGGGACATCACATCTCAAAACAAGGAATAAAAGTTGATCCCAAGAAAGTTGAAATCATTCAAAAAATTGAAATACCTAAGAATCAAATAGGTGTACACAGTTTGCTTGGGCATGTTGGGTATTACAAAAGATTTATTGAGGGATTTAGTAGAATTTTTGAGCCTTTATTCACATTGCTTAAAAAGGATGTAGAGTTTTTATGGACAGGTGATTGTCAAAAATCATTTGAAATAATTAAACATTCCTTAACTACTTCTCCAATTATCAAAGGACCTATTTGGGGAGTTCCATTTCATATACATTCTGATGCATCCAACTTTTCCATTGGTGCGGTTTTGGGAAAAAAAGATGAAAATGAAGCAATGCATGTTATTTACTATATTAGTTAAAATTTGAATCCTGCTGAAAGGAACTACATAACAACTAAGAAAGAGTTTTTAGCTGTGATATATTCAATTAATAAATTTAGGCACTATATTACTAGGTACAAGGTATTCATTCATATAGACCATGCCGCTATTAAATATCTAATGAATAAAGTTGTAGTGGGTGGATGAATCATAAGATGGTTATTATTATTGCAATATTTTGATGTAACCATTGTAGATAAGCCTGGTAAGGATAATGTTGTTGTTTATTTCCTTTCTAGAATTGTTTTGAAAGGTGATCAAGAGCCAGTAGATGATACATTTCTAGATGAGCACTTGTTTGAAATATCAATTCATCCACCTTGTTTTGTTGATCTTGCAAATTATCTTGTAATAGGGAAGTTTCCAAATCATTTCAATCCAAAACAAAAAAGGAGATTAATTTTTGAGATTTCTAGGTTCCAATGGATAAATGGAATGTTGTTTAAGATGTGTCCTGATCATGTTCTTCGTAGGTGTGTTGTTGCAATAGATTTTTATGATGTCATACATGCATGCCATCATGAGCCAGAAGGAGCACATTCTTTAGTAATCAGGATAGTTCATAAGATCCTAGGAGCTGGTTATTTTTGGCCATCTATGATAAAGGATCTTTCATTCTTTTTCAAGCATTGTGATGAATTCCAGTGCATGGGAAGACCTACACCAACAATGGAGATGTCATTGCGACCTTAGATAGATCTAGAACCATTCGAGAAATGAGGAATTGATTTTGTGGTACATGTTGATCCACCTTCTAGAGGACAACAATATATTTTAGTTTGCACAGACTATGTCACAAAGTGGGTTGAAGTGAAAGATTTACCAGCACAATGGAAGATAAAGTTGCTGATTTTTTGTACAAGCATATTTTGTAGAGATTTGATGCACCAAGGGAGATAGATGCATACCAAGGACCACCATTTTTATCTAGTATGATGGATGTTTTTATGCAAAGATACCAGATGACACATAGGAAATCAATGCCATATTATCCTTAGGGGAATGGACAAGTAGAGGTTACTAGCTGGGAATTGGAAAATATTTTGACAAAGATTGTTTCATTGAGGAAAGCAGACTAGCCATAAAGGTTAGATGAAGTAGTCTGGGCTTACAATACAACCTAGAAGACAACCACTAGATTCTCTTCATATGAACTAGTGTATGGGAAAAATCTAGTCATTCCTATAGAGTTTGAGTTGCAAACATTAAAAACAACATTGGAAGTTGGTATTGATTTTCCTGATGTGGAGAAACAAATGATTCTATAGCTTAACCGATTGGAAGAAATGAGAATGGAAGCTCTTTAGCATGCTAAAATGATCCAAAAATAGAGAAAAGAGTGGCATGATAAGCACATTGTGACTAGATAGTTCAAGAAAGGATATTGGGCACTACTATTTGATTACAAATTCTAAGAGTTTAAAGGGAAATTCCATACAAGATGGTTAGGACCCTATGAAATTGATCAAGTTTTTAAAAATGGAGTTGTTCAACTAATGCAAAGTGATGGAGAAAGAAGGGTTATGTTGGTTAATGGAAATAGACTTAAGATATATCATAGACCAGCATCAAAGGAGGAATTTGTATTAGAGTTGCAAAATAAAATTGAACACTTTTTTATGGAAGAAAATTATTCCATAGGAGAATGTGCTTCTCTATAAAACTTTGAAGAAGGAATGAATAAAGAAGGTAGATTAAAAACCAAAAATGGTGGTTTACCTTCTAAATAAAGGGGATATATTGAAAACCAGAAATGGTGGTTTATCTCCCAAAAAGAAATAGAAAAAAATAAAAAAATGAAGGAATGGTTGAAAACCAAAAATGGCATTCTTCTTAGATCGACTACAAATTGCTCCTGATGACTCCTGATGTTAATTTCGAGATACCTTTGATTGACTCGTTGGAACCATGACCAACTGGGTTAATTAATATGCTACAATTAACTTTTGCATTAAATAAAAGGTACACATTTATTGAAGGTATTATTTTCAAAACATTATTTTCTGATTTAGTTATTATGATGTGAAATAAAGTGAATATTTTGAGCATAGAATTCTCCACCCAGTAGTTATTAATGCTGAAATAAATAAGTTTTAATCATTTCAAAATCTAGCGAAGCAATAAGGATTTAACATTGAAAAGACTATTGCATTAAATACAAGTAATGGTAAAGATTTCATACAAGCTCCAGTAAATTTGATCACACTAGCACAGGCCACCAACTTTGCAAACCACAATGTGAAGTACTAGGCAATACATGTGAAACCTATGCAAGGAATAAGGTGAAATAAATGCCCAACATCTTGACATGACGTGCATTTTTTTGAAAAGTGTTCTGTTTGTGGAAATAAACGTTCATTCTGCATTTCACTCAATAGTCTTCATCTTCCATTTTCTCCATTGAAGTTGTAGAAGTAAGAAAAATGGGGCATAAGATAAATTTTGAGCTGGAGAACTTCATCTTAGATCCTGAAATAGAAAGGTTGCTTAGAGAGGTAGGATGGCTTGAGTTTATACAAATGTATGAAGGTTTTGAGTTTGATTTGGTCGAAGAATTTTTCAAAAAATTTCATGTAAATGTTACCAAAGTAAGAGGGAAATAATAGAGGTTACCCCTATTGTTATAAGTGAACTCTCTGGTATTCTAGCTAAAGGGGAGCCACTAAACAAAGGGCATGTTGGTTGATGAAATTTTTCACTTGTGAGGGACAATACAACACAATCCTTGGGCTAGGGATACAAATTTTCATGCATTTGAGGTATAAAAACACCAAAACCTCTGCAATAATTAACCTACCTACCTTCCTATTCACACAAATATCTTCTATGGTAGCTAGGGTAAAATCTAGAGGTGTGTCATCCATTAGATACCATAATTTGATTCATTTAATTATAAAGCACCATTTCATGAAGAAAGAGTCTAGTAAAGAGGGGTGGTTGGAATTTTTGTCAACCCTAATTATCAAAAGTGAAAAGAAATCTAAAAAGGGATCCATAGTTAAAAAATTAAAAAATGGAGAAAGGAGAAGCTTCTGAAAAAGGACAAAAAAAGAAGAGGAAGCTATAGGAAACTGATAGGGTAACCTATAGTTCAAAAAGAAAAAGGTGTGTTTCACAATCAGAAAACCCTAGTGTTAATGCCGCCAATGTTCAAATTTCTCATGATGTGTCAGTTCAAACCCCTAAAACCTACCATGATACTTTAAAATTCTAGGAGGGAATTCAAACCCCGGTGTGTTCTCCTAAAGCCCCAGTTCCATCTCCGCAAATAACCCTTGTTTTAGTATCCCATGGCTCACCATCTGACAAGTAATCTCCTCATGTGTCAAAGGAAGATAGCCCTAGTGAAGGATCCAATAAATATTCTTCCCCGCCTGGGTTGGTTTTTAAAAGGAGAAAAGGAAAAGAGCCCATGAAAGAACAAGATAAATCTCCTAAAATGCAGGAAGGAGAAGAAATGGAGGAGGGAGAAGAAGATATGGCTAAGGCCATGGAAATGTCTAGAATTCAAGTAGAACTAGAAGAGGAGAGAAAAATAATATAGTTTTTGGAAGAGAAGTTAAAAATAAAAGAAGAGGAATTACAAAAATCTGTGTTTAAAACTAAGCAAATAGAAAAGAAAATGGTAGAAAAAGAAAGTGATTTGCAAACACCATTAAAAAAAAAACAAAAATCCTTACAAAAGGCTAATGCACAAGAATTAGCCCAAGCAGAAGAGACAACAAGGTTTAGTTTTGCGGAAATATGAAGGATGAAGGTAGAGTTACAACAAAAAGAGGAGCAGTTAAAACAATAGTCAAGTAGATTACATTCTCATGAGGCTTCCACCTCATCTCCTCCAAAGAGATACCTCTCTCTAATGATATTGAAACTTAAACATGAGAATAATTAATTAAGAAGCCAAAACCAATAGTTAGAGAATGAGAGGGATGAAGCAAATGAGAGATTACAACAAGTGGTAGAGCTATCCTTAGAATTGTTATCAATGAGGAAACCTTTAGAATTATATGCACTATTTTTGAGAGAAAAGTTTTTGTAGTGGAAAATCAATCAATTGGTTATGAAAAGAAAAATAGATTATAATGATGACTATGAATTTCTTGAAGATTTTTATAACAGTCATCCTATCATTCAAAACAAAATGTGTGAATGCTTTCAACATGGATTTCTCCTTGGTTATTTTCCACAGTCTTTTCTGAATGTTTTCATTAGAGAGCTACAAATTAGATATTTTGTGTCTTTATTGCAAAAGCAAGTTGAGTGGTGGAATAGGACAGATCCATACAAAGAAGCATAGATGAAATTAGGAATTCCAATGAGGATTGAAACTCCATGGTCTATGGATTTTAGAGCCGCATTCAGATATTTTGCATTGAGAGATAATGTAACACCATTCTATAAGAGAAATTTGACTGAAAGTATTCAAGCTTTTAGAAATGTTCAGGATCATCTCCCACATAGGGCCTTAGCTACAACCAAAGATAGGTACAAAAGTGTTCCAATATCATTAAGGAGGAGAGAACCAATATCTCCAAGAAACATTACATGGAGTCTCACAAGAGTGAGATCTTTGATAGAGGTCATTGAGGAGAAAAAAACAAATTTGGTTGGAATGAGGTTCAAACCACCTTTGTTCATAGCCCCTGCATCTACATTGAATGCTCCACCATAGTTTATTGGAGAAAATCTAAGAGATTGACTGAAGAGAATTGAAGAACGAAATGGATATATGCTCATTAAAGAACATTCCTAGAATACATGGTCATGTGGTGATCTAGTCATCTAGTTGGTAGGAAGAAACATGGATTTTTTCGATCCTCAACCATGAGGACATGGTTGAAAATAGGAGGGGGAGAATGATGAGTTCCTAAAAAGACACTTTAATTAATCCTTTTTATGTTTTCAAAGACTTTATTATACATTAATTAACTATGTTGGCAGTAGACTATATGCTTGAATGTTTGCTTGATTTTGACCTTATGTTTAACTAATTGGAAGATATATTAGAAATAATATTTCTCATTAAATGTGTTGATTTTAATGATGTTAATAATGGAATGACTATGAAATTGAAAATATTTTCTTCCAATTTTGCATCATGTTCTTGAGGATATCATGCAAGTGATTAAATGCTTGTTTCATATGGTGGACTTGTTACACTTTATGTTTAACAAATTTGGAATTTGTCATGCTCCTGATCATGCCAGTTGGATCCTAATGGATCCTGATCCATAAATTCTAAATTGACTTCTTCAAATTAGTTTGGAAACTTCCTATTTAGCTGTTATTCAACGGATTTTCCTCTGACTTTCTCAGTTTTTTTTGCTTAAGTTTATCATTTTTCTTCTTGGCAGGCTATGCCATGTTTTTGAATTCAAATAAAGTGAAATTTCCTATTAATATCTATCCTTAGGTTTAGTCTAGAGTTAGTTAATCTTTTCTCTTACTACTACAATTTTGTTACTATGCACTTTTGTTATATTCGCCTATTTGGGGAAATTGAAATGCAAATAAGGAGTTAATCTGAATTTGAGTGTTAATAGACCCACCATTGGAAGAGCAGGGTCCGCTCGACCAAAGGAGGTGACTCTGTGTTGTATTTTATGGATTCAGTTAATTTTTGTTTAGTTTGAATTGAATGAAAGTGTTCTAAATCTTTATTATAATTTAAATTACTATTAAGTAGCTGCATCTAGTATCTTTAGATCATCATGTTACCAAGTAGTTAAATACGCTTTGTTGTAGGTTAATATTTAGTTTTTCTTTGGTAATTTAAATATTGATTCATAAGAGTTAGATTTGGTGGTTATTCTCAAATGCATAATAGTTGTTGTAGAAGCAATAATGATGACCAAGGGAAAGATTAAATTGAGGCTAGTTTGAAATTTGTTCATGGAATTTAGTGTTACTGCTTTCTAGATTTAATATTCTTTTTTGTTAATGTAAAAATAGAATTTGTGTTCAAGAAAATAGATTAATATTTACTCTCTGCAAGCATAAAATAGAATTTCTTTCTAAGAAAAATAGTAATAGAATTTGAATTTTGAATTTAGATTAAGTGTGAAGTTTAAGTTATACTTTAATTATTCCATGAATTGATTACAATTAGACTAAGTTAAATTTGAACAAAGTCATTAAAGTTAAAAATAGAGAGAAAGATAGTTAAAATCGTTAGAATTTGGTTAGAAACAAGTTGTTAAGTTCAGCTCCTGAGAGCTCCTGATAGCTCCTAAAGGCAATTGACCAAAATCAATGTCACTATTTACAGTGCAAAAACCCCCCAAAAAAGGAAGTGTGGAATTATCCTTATCGTATAAAGCTCTAAGACACACTCGGTTCAACAATTAAAAGATTAAATCATGCAAGAAGTGACAACAATGACCTTGCTCATCAATCCCAAAACAACAGAAGGACAAGTCAGTGTTATTTTTTGGGAAGACGCTATTTCTGGCATTTTTTGCGCTGACCAGAACAATCTGACACTAAATTCATCGCAAATGAGTTCCAACATTAGCACTAAAATTAGCGCCAAGATTAGCACCGCTATTAATTCCCATTGCAACACCCTTATGAATTCCTACATTAATGCCAAGATTAGTGCCAAAAAATGACGCCCACTGTAACACCTAGATTAGTGCCTAAATTAGCAACCAAATCAGCGTCTACGTTAGCGCCCATATTAGTGCCTTTAGTAGCGTCTATATTAGCACCTACTTTAGAGCCTTTTCAATGCCTAATTGTTCTGATCTAGCAGGGATTAAGGGTGTTAGAACAAAAAATCCTTCCCCAATAATCACTAGCTTTCAGTTGCTTTCCTACATTTCACTTGAATTAAAAGATCTATTTCCTTTGATTTTTCATTGTATTTAACATGAAATGCAACAATTTGTGTGACAAGATCCATACTGTCACTAGAATTCCTCATTTATTCCTCCATATAGTCATAAGCAAAGCAAATTTTTCCTTTACCGTAGTACTTTGTGCAGATTAAGGGTTGAGGGTTGAGGGATTAAAGGTTGAGGGTTGATAATTAAGGGTTAAGGGTGACTTAATGTATAGGGTACTAGAGGGTGTAAGGGTTTAGTTTTTAAGGGTTGAGGGTTGATGCTAGTTTAAGGTTTAGGGTTGAGAGTTGAGGGTCCAATGTATAGGGTAGAGGGTATAGGGGTTGAGGGATTAGGGTTTGAAGGTACTTGAGGTTGGTTGAGGGTAAAGGGTAGAGGGTAAAGGTTACCTCATGATGGCTTAAGGGTTTAAGGGTTGAGAGATTACTAGGGTCTACAAGGGTAGAGGGTATTGGGACATTTAGGGTAGAGGGATGTAGAGGGTTTAATGATTTAGGGTATTGGGTTGAGGGTATAGGGTTGAGGGAAGTTTAATGTATACTAGGGTAGAGGGTAGAGCTAGTAGAGGGTGTAAGGGTTTAGGGTTTAAGGTTTGAGGGTTGAGGGTAGAGGTTTGAGGATATATGGTTCAAGGATTAGGGTTGAGGGTACTCCAATGTATAGGGTAGAGGGTATAGGGGTTGAGGGATTAGGTTTTGACTAGGGTAGATTAGAGGGTAGAGGGTAAAGGCTGGTTGAGAGTTAATTGAGGGTTGAGGTATTAAGGGTTGAGGGATTAGGGTAGATAGTTTAGTAATTGAGTTTAGGGTATAGGGTTGAGGGATTATGATTGAGGGTAGAGGGCAGAAGGTTTAAGGTTGGTTTAGGGTTTAAGGGTTTAGGGTTGACAGACGTTAAGGGTTGAGGATGGTAGAGGGTTTATGGTATAGCTAGGACATTTGAGGGTATAATATTGTTGAAGGTTGATTAGGGTTGAGGTTCCAATGTAGAGGGTACATAGAGGGGATAGGGGTTGAGGGATTATCTAGGGTTGAGGATCCAATATATATGGTATATAGAGGGTATATAGAGGGTATATAATGTTGAGGGTAGAGGGATTAGGGTAGAGAGTTTAGTAATTGGGTTTAAGGGTTTAGCTAGGGTTGAGGGAATAGGGTTGGGGGATTAGGGTCAAGGGTAGAGGGTATAATATGGTTCAAGGATTATGGTTAATTAGGGTCCAATGAATATATAGGGTAGAGGGTAGAGGTACATAGAGGGTGTAAGGGTACTTTAGGGTTTAAGGGTTGAGATTTGAGGGTTTAATGTTGAGAGTAGAGGGTTGAGGGTGTAATATGGTTCAAGGAATTAAAATTAGGGTTACCTTGAGGTTCCATTAATATATGGTAGAGGGACATATAGGGGTTGAGGGATTAGGGTTTAAGGGTACTTGCAGAGGGTTGAGGGTAGAGGGTAGAGGGTAGAGGGTCAAGGGTTCAAGGGTTGAGTGATTAAGGATTGAGGGTTGAGGGATTAGGGTAAAGAGTAATTTACTTAGGTTTAAGGGTTTATGGGATGAGGGATTAGGATCAAGGGTATAAGAGGGTATTGGGTTGAGGGTAGAGGGACATAGAGGGTTTAACGTTGGTTTAGGGTTTAGGTTTTAGGGTATAAGAGGGTAGAAGGTTTAAGGCCAGTTTAGGGTATTTAAGGTTTTAGGGTTGAGGGACATTATTAAGGGCTGAGGGTAGAGGGTTCAGGGTATAGCTAGGATGTTTGAGAGTATAATATATATGTGTAATATAGGGGGATTCACTACTCACGAGTTCTCTTCATTCAGAGACCCTCAAGGAAAATTTCCCTATACTACCTCAATGGAATAGCGATGAGACTTTTAGAATCTGAAAGAGTAGTTCATAGAGACTTTCTAGAAAAACTAACAAGCTCTTGATCAAAGGATGTCAACTCAGAAAATGGATGACAGCCCGGCATGCTAGCGTCTCAGAGGTGCGTTGGTGTCTCATATATACTAGAGAATGAGTTTATCATAGAAAATGGCTAAAGTGACTACTTCTACTCAAATTATTAAGAAATCTTGAAATGCAAGAAAGTGATAGAAAGTGATAGAGTTGAAATCGAGTAAGGTAGAGAAGATAAGGAGGAGAAAGGAAATTATTATGACCATGTGAGTAATGAAGCTTCTAATGTATGAGTGTCTTCAATACCTGCACACAAGAGGGAGAGAGAAATTGTTGGGTGGCTGTATAGGGGCCTGCCTCAGTCAGACCCCATTTTGGTGTTCCCACCTCCATGGACAACCAAATAGATAGAGAGAAAAGTAGAAATGAAGTAAAGAGCACTTAAAGCACTACAAAATAGTGTTATTCTACTCAACCAAGTAATAGAGGAGAGGAGTCAAAGCTTACCACCTCCACCAAGAGCGCTCAAGGCTAATGGGGGAGAAAATGAGAGGAACTCAAACCTCTACTGCCGTGGTGTTTTATTCCACACTTGCTCTACTGAAGTGGTGGAGTGTTGATGTTGTTATTGTGAAGTGTAAAGTGTTTTTGCTAGAATTCTTAGAGCTATCAATAGTGAGCTCAATGCTTGGAAGAGGATTGTGAAGTTTGTGGATGAAGTCAAGAAGCTCTTAGATGATCAAATGTTTGTTGAAGGGGTGAATATGAAGAAAATATGAAGAGAAACAACCATATTCGGGTCGGTTAGCCGAAGAGGGTGTTACAAATTGACCCTTAATGGGAAATGTAACACCTCTACAGGCTCCAAATGTGAGAATCTATCAGGGATGTAAGCGCATCCCATAGACATCTACGCACTGTGAGGGTGTCCTCAACATAAACACCTCCAACGACACTCAAAATAGGTTCCAAGTGTGATGCAAGTAGTGGGCTTAGGTGGAATTAAGCCTTAGAACTTGGTTTTCTAAAGTAGATAGAGGAAAAAAGGGGATTTTCACATGGGGTACAATTTTTCTCTTATAGAATATGGTTGAAGGTTGATTAGGATTGAGGTTCCAATGTAGAGGGTAGAGGTTATAGGAGTTAAGGGTTTAGGTTTTAAGCATTGAGGGTTGAGGGTTTAATGTATAGGGTAGAATAGAGGGTAGAGGGTAGAGGGTTTAAGGGTTAAGGCTTGAAGGTTTAAGCTGGTTGAGGGTAGAGGGTTGATGGTATATATATATGGTTGAGGGATTAGGGTTGAGGGTCTAATATTGTATAGGTTGGTAGAGGGTATAGGGATTGAGGGTACGTATATGGTTGAGGGATATTTAAGGTTGAGGGTCCATTGTATAGGGTAGAGGGTATAGGGGTTATGAGGGATTAGGGTTTAACTAGGGTTGAGGGTTGAGGGTAGAGGGTAGAGGGTTAATGAGGGTTAACTAAGGGTTTAATAATGTATTTTTCTCCAATTTTTTGAAAAGTTGGCACTATTTATTGGGATGACACTATATATTTTATGCCAAAGGCGTATCCTATTTGAAGAAGACAAACCTAAAACTACCAACCGATGGTTGATATCAGACTGCTGACCCTTGAAACTATTTGGTCCATTGATACCCTTTTCTTGATTTTATCACATTATAATAATACTTTACCTACAAAAGTTTTCTAGCTCGTGTTGCATAATATCTTATACGGATTGCATATAATTTATTTATGCCTCATGCTGCATAATATATGCTACCATGTGTGGTTAAAGTATTTTATTCTACTTTTTTATAGGCATGTAAATATTATTTATTTTGCAAGCCCTAAATTACTAAGTGCTAGATGAAATTACTTTTTATTCTACTAAATTGACTATTCTATTGTTTTACTCCTTGCTTGGTAATTTACAAACCACTTGGTTAACAAAATACTCTATGCATATACATATTGCTTTTTTTAAGTATTTAATTATAAGGATTGTACTTTTTTTTGGTATTTAATTATAAGGATTTTTCTTCTTTTTATTTTCTTTTCCATTTTAAAATTTTGAACAGGTAAACCTAACATTTAGTAATTATAATTTTTTTAAGATAATATTAGTTGAGTTTTTAAAAAAATTTAAAACTATTTAAATAATGAGAATGCATTATAATGTACATTATTTTTGCATATACATATTGTTTTTGTTTAGTATTTAATTAATTATAAGGATTTGTATTATTTTTATTTTCTTTTCCATTTTAAACTTTATAAATAGTAAGTATATATAATTTTTATTTATATTTTTTTGGATACGTAAGGCTATATTTAAACAAAAAAGCAACAGATATTAAACAATATTTATTTATTAAAAAAAAACAACACAAAATTATTTAAAAAAATCCACAGTGATAGTCTTATCTTTATCAAAAACAAAAGAATAACATACATATTTTATTTTTTTTAAAAAGGCATGAAATATTTATTTAAAAAAATCCATCACATGATATATATACTAGTTATATATTAGATTTAATAAAAAGCATACAAGCATCTATGAGGCAGGAATTTCTTTGACTTCGAACCAGGCCCAAAAAACCATCCCATGCATTTGACCAACACAAAAAGGAGATAAAATTTTGATTTCAACAGAGCATTGACCAAACCCAAAAAAATCCAGACATTTACTACCACCACCCAACTAACACATTCAACAGACAAAATGGGAACCCACCCAACCACAAATTACATAAAACTATTTAATTTTGCGAAGGAATCAAAGACATCTACCACTCATCATCATCACCAACTTCCATTAAACTGATTAACTTCTTGAGGTACTCCACAACCACGACTGCGATCATCATGTGTCATATTAGAGCCATCCCACTCAAATCTAGAAGAAAAGGATAGAATTTCATGGCTTCATCATCCGTCTTTGAACAAAGGTGCTTCAAGTCTGAAGGCCATGGAATTCTATTTCCAATTAATGCCAACTTTAGCACCAATTGTAGGCCCCCTAATAGGTCTTTCCTAAACAAGTGAGCCATCAGCTCCTTCGCCACCCACTTTGGGACTTGATTATCGAGCAAGGAGGCCAAAAAATGCGAAGAGATATGTGTGTTATCGCGACAGTTTTCATTCCTCTCAAGATGTCCCCTACCTAGAACCATTTTAGCTGCAACCACAGTGAGGGAATCATTATTGATGAAAATTATTTTTCAATCTTTGGTCTATTACCTCTCTAAAGGTTTCTTTCTACTATGTTGCAATCATAGAAACTGGGGTTTCCACACCAAACCAAACCAACCCCTCCGCCAAGACTGAAATAACAACCTTTGATCACCCAACCATTGATCACTCTTCCATTGGCCGAGATCGTCAACGAATCCAAAAACCTTGCAAATAAAACCAAGCAACCTAACCATAAACAAAACCACAAGCCAAAATTATTTTTAAGATGCTTCACATATGCCACCTTCTCATTTAAATTAATACCACAAGCTCCAAGCCTATTTGTCACCTCATGAATGAAGCATCCTTTCTTGGTTTATCAAGTTGTCCTTCCAATGTTTTCATCTTGTAACTATGGCTCTAAGAGCAAGGCATTAATTATGAGAATTATTTTTCCCATAATTGTGAATTATAATGTACATCATTTATTTAGTACAATCATCATCATCGTATTGGCGAGACGACGATCCTTCTTCCACTGATAGCCACCTTCTCCATTGATGAACAACTTTCATTCGGTCTATCGACAAGATGCCAAAATATATTACCCCAATACACATTAATTCCCCTGATATATTTTAATTATTGATAATATGTGATTATAATGGGCCCTCAAGGGAAAGCAAACATTCGTTCCACTGATGTTCATGAGTTACAATGGTGTGCTTACTTTTCTTGACTCTATCGGTCTATCTAGGAGAACGCCTTAGGAGTCAACTTGATAGGGTGTTGTTACACTAATACTAGGTTATGAACTACTTTCATCAAGCCATCGGCGAGGCTATGATGGGGGCTTTGTCGATGAGGCATTGTTAGGCCGATAGTGCTAATTTTTATATAGGAATGGGGAAAGATTATGGAATCTCAAACTCATTTATGGGTGTGTCAATTTAGCAATGTGGGCTACAAAATGGATCTTGTCACACATATTTCAACAATTTGTGTTGATCATAAAATTAAAATGTGATGAATTTCTATGAAATGTGGAGGATAGGTGGGTGGAGGCTATTGAAAAATGTGAGATTTTTTAGTTCTAATAGGATTAAAAGTTTATGTTTGGGGGATTAAAGTAGAGATTTTACTTGGGTTTAAGGGTTTAAGGGTTGAGGGATTAGGCCTGAGGGATTACTAGGGTCAACTAGGGTAGAGGGTATTGGGACATTGAGGGTAGAGGGACATAGAGGGTTTAATGGTTTAGGGTTTAGGGTGTTGGGTTGAGGGTATAGGGTTAAGGGATTAGGGTAGAGAGGGATGGATGGATTAAGAGTTGAGGATAGAGGGTATAGGGGTTTTCTAGCATTTAGGGTTTAAGGGTTGATGGTTGAGGGATTAAGGGTTGAGGGTTGAGAATTGAGGGTTGAGGGTTTAATGTATAGGGTATATCAAAGGGTAGAGGGTAGAGGGTTTAAGGGTTGAGGCTTGAGGGTTTAAGGTAAGGTATTAAGGGTTCAGGGATTAGGGTTGAGGGTATAGGGTTGAGGGATTAGGGTAGAGAGGGAGGGATGGATTAAGGGTTGAGGGTTGAGGGTAGAGGTTATAGGGGTTTACTAGGGTTTAGGGTTTAAGGGTTGACGGATTAAGGGTTGAGTTTTGATAATTGAGGATTGAGGGTTTAATGTATAGGGTAGATCAGAGGGTAGAGGGTTTAAGGCTTGAGGCTTGAGGGTTTAAGGTATAGGATAGATCAGATGGTAGAGAATTGAGGGTTAAGGGTGGTTTAATATATAGGGTAGAGGGTTGAGGGTTTAAGGTTGAGGGTAGAGGGTTGAGGGACGTATATGGTTCAAGGATTAGAGTTGAGGGTCCAAGGTATAGGGTAGAGGGTATAGGGGTTAATGAGGGATTAGGGTTTAAGGGTACTTGAGAGTTGAGGGTAGAGGGTAGAGGGTACTTGGGGGTTTAAGGGTTGAAGGTTGAGGGATTAGGGTAGAGAGTATACTTGGGTTTAAGTTTTTAAGGGTTGGGGGGATTAGGGTTGAGGGATTACTATGGTTGACTAGGGTAGAGGGTATTAGGACGTACGTTGAGGGTAGAGGGATGTAGAGGGTTTAATAGTTTAGGGTTTAGTGTATTGGGTTGAGGGTATAGGGTTGAGGGATTAGGGTAGAGAGGGAGGGATGGATTAAGGGTTGAGGTATTAAGGGTTGAGGGTTGAGGGTAGAGGGTATAGGGGTTTACTAGGGCTTAGGGTTTAAGGGTTGAGGGTTGAGGGATTAAGAGTTGAGGGTTGAGGAATTAAGGGTAGAGGGTTGAGGCTTGATGGTTTAGGGTTGAGGGTCCAATCTTATATAGGGTAGAGGGTGTAGCTATAGGGGTTGAGGGTACGTATATGGTACGTACGTTGAGGGATTAGGGTTGAGGGTCCAATATTGTATAGGGTAGAGGGTATAGGGATTGAGGGATTATGGTTTGACTAGGGTTGAGGGTTGAGGGTTGAGGGTTGATGATTAAGGGTAGAGGGTAGAGGGCAGAGGGTAGAGGGTAGAGGATTAATTAAGGGTTCAGGGATTAAGGGTTGAGGGTTGAGGGATTAGGGTAGAGAGTTTAGTAATTGGGTTTAAGGGTTTAACTAGGGAAAAGGGATTAGGGTCGAGGGTACTAGAGGGTATATGGTTCAAGGATTAGGGTTTAGGGTCCAAAGTATATATAGGATTTAAGGGTTTAGGTTCTTGGCCTCTGGTGAGGCTCAAAATTAGGGTTTCATGAATATTCCTACATTGGAAAACGATCTATAATTTTTTGAATTTTGATTAATACAATCACCTGTTGTTTTTGGTGGTTGTAAGTGACTGTATTGTTGGTTGTTAGTCTGGTTATAATCTTTTTCTCTTTTTTTGCAACCTTTGTTACCTCTTGTTTGTATTATTTGCATTGTTTCAATTAAAAAAAGAAAAATTAAATGCTAAACAAAAACAATATGTATATGCAAAAAGAATGTACATTATAATTCCCATTCTCAATATATTAGTTGAGTTTTTAATTTTATTTTTAAACTCTTTAATTATGAGAATTTTTTTCTCGTAATTGGGAATTATAATGTACAATATTTATTTTACATTATAATTTTGTTTGAAAATAATATAAATGAGATTATTTGAAATTATTTTTAAAAAATTACAAATGAAAATTTTCAAATGAATTAAATAAAATAAAATAAGGGCTTTTTTATAAGTACGAGCATTAATGAAAGGCAGTTTGAGCTCAAATTTTAATGATGGCCTAGCATACAAAGTCGGGTATGCAAGATGACATCGCTAGAGCCTTAGGAGATAAAATTTCCATAATGTGAGAGACTTAGAAGATAAAATTTCCATAGAAATTACAATGAAGTGAAGTCCCTACAATAATTTTATGTTGACCTACTGCATCCAATTATGGTCATTTAAGTCATGAGTTGATCCATTAAAATCATTCTTTGTACCGACCTTGAGTTCTAAGTTAGTCAATCATCACATATGGTTAATCGTTTAAATGCTCCCTATAGTCGGGCCATAATATTTTTCAATTGACTTATGTTTAGGCCATCTCGCATAAGGCAATTCAAAGGAGTTTCATAAGGCAGTAAACAACAAGAAGATAAAGCATACACTACTATACCACTGGGAGGGTGAACAACATATGCGGTAGAGCGGTGTACACCACAACCCCACAACAAGAAGTCTTGAGCAAGGTGATAGAGCTGTAAGCATGGAAGATAAGTGGTCACCGCAGTACCGCATAAGGAAATTAAAAGGAGTGCAGTAAGATGGTGAAAAATAAGAAGATAAAGCATACACACCTATACTGCTGAGAGGGTGAGAAAAATATGTAGTAGGGTGGTGTACACCGTAACCCCACAACAAGAAGTCTTGAGCAAGGCGATAGTGTGGTAAACATTCGAATGGAAGGGAAAAACATTGTTACAATAGTTGTGGCATCATTACAATTTACAACAATAAATTCCCTCACACATGATTCAAAATTAATTTCAAGGATTTGAGCTTGTTGGGAAATTATCTGGTGAAGAATTGGCATTAATACTGATACGACTAAATACCACACCCTCAAAAACAAGTGAGTTTTCCTAATACTGTGCTTAGTTGAAATGCATTATTGTGGATGGAGCTAAGAACATCGAGAAAAGGAGCTTTGTGAAAGACGAGCACTCAGGTAAGTGCATGAATAACCGTCTAAAGAAGCTTGATTAGTGTAGTATTTGGTAGAGCTCTATTATTTGAAGTCATAGTAGGAAAAATTGAAATATTCCTCCTAAAAGAAAACAAACAGAAGTATAAAAAAAGTAAGGCCAAAATTAAGGAAGAAGAATCCAAGGTACAGAAGAGACCACTCCACCAGTCTCTATTAGATATACTTCCAGGATCAACAATGGAGAGAAAAAATAAATTTCTCATAGACATTGTACAAGGTTGTAGGGATGCTCTAATTCCCAAATCTGGGTGGGAATTATTTTGGTATTTTTTATAGTAAGAGAAATGAGAAGATTCCAATGTCAAACCCTTGGATGTTGGATTTAACAAAGTTGATTGTCCCAAATGTGTTTATTGATGTGGAGTTTATCAAATTACTAGCCAAGCATTATCACTTTGCAACCAATACAGTAAGGTTTCCAAATGGCTCAATATTGGTAGAGGTAACCAGAGCTACTATCATTAAGTTATGTTTTGGCTTAAACAAGTAGGCTTTGACTAAAATAAACCTACAAAAGAGCGAGGAAGATTATAAGAGATTAAGAAGAACATATAGAAGTGATGAGCTACCCCTATATATGAAAAGAGGCATTAGTAATGGAATGATTCCCATTTCTACTTCCAATATTGAACCATTCACTATGACATATTTTCAATATTATTTTGTGAATACATATCTAGCTCTGTGCCAAGTACCAGGGGTGGATTCTCAACATAAGATGCCAATAAGCCTAATGATGATGGCCATGAGGATTCAAAACCCTGGGACTCATATTGAGTATGACTTTGCTTCATACCTTGAGAGGGCTTTGGATGATGAATTCTCACAAGTCATAGAGGATAGAGCACCAATTACATTCAGACACTATTCCTTACTATTCCATTTGATACTATACCAAAATCAAGACCATTGGACTAAATGAATGGAATTGCCTATAGTGGATGAGGAAAGGAGTGCCACACCTATCTAGAAGTGGTGCTATATTTGGGATAGTCAGTGCAAGAACTCAAGCTTTTCTATATTCTATGAAGAATTTGTGGACAAAATCTTTCAAGTTCTTGGTTATTCAATGCCAAGATTTCCAAAAAATATGCAATAGTTTTTAAGACCTTTGGCCCTAAGATAGGAACAAGGTCACACACATAATTTTGGCGATTGGTTCTTTTTCACAGAAGTTACAATAATAAGAATATATGGCTACCCTACTGCCAAAGTTCATGCCCCTCAAGTTAGCATTTCTTGAATTTATGTGGAAAATGATGTGGATGGGAAAGGATGTAATGCACAAACAAAATAAGATCACATTTCTACAAAACTTAATCAAATTTGGAGACTGGACAGTAGGCTTAGATACATTGGAGGAGTTGCAATATTACTTGAAGACAAGATATGCATTGGATTCTGGAAAAGTAAGAGCCTTTGACCCTGAAAATCATATGAATCACATAAGGCATAATCTTCTTACCAAAATGGTAGTGGCACACAAAGTAGATTATGAGGAAGATGTGATAAGAAATTTCCTCACTTTTCCAAAGGTGCCCCTCAGATGGAAGAAATGGCAGGTTATAATGAAGCTTGAAGGAAGGAATAAGAAAAATGATAGAAGTTTCCCTCACTATTTCATGGAAGAAAAAGACTGTATCAAGAGGATCAATCGGATAATTGATAAATTTGAGGATTTATATGCTAAAAAAGAAGTGTATGTTCAGGAACATGGTGGTAAGATAACTACAAAGCACACCCCAGACACAACATACAATTTTTCCATGGAGCAATTTCCTCCCAAGATAAAAGACACAAAACATTGATCCATTGGTACCTTATGAGGAGAGTGAATGGGTGAGAGATACTAAAGATGTGGCCACTGTATTGCAATCATTAAAGGGTGATATTGAGGTTGATCATCCCATCCATGAGACTAACACCCATAGGCATGAGGAAAGGATGGATGATGTAGGAAAAAAAAATGCAGAGATACATGAAGAGAGAGAAATTGTTGCCAAAAGATTTATAGAGGATGATGATTTCATCAAGACTCCAAAGTTTAGGGATTTCTGGACAAAGATGAAGATAAAAGAAATTGAAGAGAAAATGGAGTCAGGTGAAGTGGGAATTGAAGAACCAGAAAATAATCAAATTGTGGCATGGACCTTCAATGAATTAAGGGTTGACCACATTGACATTAGCCTTCAGAAGGTTAGAGAGATGATTTTGAAGAGTAACATGCTCATTTTTTCGTGGGTGGGAATTAATAATTTTTTTTCCTTGATCAAGTACGAGCTTAAGGAGATCCAATGTTAGTTGTAGAGTTTGACTCTGATGAAGGAGTAAGTGGAACTGGGTATAACCCCAAAATTGAAACCCTGGCCATTTGGATCAAGTAGAAAAACACACAGAAAGCCTAAACTGTTGGATGTAATATAGGGAATGAAAAGGCAAGCAATGGTAAGAACAATACAAGACACTACCCCTTTGGAGGTACCCACAATGACCATGCACTCAACCATGTTCACTCATGATACTATTAAGGAATTGGAGGACAAAATAAAGGAGTATGATAGGGAACACAAGTTTTTAAATGATGAAGTTAATAAACTATTTATGGAGAATGTCAAATTGAAAGAACAGTTAAAAGGAGTAGGAACTTCACAAAGCAAGGAGATAGTGTTATATAAGCATCCTAGTGCTCTATTAAATATGGTACAAAGCATTTCAACCAAGCAAGCAAAGGCTCCTGAGAAGAAAGTGGATGAAATGAAGGAGGCTCATGATGAAGTAAAAAGGAAAGTTTATGAAGTTATGGAAAAGATTCTTGAGTACAAAATAAAGTTGATTATTGATAAACTATATAGTGTGCATGATAGTTATAGATCACTTATACGAGCAATTGATCAAGTAAAAGCACATATGCTTGTATTGGACCCCCTATTTCAAAGATGGTAGCCTATTCACCACACTCTATCTAAGTTATGTAGAGTTCTACAAAGGAGTCTTGATGCTCCTACAACATTAAAACCGACTAAGAAAATAGTAAAAATGATTATTGATGAATTTCAATATATACAAGGGGAGGATAAGAGGATTGTGGCATGAATGGATTCCTTCCATACCTTAAAACAATGGTATACACCAAAAATTGTGAAAGACGATGGTCAAGTAAAAGACTTGGATAAATGGAAAAAGGAATTTGGTTAGGTTATTCATAAGTGTTTAACCCATGTTCAGGGGAATAGTGACACCGGTCTTCACAGGCTCAATTTGATCATGGATGGATTGATTGCTCTTGATGCTAGATATTTGAAGTTTGTGAATGATACAAAGGTACTAATGGATAGTCGATGACAAACACATCTTAAAAACATTCCAAAGATCTAGGAATATCAGTGGCCATCATATTTTACGGTGTATGAATGGGAAGAGAAGTATTTGGCTTCAGATGAGTAGGTCACTAAGGCAAGGGCATCTAGACGTCTCTCATGGAGAGGAAATATTTTCCAGATCGATGACCATAGGCTTTCTACATTAATTAAAGGAAATATACGTCTAAAGTGTCTTAAGCCTTGCTATTTCTTCAATTATGCAAATTAATTAGTTGTTAGTAAAAGAAGTAGTTTTGAAGGGTCGTCTCTTTTTGTAAAAGGCCTAAAGCTTGTTGCTTCCTATATAAATAGGAAACCAAGGCCAATTTTGAGAGGATCATCATATCATATTCATTTTCATTTTTGTTATAGTAGGCATTAGTAAGAAGATAGATTGCACATTCCACCCATTCATATCATATCAAAGACTTCTACTATATATATATGAAAAAACATAATGGAGAAGATTGCTCATAATTGGTAATCTATTTTGGTGTTCAATTGTTGTGTTAAATTTCATGCTTATCTGTTACTATGTTGTCTCCAAAGTGGTTTCTTCAAGTTAATTAAATTCATAAGATTTATTAGGGCACATTTGTTGTTACTGTGTGATTATTTTGAGCTTATGAATGAAATAGAACATCTTATTATCAGAGATTCTCCATGACTGTGTTATCATTCTATATTTTTTGTTATGTTTTCCATACTTATTTCTTCTTATATTTGAATGAATATCAGTTATTGAGCCTCAATGGTTTGCTTATGTGAATGAATATGCTGATACAGTAAAGCATTTACTATGGATTTTTTTAGTTACATGTTCAAAATTATTTTCAACATAAAAATAGAAACTATTTAAAAATAATAAAGTTAAGAAAGTTGCTTATTTAAATAATTTGAGTTACGTGCATCTCTATTTTATTAACTTTTGTGTCTTCACGAACATATGTTAATACAAAATGAATGGAAGAAGCATCCAAGTAATCTTAATTTTTTCTACCAAAAGTTCATACCAAAGATTGAACAATTTAAGGATATTGTAATAGGTAATTTGTATCGATGCAAAGCATTTCAATGCTTGGGCCATAAGAATCATCCTTTTTTAAGCGTGGATTGTAAATAATTCTGAAAATTTATAAAGTCTTGGTCATTAACATTATTGTCTACTACAATATCATCTAGTGTATCATTGTCAATGTTCATATGTTCTTTCAAGTATTTAATATTATCATCATCCTCATCTTGACCTACATCATCTTCATCATCATTGAAATTTGACTGTACACCATCTATATTGTTAGTAGATGTATTTGGATCATCATTTTCTATACCATCCATATTGTTGTCTTCCATAACATCATCTAACTCTGGATTGTTGTCTTCTTGTGCCTAAACATAACCATGTTCAATATCATCATGGATGTCTATTTATTCAATGTTCTCTAATCCCTCTCTCTCATTTTGTTCACCATCATTGTTTTTCTCAATATCCACTAATGTTTCATCAAAAACATGCCTTAATCTTGGATCATAATGCATGAAAAACATCCATTTTGGGTCCAAAATATCTTCATAGAAAAATACCTGCACATGAATGAAATACATATATTAGAAGTATGTTATAAATTTTTTATTGATTAATAAACACAAGTATATATTCACAATAAAATATGAATTAATAGATTAATGATCACTATTGCTTCTTGTTTGAGTTAAAGAAATACTTTCTCATAATGAATTGGTAGAACATAAGGCTCCTTATCCTCCTGTAGAAAGCATGAGGAATCTATAGGAAACAATCCACTATGGGTATCATGTCTTTGTGTCCTCTCAAATGCTTCATACCATCTACACTTAAAAATACAACATTTAAAAGAGTAGTAATCCAACTCAATAATTTCTTGTATTTTCCCAACATATTGTAGATTCCCTTCAATTATATTCTTATCTTTTGAGCTTGATCGACTAGATTGCTTGAAGTCAACCATGATGCCACAATCAAAGGATTTCCTCTTTACATCTACACTTTCTACATGATAATGTCAACCATATGTTCACATTGTTGGATATTTCCTCATTTGTGAAAAACCATTTATTTTAGTGAAAAAAAATATAATGACAAATATTAAAATAGTTAATAGTGTGAAAATTGTACTTGGAAACAACATTTTGTAAAATTCCAACTGTACCTTTCTTTCACATCCTCTAGAAATTTTGATTTCATCTTCTGTTATGTTTGAATTTGTACTTGCATCTTCTATTTGATTTTGAATTTGTTCAGTAACCCATTCTAGTGTGCAGTCCTTTCCCCATTCCCAAAGCAGATCAGTGGGAAGTGGAGTATTCTTTGGGTTTGATCTCTTCAACTATCTTCTTGCTTCTAACACTTCTCTCTTTTTATTATCCATTTGTTCATAAAGTCCATGTGGTATAGAATGAACTTGTCGATTATAGAAATTTTATCTACACCTATTACATGTCAACATGTTTATTTCAAACTCCAAATGTCATGTTGTTAATTTGACAAATAAATTACAAAGTAAATTAATGATTGCAATAAAAAAACCACATTGATCATGAATTTACTTACTAATTTCTACTTCAACACCATTAGATTGTGGTTTTTCTCCATCAGTGATATCTAATGCTCGTTCTTCATCCTAGATGCATGGTCCATCTTCAAAATCCTTACCAAGGAATTCACACAGGAAGAAAAAGGCTCCATTCAATACATACCCTTCAGCCATGCAACCCTATGGATGTACCTTTTTTCAAACATATCTTTTAAGAGTTTTCATATACCTCTTAAGGAAAAACATCCACCTCGTTGATATGAAACCCGCTAATTCAATGTCATCGACTAGGTGTATAAGTAAATGGATTTGTAGGTCCATGAAACTTATAGGGAGCTCCTTCTCAAATACACATACAATTTCTGCAATTTCCTTCTTCCACTTTGGAACTTCAGATTCGTGGATCTCCTTGGAGGTCACCCACCTAATATAAGAATAGTAAATTAGTATGAACCTTTAGTCATAAATTAAAATTCAATATAATATCTCTATGTCTCTCACACATGAACATTTCATATAACCACATACCTTGCAAATGCTGATAATCGACTTATGGCATTCCTTAAGTCAACTGTAAGATAGGAGTCCCCCCTAATTTCTAATGGCATGATATGCTATCAAACACATTTATGAAAAGGTCATTAGTATTTTTTGCTCACACAACAAAATATCAAGATATATTTAGTACTTAATCAATGTTACCAGTAAATGTTAAATAATGATATATAATACCTTCATTAATTTATGAAAATCATGTGTTTTAAATCCTGTGATATGTCCATCAATTGTAAAAGCTTTAGCCAATGATGACCCATAGCCAGTAGGTGTCCTTATTGAACGAATGACATTTTTTTAGTTTGTATAGCTCTTTTTTTTTCAAAATCCATGGAGCTTTTGCATATGTTTCATTTTCCCTGCTTGGCCAAAAATGTTTTCTATCAAATTTGGTATGCGAAAGAGCAATATCTCTCCTCAAAGAGAAGATGTCCTCTTTGCCTGATATATGTCGAAATATAGAATCTGGGACATTTTTGAAGATGTGCATAGGATCTAATAGGTGAGATATTAATAGATCCTTCCAGTAAGGGAGCTCATAAAATATAGATTTCTTTTTCATTCCTTTTGGAATATGAACTACAACTTGTTTTGGTTCTTCAATTGAATCACCTCGATCAAAAAAACCCTCCCAAGCTTTCAATTCAGCATCTTCATACTTCTTAATCCAATCACCTGGACCCATAATCATGGGAGGGCCTCTATTTTCAACTTTTCCATCAAATTGGTTCTTTTGGCGATTTCTAAACCTATGATCTAGTGGTAGAAAAACCATGTTGTTTGTGTAAATAAATTTATGTAGATATTTAGAATACCACCCTTGAAATTGTTCTATACATCTTGGACATGCAAATATCGCCTTTGTTTGAAGCCCTGTAATTCAACAAGTAATGTTAATAACATCAAAAAAATAGTATAAAACTAAGTATGAAAGTTGGGATGAAAATAAATTATGAGTGTAAATACGTAAATGTTTTATCTTACCAGAACAAACACCAAGTCCTAGGAAATCATGAATAGTCCAATATAGCACACCATACAACATGAAGGGCCTATTTGATGGAGGATGTGATATGTCATACACTCTTATGGATTTCCATAGCAGTTGCATCTCATCAATAAAAGGCACAAGATAAACATCCATGTTTTTAACTTGATGTTTTCCTGGAACAATGAGAGTTGGCATAAGGTGCTCCTTTCTAACACTCATCCATGGGGGAATATTGTATACTATCAATCCGACTGGAAAAAAATTATAATTTGAGCTCAGGAAAGAGAATGGGCACACTCCATCAATTGCAAGACCAAACCTGATACTATGGGGTTCATCTTTGAATTTTCTTGGCCATTTTTCCTCTATCTATTTCATTTCTTTGGAGTCAGCTAGAATTCACATGAATCCATCTTTACTCCTATTCTTTGTATGCCATTCCATCAATTATGCAAGTGACTTGAAACGAAACATTCATTGAAGTCTAGGTATAATTGGCATGTGATGTAAAACCTTCTTTGGAACTGTAGGACCTTGTACATCTGTATGATATCTCTTCTCTTTGCATACAAAGCATTCTACCTTGTTCTGATATTCATCTCTGTATAAAATGCAATCATTTTTACATGAATGAATTTTCTTATATTCAATCCCCAACTCAACCAACAATAGACGTGCCTCTCTGCAAGTTGATGGCAACACATTCTCTTCAAGGAATATTTTAGTTTTTAGTGCCTTGTAAGATTTATAGAGATTAAATCAATTGAATTTTTCACTTATGATGAATAGGTTTGATATGTAAATCTATACTAGGACTGTTTATATACAATATATTGTTTTAAAATCCCCTTAAAGAAATATAAACGAAGTCAATGAATGTTTACGAATTGTGTACACCAATTGACAATGCAAAGTAAGAAATAGATTTCAACTCACTTTAGTAGGGTAGTGAATCCTTTTTTTGACCAACCAAATAGTGACTTGATTTCTAATAATCATCTCTTCAATGTATGCATATCTCATCATCTCTTCAAATTTCTCAGGTGGTAGAAATTTCATCAAACTTGCTCTTTTCGCCCTGGTATTTTTTAAAGGATGGTTTGGATCATCCCATCCAAATATTAATAACCCAATTGGATCATGGGTATTAGTATGTGTTTCATCAATATATTCTACCTATCAACAAACACAAGCATTATTTAATGTTTTCCAACAATTGGATAAATCATAAATGCATCAATTTCAAAGAAATATAATCAAATATAGTTTAAACATAAAAATATAAATTGTATGAACATATATAGATCAATTGAATAATGAAAATTTATTTTATAGACTGCCTTTTTTATACAATAATTTAAATAAAACACAATTTTGACAACATAGTTTATAAAACATCAATTCACACTCATTTATTATTCTTTGGTTTTCTGCCCTTAAGAACATCCTTAGGGAGACCTTGTTCTTCCCTTGTCTTTCACACAGGCGTAATCTCAATAACTCATCCCCAATGGTAAGGTCCTTAATAGCCTCAACCATTATCAATCTATCAACCTCTCTTTCCATATCTCCATCTTTATCATTGATAACCTCAACAAATTGACAATTCGGTCTTACATTAGGGTCCCTTCCCTTACTACTATTTATAAATCTTGCAATATTTTTGTGTGTGTATGCACATCCATCTATATACATAAGATTACCTCTATTAATTTATTTTCCACTTTCCAATTGCAGATGATGTGTATACACATTCAAATTTAGACCATATGCTGACATGCTAGGCTTATATTCTGCTAGCCTTCTCCATTCACCATTATAATATGATGGACCATAATATGGCATTAATCTCCTAGTGGTTTGTTCTGAATTGTTTCTATGTTTATATCCCACATGTACATTTTGGACAATAAAGAGTCCTAGATTCGCTCCATGAATATTGGAGGGTCATATCATGTAGCTGTATCCCCAAAATTGAAACACCTCGTACACTCTAGGTAGTTGTTGATCACTAGGCCAAGTGCAATATAGTCGACGATCAAATGTATCTTTGTAAGTTGATCTCAAACTTAGGGGCAAGTCATGATCTCTATCAAATTCATTCTCATAGGGTATGTAGTCCACCTTCCCCCTATCTTTAAGCAAATTATGCATCTTTAAACTTGTTCTTGTTCTCTGACTTGTTTTCATCAATTCCTCATCTTTCAAGTTGATATATTGGCACATATTTTTTTTAGATGTATCATCCAATAAATGATCATTTCCCTCTAGGTTGGAATTTGGTGATCCAGGAAACTTAAAACCAAGAAATTTATCTTTCAAGTATCCATTGAGAAAAAAATTAGTTATTTAAATAATATAAAACAATGTTTAAATGAGGTATACATGTTATTTATATCAAATTCGACAATTCCTTACTACAATTCCTATTGGATTTGAATTGATTGTAGGAGGCATACTACTGATTGGAAGCTCATCATATATGTAATGTATTTGTACAATTTCTCGTTTGAATTGTTTCTTTTCACGACATATAGAACATCCACAAACAACAATTTTCTCAAAGTATTCATCCCATGTACTATAGTCCTGATCAACCTCTTGTTCAATACAATCATCTATTGTGTCTGGAAGATCCATTGTCACATCCTCTTCCACCCACTTTTGTCTACATGATTTAACAGTTTTAGGTCCACATGCACGTACATATCTTCTTCTTTTGGTAGTTGAATGCTCAAGCTATGCATTTGTTCCAATCTCCATCTAAAATAATCAACATGCATTAATTTATGTCAAGATTGGATAATACATTATAAATTTCAATAATACTGTGAAAAAATATGGACATATCACAAAATGTCATCATATCATTTTTTCCTAAGTTAAGTCAAAATTTGAGTACCTGATGTCTTGCTTCATCTGTTTTGTCCTCATTTGATATGACACGATCTATTTCCATGGCCTTGTCTCGTCCCTATAATACACAACATAGTAAATAATGTTTACTACACCAATTATATCATTTCAACGAATATGCTATCCAACACAAAACCTCACTTTAGTCATATATTTTCTCAAAGTATTCATCCCATGTACTATAGTCCTGACCAACCTCTTGTTCAGTGCAATCATTTGTTGTTTCTACATTATTTTTCATATCCTCAAACACCCACTATTTTCTACATGATTTAACAGTTTTAGGTCCACGTCCACGTCCTCTTTTGCTAGTCAAATGCTCAGGCTCTACATTTGCTCCGATCTCCATCTAAAATAATCAACAACATGCATTAATTTATGTCAAGATTGGATAATACATTATAAATTTCAATAATACTGTGAAAAAAGATGGACGTATCACAAAATGCCATCAGATCATTTTTTCCTATGTTAAGTCAAAATTTGAGTACCCGATGTCTCACTTCAGTCGTTGTGTCCTCATTTGACATGACATGATATGTTGTCATGGCCTCATCTCACCCCTATAATACACAACATAGTAAATAATGTTTAGTACACCAATTTTATCATTTCAATGAATATGCTATCCAAAACAAAACCTCACTTCAGACATATATTTGACATATATTTCACACTTTAGATGACTCATCTAGTTTATAGGGGTCATTTCTGAGTTCACAAATCTAACCTCTATTAGTTTTACACCCAAAAAATTGACATGGGATAAGGAATAGATAAACTAGGGAACCATGAATTCTCCCTTGGTACATATGAAGATGAAGTCAATTTAGGATCAATTAATTTATCAACCTCTAAGAAAAATACATCATTTTGCACTACTAGGTAGCAAATTAGGCACACTTTGCACCTCCTTTTAAATCCCAAATAGATTACATTTTTTTGGCTGGAAGGCAGTGCTAAATTAGGCGTGCTTTGCCCCACCCTTTGCATCCCAAACAGATTACATTTTTTTGGTTGGAAGGGGACACTAAATTAGGTGCACTTTTCTGCATTAACTATTGCACCAACTACTGAATCAAGAACAAAAATTTAAAACTACCCACGTCAAGAAGGAAGAGATGACAGGAGAAAAAATCCATGCAAAGGAAGAGAGGAGAAAAAATGGAAAAATGGTGTGAAGGAGGGCTACAAGCAAGTAGATTAGAAATTCAATTTAGTTTGTGACACCATAGGTAAGGTTACAATTTTTTTTTTCGTTCCCACAAATATTTTTGTTTGGATTAAATGGAGAAATTGTGAAGAAAGGGTTGTGAATCTTGTTTTTTTACATGTGAATCGTTCAATTCCCATGTGGTTGCAAAGGAGGAGGGAAAAATTGTAGACATTGCATTATTTCTTCTACATTCAAGAGCAGTGAACGTGTTTTTGAAACCCCAATGCCCTGGTTCACTTATCATTCCCATCCCAAGATTTTGGTTTCTAGTTCAATTTCTTGGACCTTCCTTCAATAAAAAAGTAGTAAAGTGCTTTCAAGACAAGTTAAACTGCATCCTCCCCACTGTAGCCAGGTCCCATGGGAACATATGTTGGTCAAGATAATATGAGGAGATAGGGATTTTGAGATGATAGTTGAATAATAGATGAGTTCCTCAAATTTGTGAGACCTTCGGGCTTAAAGTAGCAATTACTAATTTTCACTTATTCTTTTACAGAACAATGAGCTTGTGGTTTCGAATTGATTATTCGTACACATTCATTTTCTTTCTAATCAGCAGATACAACTCGAGCATGGGACCTATATTTTTTAATTCTCAATAAAACCACACTCTGTGCCCTTTTTATCCTGCAAATATTACCATTATATAAAGGTGAGCAAGCATTGATTGTTTTACAATACATTTGTTTCATTTTGCATATATTTATATCCTTTCAAATATATTTATATTTTATACAAGTGCACAAGAAATTGATTCATTCAAGGCAAAACTTTCATACCACAAATTGGATGAAAACTTTCATACCTGACAGTGTGTACTTCGTTTTCCTCCACAAACTGGATGAAAATAATTTTCCCTAGGTTGCCTCAAAATTTCAAGTGATAAAGGGAAGAGAAGAAAGGGAGCAGACTCTGGCCACAATGAGGTAATTCATTGTCAATTTATAGATTTGTAAATGTTTCCCTTGTTTCTTTCATTTTTAATTTTAATTTTTTTATTTTTAAATTTAAAAGAAGAAATTTATTTTTACATATATATAGGGACATGTGATTGAAAAAGATACAAAGGCATTGGCTTCCATATTGGGGGCAGAGGCAGTGAAAAATTTGGATGATGTGCATTGGATGATGCTTGCCAGATACATATAAAATCGATCTAGTGAAGCTCCTCAAACATTACAACCAAATCAACCGTGTCAAAGGGAATCAATTGATTCCCCAAGTAGTCTTGGATTGAGCAAAAGATCTAGGAGGAAATAAGTAACAATAAACTCTAGGAGTGTAGAACAGGGAGCAGAGGCTTCCAGTATCCCACCTACTCCTGGGACACAAACTTCTTCCACCACGAAAAGTTTTCATTCTTGCATTGGTACCTACAATAAGAAGATAGAATACAATGTGGTTTTAGGGGAAGTCTAAATGATAGATGCTGGAAAAGGGTTTGTGAATAGGTTGAAGGAATCATGCCTTCAACAGTTCAAAGACCATATACATTTTCCATTCTCAAAGATACCCATACACCTACAAAAAGCAGATATCAACGACATGGAGACTGAATTTCGCACAGGTTGGTCTGTGAAGAAGGTGAAGCTACAAATGGCTCAAAATTGCAAGAGATTTTAATGCAACCAAAAAAAGAAGATAAAAAAATACCTCCCAAGCTAAGGATCAAAAAAAGGCCAATTGATGTAAGTGTCAAAGTATGGAAAGAGCTTGTAAAAGCATATGGGAAGTTTTAAGCACAGAGGAAGTCCGATGAGGAAAGTACGTAGGTATTCAAATTTGCTCATAAGATTATATAAAATTTATTAAACAATTTTTAAATTTTATTTGTGCATAGTTAAATTAAATTAGTATATGTTTCAAGAACTTCGTGCCACACATCACAGTGGCCAGAAAGGTTTACATGCCTTGCTCTATAATTTTGTAAGTATATTTAATAATTTAAATTTTTTTTTTTTTAATTCCCTAGGAAAAAGTAAATGATTGCATATTAATTAGTTTAACTAGTCCATGTGCCATGTTTTGACAAGAGGACTAATATGGGCAACATTCAAATCAATTTGAAAAGGAAAAGTTACAAAGCAAAAGGTGGGCTGATTTTTTAATCTAGATGGAGAATGAGGTATCAATAGTTGAATTTTAATAAATTAGTTGGATATTGTTGTGTTAATATGTCAATTTTCATTTCTTGTGTTGAGTTGTTTATTGAAGTGTAGGATGAGTTCTAAAGTGCTTCTCTGTTGGCCCTAGATTCCACTCAATTTTCCCATTATTTCATGTTGAGGAAAAAAATATTGTTTTCCTTAAAGGGTAGTGGGTGACATTCATGCCTTATTTTCATTGCATCTTTTAATTAATGGCCATTGTCTTTTAATATATCTTAAGTATCCTCATTTAAGTTATTACTTGTATCATTTGAGTAACTTAGTCCCATGTTGATTTGATTTATCTTATTTTCTCTCAAACATGGTATCTCAAGGAGTGCTTCCTTGACTTCATGTTGCCATTCTACTAAGTGATCCATTTGCATCTTTTGCATCCTTCCTCATGATGCTTCCATTCTTTTAACATGTAAGAATGTTTTGATGTATCTTGGTAGGCATCCTATAGATCTAACACATCCTTCTAGTCTACATCACTTGGCATAGCTAACTAGCCACTTAATTTATCCATCTAATTTAAAATAAGGTAGTAAATTCTTGTCTTCCAAGTTAAAAAAACTTCATAAATAAAGAAATCAATAGTAAAAAACCTGCAACCTGATCTGATCAACATAGAGAAGTGTGTAATACTAGACTTCTTAACATTCAAAAGATAAATGGAATTTCCTTAACACCAAGTAGAGTTATACAAAAAAGGTAACTATAAACACAAATGTACTCCCACACAGAATGGCCTAATGGCTAGTTGTCATAGAACTCAAACTATTGAAGTAACATCACTGATCAAGTTAACATATATGCATCATTTGCATAAACAGCTGAACCATTTATGTGCATGAATAAATAGTAGAAGGATGTAGATGAACTCAATTCATCTGATTTTATGCCTCTTGGCAGACATTTCTCTTGAATCTCTAACATCAGGTGCCCAAGACTTCCCTATAGCGTTTACCTTTTGTCACCGCCTTTCCTCTTCACTATCAGACTAGTCTCATTTTTCCTTATCTGCATTGTTGGTTTCGGCTTCTAATTCATCCCATGTTTTACCTTCCTCCCCTTCAAAATATTCTTCTTCGTCATTCTCATATAACTCCACAAGAGATTCATCTTCCAAACCTTCCTCATCTGATTCTGATTCCTCTTCTACATCAGAGGGCTCATATACTTGATCTGACTCTTCTAAATTATCAAAATCAAAATAACTAGCTTCCATATTCAAAAATTCCCAACCACCATCTTCAATAAATTTTCTAGATCATTAGTAATAGTCTTCAAAATTGACTGCCAGTTCAAGTTCATTCTACTTTTGGGTATGTGCAGAATCATAATGGAAAAAATAGGCCCTTAAGTGGCAAAAAATTTAGAAAAAACAATGTTAGGCAACTTGACGTAAAAATTTGGATAAGTTATCTATATTATTTCAAAAATATGTAACAATATAATTTGTAGAAAATTGAATGTAGTTTCTAAACTACTAGGTTTATTTAAAAATAAATAAAATCTATTTGGTGAAAATTTGAAATTCCAATGCAATAGTACTTAAATTTCAGAGAAAAATAAGAAGTAGGTGTTTGTCTGACCACCCTAACCATAATAAAATGATAATATTTTTTTATTAGATTTTATATATAAGTAGAGGACTCATGTCCGGATGTGATGCATATTTTTTTGTAATTTTTTTCCAAGTAAATAATTAATTATGATTTTTTTATTACAAATTTTTAAAAAATAAAAACTCGTATGTTTGACCACCTTAACTTGGTCAAAACTTCATGAAATTTAATTTTTCTTTCTTTAATCCTATATTATGTGAAGCATAGAATGTGACGCATGTTTTGGATTCAAAAAATGTGATACCATTTGAAAGTTATAGATGTTTTTCAATTAGCCTATCGATCAGGACTTTAGTCGTAATTCTAATAGAAACTAAATAATAATTATTTATTAAATTCAAATTAAAGCATAATTTATATTGGTGGAAAGCTGATAATCTCCTCTAAAAACCCTTTTTGTTCATCAATTTTGTGTAAAAAGAAAGTCGTCAGCCACATACCCTACAAATACCCATAATATTGCCACTTTTTGGCCCATCATGATCCTGCACATACCCTTTCATAATACTTTATATTCATGGAGTTCAGCCATTCCTTGATGCCATCAAGCAAAGATTGGGGAATGGCATCAATGCGGAGTACATCCTACTTGAAGTCTTTGAAAATAATATCCATATCAAATTCCTTTTTCCCAAGTCCTACTCTCTCAAGCTTAACAATCTCAATCTCCCTAATAGTGATTACTAAGAAAGGTAATTCCAAAAACTCTACCAAATAGTTTACTGTAGGAACAATAAAAGCAAAGGATTTAAAAGGAACTCCATGAAAACAAAGCTCTCTAAATGGTTCATAAAACTCTAGTTCAAAATATTTTAGGTGAGGTTGCTCCCATAGCTCTCTTACTCACTTGAAAAATCCTTGAAACTCTACATTGATTTTATTTTTCCTATCCCTCTCTTGTTGTTCCTCAATTTCATCAGGATCATACATTGACCTTCTCGCCCCTCCTAAAGTTTGGAACACATCCATTACCTCCACATAAAATTGGACATCCTCAGTCTTCTCGGTTCCCATGCCATGATATGGTTATGCAAATGAAAATGAAGCAAAGTAATCATCTCCTTCTTCGTTGGCTGGAGGAATGCATGCTTAATGTTTTGATACATGATATCATCTTTCTCCTTTTCTCTCATGGTTGAATACTAAAATCCATTATGGTGGGCCTCCAGAGTTCTAGTCATCTTTCTTCCTCTTCCACCAAATGTTGGATTGATCCATAAGTCTGCTAGCCTATTTTCCTTTATTTTTGAAAGCTAAAGTTTCTCCTGAGTCACCAATGTAGCTCTCTCTGCCTTTTTAGACTCTTTCATTGCTACAATAAATTAATGCCCAATTGATTAAAAATCTCAATCTCACTAGTAGTGATTACTAAGAAAGGTAATTCCATCAACTCTACCAAAAAATCTACTGTAGGAACAATAAAAGCAAGGGATTTGAAAGGAGCTCCATGAAAACCAAACTCTCTAAATGGTATATAAAAGTCTAGTTCAAAATATCTTACATGAGGCTGATCTTGTAGCTCTCTTACTCACTTGACAAATCCTTGAAGCTTTGCATTGATTTTATTTTTACTATCCCTCTCTTGTTTTTCTTCCTTAATTTCATCAAGATCATGCATTAACCTTCTTGCCCCTCCTAAAGTTTGGACCACATCCATTACCTCCACATAAAGTTGGACATCCTTGATCTTCTTGGTTCCAATGCCATGATATGGTTATGCAAATGAAACTGAAGCAAAGTAATCATCTCCTTCTCTGTTGGCTAGAAGAATGCATGCTTAATGTTTTGATACATGATATCAACTCTCTCTTCTGTTCTCATGGTTGAATACTGAAATCCATTATGGTGGGCCTCCAAAGTTCCAATCATCTTTCTTCCTCTTCCGCCAAATGTTGGCCTAATCCATAAGTCTTCCAACCTAATTGCCTTTGTTTTTGAAAGCTGAAGTTTCTCCTGAGTCACCAATGTAGCTCTCTCTTCCTTTTCAGACTCTTTCATTGCTACAAGAAATTAGCACCCAATTGATTAACAATCTCAATCTCACTAATAGTGATTACTAAGAAAGGTAATTCCACCAACTCTACCAAACAGTTTACCGTAGGAACAATAAAAGTGGAGGCTTTGAAAGGAACTCAATAAAACTAAGCTCTCTAAATGGTACATCAAACTCTAGTTCAAAATATTTTACATGAGACTGCTCCCATATCTTACTCGCTTGAAAAATCCTTGAAACTCTGCATTGATTTTATTTTTCTTGTCCCTCTCTTGTTGTTCTTCCTCAATTTCATCAAGATCATACATTGACCTTCTTGCCCCTCCCAAAGTTTGGACCACATCCATTACCTCCACATAAAACTGGACATCCTTGGTCTTCCTGGTTCCCACGCCATGATAAGGTTATGCAAATGAAAATGAAGTAAAGTAATCATCTCCTTCTCCTTTGGATGGAAGAATGCATGCTTAATGTTTTGATACATGACATCATCTCTCTCTTCTGATCTCATGGTTGAATACCAAACTCCATTATGGTGGGCCTCCAGAGTTCTAGTCATCTTTCTTCCTCTTCAACCAAATTTTGGCCTGATCCACAAGTCTACCAGCCTAATTGCCCTTGGTTTTGAAAGATGAAGTTTCTCCTGAGTCACCAATGTAGCTATCTCTTCTTTTTGAGACTCTTTCATTGCTATAGGAAATTAGTGCCTAATTGATTAACAACCTCAATCTCACTAATAGTGATTACTAAGAAAGGTAATGTTGTCAACTCTATCAAAAACTTTACTATAGGAACAATAAAAGCAGGGGCTTTGAAAGGAATTCCATGAAAACCAAGCTCTCTAAATGGTATATCAAACTCTAGTTCAAAATATTTTAGATGAGGCTAATCTCATAACCCTCTTACTTGCTTGAAAAATCCTTGAAGCTCTGCATTGATTTTATTTTTTGTGTCCCTCTCTTGTTGTTCTTCCTCAATTTCAACAAGATCATGCATTGACCTTCTTGCCCCTCCTAAATTTTGAACCACATCCATTACCTCCACATAAAACTAGACATCCTTGGTCTTCTTGGTTCCCACACCATGATATGGTTATGCAAATGAAAATGAAGCAAATTAATCATCTCCTTCTCTATTGGTTGGAAGAATTCATGCTTAATGTTTGGATACATGATATCAGCTCTCTCTTCTGCTCTCATGGTTGAATATCGAAATCCATTAAGGTGGGCCTCCAAAGTTCCAATCATCTTTCTTGCTCTTCCACCAAATGTTGGCCTGATCCACAAGTCTGCCAACCTAATTGCCTTTGTTTTCAAAAGTTGAAGTTTCTCCTGAGTCACCATTGTAGCTCTCTCTTCCTTTTTGGACTCTTTTATTTCTATAGGAAATTAGCACCTAATTGATTAACAATCTTAATCTCACTGATAGTGATGACTAAGAAAGGTAATTCCACCAAATCTACCAAAAATTTACCATAGGAACAATAAAATTAGAGACTTTGAAAGGAACTCCATGAAAACCAACCTCTCTAAATGGTACATCAAAATCTAGTTCAAAATATTTTAGATGATGCTTCTCCCATAACTCTCTTACTCACTTGAAAAATCCTTGAAACTATGCATTGATTTTATTTTTCATGTCCCTCTCTTGTTGTTCTTCCTCAATTTCATAAAGATCATACATTGACCTTCTTTCCCCTCCTAAAGTTTGGACCACATCCATTACCTCCACATAAAACTAAACATCCTTGAACTTCTTGGTTCCCACACCATGATAAGGTTATGCCAATGAAAATGAAGCAAATTAATCATCTCCTTCTCCTCTGATTAGAAGAATGCATGCTTAATGTTTTGATACATGATATCAACTCTATCTTCTACTCTCATGGTTGAATACTGAAATCCATTATGGTGGGCCTCTAGAGTTCTAGTCATCTTTCTTCCTCTTCCACCAAATGTTGGCTTGATCCACAAGTCTGCCAACCTAATTTCCTTCTTTTTTAAAAGCTGAAGTTTCTCTTGAGACACCATTGTAGCTCTCTCTGCCTTTTTGAACTCTTTCATTGCTACAGGAAATTAGTGCCTAATTGATTAACAATCTTAATCTCACTAATAGTGATTACTAAGAAAGGTAATTCCACCAAATCTACCAACAATTTACCATAGGAACAATAAAAGCAGAGGATTTGAAAGGAACTCCATGAAAACCAAGCTCTCTAAATGGTACATCAAACTCTAGTTCAAAATATTTTAGATGAGGCTTCTCCCATAACTCTCTGACTCACTTGAAAAATCCTTGAAACTCTTCATTGATTTTATTTTGCATGTCCCTCTCTTGTTGTTCTTCCTCAATTTCATCAAGGTCATACATTGACCTTCTTTCCCCTCCTAAAGTTTGGACCACATCCATTACCTCTACACAAAACTACAAATACTTGGTCTTCTTGGTTCCCACACCATGATAAGGTTATGCCAATGAAAATGAAGCAAAGTAATCATCTCCTTCTCCTTTGGCTGGAAGAATGCATGATTAATTTTTTGATACATCATATCAACTCTCTCTTCTTCTCTCATGGTTGAATACCAAAATCCATTATGGTGGGCCTCCAAAGTTCCAGTCATCTTTCTTCCTCTTCCACCAAATGTTGACTTGATCCACAAGTCTTCTAGCCTAATTTCCTTTGTTTTTAAAAGATGAAGTTCTCCTGAGTCACCAATGTGGCTCTCTCTGCCTTTTTAGACTCGTTCATTGCTATAGGCAATTAGCACCTAATTGATTAACAATCTCAATCTCACTAATAGTGATTACTAAGGTAATTCCATCAACTCTACCAAATAGTTTACCGTAGGAACAATAAAATTAGGGGCTTTCAAAGGAAATCCATGAAAACCAAGCTCTCTAAATGGTATATCAAACTCTAGTTCAAAATATTTTAGATGAGGATGATCCCATAGCTCTCTTGCTTGCTTGAAAAATCCTTGAAGCTTTGCATTGATTTTATTTTTCTTGTCCCTCTTTTGTTGTTCATTACTTTCATCAGGAACATACATTGACCTTCTTGCCCCTCCTAAAGTTTTGACCACATTCGTTACCTCCACATAAAATTAGACATCCTTGGTCTTCTCGATTCCCACACCATGATATGGTTATGCAAATGAAAATGAAGCAAAGTAATCATCTCCTTCTTTGCAATCTGCAAGAATGCATGCTCAATGTTTTGATACATGATATCAGCTCTCTCTTTTGTTCTCATGGTTGAATACCGAAATCCATTATGATGGGTTTCTAGAGTTCCAATCATATTTCTTCCTCTTCCACCAAATGTTGGCCTGATCCACAAGTTTCCTAACCAATTGCCTTTTTTTTTTTAAAGCTGAAGTTTCTCTTGAGTTTGTTGGAAGATCAAATACTCTGAGAGGGGGGTGGGGGGTGAATCAGAGTATTCTATAATTTTTCACTTGACTTACAACTTGAACTAAGAGCTTGAAACAATTTTATGTAACCTTCTAATTGTAGAATGAACATGGATAGGTCAACAAAATTTAACAACATAACGACAGATCACAAAGTATTTACTTAACCATGTCAAAGCATAATTGTAATTGTTCATATAGTACTACTTGAGCAATTCTTTTTCAATGCTTTATTTTCACACACCTTTATGCATAATTGTAATTGACTAAAATGAGAAACATAAGCATTTAAGCACATGGACTAAAAACAGAATGCACAAATTTCATCACATAACACAACATTTTCCTGAGTGGAAAAACCCTCATGGGGTTATAAAAACCACTCATAAATTGATCATTTTATTCATTGAAAAGAGTACCAACTCCGTTACAATGGTAGAGCACCAACTCAACACCAAAAATTTTGAAGCCCCAACTTCAATAGGAGCACCAAATCCTTTACAAAAAATTATAGGAGCACCAACTCCTTTACAAAAAATTATAGGAGCACCAACTCCTTTTACAAGTTTATAACATTCTATCAGAACCCTAGAAGTGAAAATATTTGCGACCCTAGAATTATAATAGAAGACTAAAGAAATATTCTCATTCAGTTCATTGAAGAATGTTGTGCATCAACATCTTCTCAACAGTAAACATATATTCAACAAAAAAACCACAGATTTATTTTTCTAAGTAATCACAAAATGCTCATGAAATCCTTTTTCTTTCTCTTCATCGAAGCATCCCTTCCAAAAAAATAATGCCAAAAACCCTCTTGTTAAATAGAACACAATGTATCATACAATTTTTGTAATTGTAAAAACATCTCAAGAAACTGAAACCCCTTTTGCAAATGTAACCAGGGTTCGAGAGAAAACCAAATGTATGTAACGGAATCATGAAATCCATAATGGGTTCAAAAGAATATACAAAGAAACTCGTTGAAAAACCACATTAACCATGAACTCTTGAATAACTCTGGTTATTGCATAAACTGAAACCATTTTTCCATAAAACCTTAACTATAATCAATTATGCTTATAAAACAACACAAGATCTTTCCAGATTTGAGAACAAATACCTATCATGGTGGCCAAAAAACATTACCAACTGGCTAAGCAAACCTCATAACCATCTCACTGAAGTCCACACCGCAGTTCATTGAATTTCCAGCACACATATACCTATAACTACCATTGTTCATGGTGGAAACTAGAGTTTCAAACCCTATGTGTAACAAACTCTTATCTCTTTCTCATTTCCTTTTTTTACCTTTTGATCTCTAAGTCTTTGAAGACTTTATTAAAACCCAACTTCATTTGTTTTCCTTTTACCATAAACAATTACCATTTGAAACCATAGAGGCCCGATCACCTTTACAAAGAATATATTTTCTATGTGAAACACAAACCACCGATGCCAAAGTGTATTATTAAGACCTCATAACAAATCCATTTCAAAAATAAAGAGCCTAATAAATACCAAGGGAAAATACAATATGTCCCCTTGTGAAATATTTTAACACTAAGTGAAACCAAGGTGAAGCCAAGTAAACCAATATAATGCAAGTGATAAAATATTTCCTTGGTGAAAGATTGAAACCCAAAGAACCAAGTGCCAATATAACCTAAATATGCCATTTTATAAACCTGTTACTAGCACCTATGAATTCCAAAGTGAACAACCGTATTTCTGATGACATAATCTCAAAAACATTGCAGATAAACACATGCCATTGAACCAACAACTTGATATATACATGAATAAATGTGAGTCCTTATCAATGTAAGAACACCAAATAACAATGCAACTCATTTATATATATATCAAATGAAGAACCAATGATATAAGTATACTAAAATGATATCACCTGAAACAAATTTCAAACATATCCATGATCATTGCACATAATCACATGAGATTAGTCCCAATATAGCAAAACAACAACATCAAGGACCAAGTAATCATGAAAAGAGAAGAATATCATCAAAGCATGATAATGAACCAACTATCAAATGTGCCACCAAATGTAAAATAAACCAACTGAGTATGTTCACTGAAATGCCAATAACCAAGTGAGCCAAATCATTCCATGAAAAGAGTGAACCAAATCCAACTAAATACCATAGTGCAACCAATTGTAGTTTTGACATCAAGGACAAAAATTTCCAATAGAAGAAATCCAACAAACTCCCCCTTTGTCCTTGATGAAAAAAATTGAGCCATCTAAACCAAATCACCATCATTTCTTCCCCTTTTTGTCACAAGGACAAAGGAAGAACCTGTAAAATACCATGAAAATTAAATGAACTAGCTATAGATAAAGTAATGATGTAGCAACAAGCTTCTAAGAAAGCTATAAAGGTCCCCTTGAATCCATGATAAAGCATTAATGAAGCAAGGGTTGAGAGATAACTCCCAATCGAAGGCAAAGGCTTTCAAAGACTTCCTTAGCCAAAGGCTTTGAGAAAATATCTGCAACCTATGCTTGAGTGGATATATATTGCACAAAAACTTCATTAGCAAGAACCTTTTCACAAAGAAAATGAAATTTGATAGCAATGTGCTTTGTTGTAGAGTGCATAACTGGATTTTTTGACAAATTGATAGCCCTAGTATTATCATAGAAAATAGAAACTAGTTTTTCAACTTCAATACCCATATATGAAAGTGTTTGTGCCATCCAAAGTAATTGAGTATAGTAAGAAGTGGCTGCTATATATTTTTCCTCAGTAGTGGAGAGAGAAACAAATTCATGTTTCTTAATGTGCCAGGAAACTAACCGATCACCAAGAAAAAATGCAGCACCACTGGTGCTTTTTCTGTCATCCAAACAACAAATCTAGTCATCATCTGTATATGCAATTAAAGAAATAATTGCTTATGGGATACCAAAGACCATAATCAAGAGTACCCTGAATATACTTAAAAATTCTCTTAACAACATTAACATGGGATTCTTTAGGTGATGCTTGAAACCTTGCAAACATGCAAACTTCCTGCAATATTATATCAGGTCTTGAAGCAATTAAATATAAAAAATTTCCAATCATTGATCTATATTCATATTGATTTGCATCAAGAGAATCATCATTTTTTGTAAGTTTGCAACCTATAACCATTAGAGTACTAACAGGTTTACATCCTTTCATTTGAAATTTTTTACGCATCTCTCTAGCATACTTGGTTTGAGAGAGAAATATACCATGTTCAAGTTGAGTAACTTGAAGACCAAGAAAGAAAGTTAATTCTCCCAACATAGACATTTCAAATTCAGATTCCATAATATGAGAGAACTTCTTGGTTAAAGAATCATTATTGCAGCCATAAATTATATCATCTACATAAACTTCAACAACTAAAACATCAATACCTTCAATTCTAACATAGATATTTTTGTCAACACCACCTATAGCAAAGCCATTTGATATCAAATGTTTATCTAGCCTTGAGTACCATGCCCTAGGTTCTTTTTCTAAGCCATATAAGGCCTTCTTCAACCTGTAAACATGATTAGGCTTGTCTTTGCAAATAAACCCTTCAAGTTGTTCCATGTAAACCTCTTCATCTAGGTAACCATTTAAAAATGTTGTTTTGACATCCATTTGATAAACAATAAAATTATTAAAAATAGAATAAGCCATTAATATTCTAATGGATTCTAATCTAGCAACAAGTGCATATGTTTCACCAAAATCAATACCTTCCTATTGAGCATAACCTTTGCAAACAAACCTTGCTTTGTTGCGAACAAATTTTCCACTTTCATCAAGCTTATTTCTGTAAACCCATTTGCCACCTATGACATTTTTGTCATCGGGTCTTGGGACTAACTGCCAAGTCTGGTTTTTCTCAATTTGACTGATCTCTTCTTACATAGCTTTAAGCTAACATTAATCCAAGAGGGCTTCATCACAATTTTTTGGTTCAAATTTAGTGACTAAACAAAAGGTTGTATGCTCTACCATTTGAGCTTGTTCTTTAAGTTTAGTTGTCTTTCTTCGTGTTTGAATTCTTGCATCTCTATCCCCAATAATTTGACTTGAAGGACGATTCTTCACAACAAATTTTGAAGGAGGTTTGGGCACAATATTCTTAGAACTTGTCGTCTCAACTTCTTTAGGAATTACTTCAATTTCTATTTTTGTCTCTTCCTCATTATCCTACAAAAGATTAGTATCTAAATGCATTCTTTCATCAACTTTCACATTAATTTCTTCAACAATCTTATTAAGCCTTTTATTATAACATTTCTAGGATTTACTTTCAGTGGAGTACCCCAAAAAGATACTGTCATCACATTTTGATTGAAAGCTGCCTAAATGTTCATCATCTTTCTTAATAAAGCATTTACTACCAAATTTTTTAAAATGTTTTGCAGAGGCAGATTTTCCATACCATAATTCATAAGGAGTGAATTTTGATTTCACTCTAAGTTGCACTCTATTTAAAATTTATATCGTTGTATGAACAACTTCTTTCCAATAAATTTTAGGAAACTTAGCCTCATCCAACATAGTTCTTGTCATTTCTTTCACAGTTCTATTTTTGCGTTCAACTACCCCATTTTGTTGAGGTGTTTTAGTGGCTCCATATTTCCTCTTAATACCATGTTCACAATAATCAATAAATTCCTGAGAAGTGAACTCTCCTCCTTTATCAGATATCAAGCACTTAAGTTTTAAATTAGACTCTTTTTCAACCATTTTACGAAAGATCTTGAACCTTTCAAATGCCTCTGACTTATGTTTAGGAAAATTAACCCAAGCCATTCTTGTATAACCATCCATAAACAACATGAAATACTTTTCACCATTAATTGAATTTTTTCTAGTTGGGCCACACAAATTTGTATGTACTAACTGTAAAGGTTTAGTTGAAGAATGTTCTTTTGTCTTAAAACTGACTTTAGTTTGTATACCACTTAAAAATGTTTTACACATAGAGTTTTCTAGTTTGTTAAGGACTGGTAAACCTCTAACATTGTGGTTTTTGTTGATTCTAACCAGATTGTCAATTTATATGTCTTAATATTTTATGCCATAACCAACTTTATTCAACTTGACCCATTAGACACATACCTTCATTGTTGTCATTACCAGAGGTGTCTAGGAGATTATAAACATTACCTTTAGTCCTCCCTGCTACAACAATCTTTCCAGACTTTTTCATGATCTCACATCCCTATTTAGTAAATATAACATGATAACCACTATCATGGATTTGGCTAACACTAAGTAGATTGTGCTTTAGACCTTCCACATAATATACATCATAAATAGGTGTGTCCTCATTTAGTAGAAGTGAACCTTTACCTTTAATCTGTATACTAGAATTATCACCAAATTTCACATATCCACCAGTGTAATCTTCAAGTTTGATGAATTTTTCTTTGTCCTCTGTCATGTGGTTAGAACAACCACTATCTAGGACCCAAATATCCTTCTTTTTAGAATGAAAAGGAGTTTGAACAAGCATTGATTTCTCTATGCTTCTAACAAATTTAGGTTTCCATACCATTTTTTTTGTTTTGTTTAGTATGTAGATCAACTTTGCATTGTCTGACTATATGACCTAGAGTGTTGCATTTAAAGCATCTGATTTGATTTGCAAACCCAAAATTCTGCTTATGTCCAAATCTTGGCATTCTAGAAGTTATTAACCTACAAGAACTCACTTTGTGGTCAAACTTGTTGCAAAAGAAGTAGTAGCCATAGAAATAAGGATTAAATCTGAATGAAATCTTTTTTTTTCAAAGGAATATCCAAAGTTTTTACCAGATTCAGAGTAACTTGATTTGAAACTCTTATTAGTAGAGTTAGATTTTTCATTTGGATTATAACACTCACCCTTTTCAAACCCAAGTCTAGTTTTGTCCTTATGCAATTTCTTCTTACTAAGAACATCATTAAGCTTTATTGTACTTTCATATCCTTCAACTTTCTTATGAAGATCAACAACTTCTTGCTCTAATATTTGAATTACTTTTTGTTTCATGCTCACAGTTGTATTAAGAAAATCCTCAATCCTCTTAGATTCTTCAAGCTCAGTTTTCAAAGAGATTATTGCTTGATCTGGCTTTTGTTCTTGAGTAAGAACTTGTTTTTTAAGTTTTTTAATTTCATTTAAAGAACATTTTAACTCACCTTCAAGATCTACTTCACCATCTTCTAACTCAGTTTTGATGTTTGAATATTCTTACAATTTGACTTCAGCCATAAATAGGGTCTCATCTTCTTCATCTAAAGAGTCTTCTACTTCAATATCTATTTCATCTCTATTGAATAGACTCTTTCTTTTTGAAATTGAACTTATTTTTAGGTTTATAAATCTTCTTCTTAGATTGTTTTTTATACTTTTCATCTTCACTTTTTTTTATCACCATAAGGACACTTAGTTGAAAAATGTCCAATTTTGCCATAGTTGAAACATTTAAAGGGAAGTTTTCCTTTGTATTTACCTGATCCCTTTTTCAATTTTAGAACAAAGTGAGATTCCTAGGTATCGGAATCTTCTAACTCACTTTCAACTATGGTTTCCCTTTTTTTAGTTTTAAAAGAAATTTCTTTTCCTAGTAAGTTATTTTTGCAAGTTCTCATTTCAAAGGCAGTAAGAGTTCCTTGTAGATCATCTAAGGTAAGCTTTTCAAAGTGTTTCTTTTCTTCAAAGGCTAAAACCTTAGTTTCATATTTAGGATGTAAGGTTCTAATGACCTTTTTAACCACATCAAACTCCTCTATTTCTTCTCCTAAACCTCTCATTGCATTACCAACCTCACTTATTCTCAAGAAATATTCAGCCACCTTTTCATCATCATTCATTTTCATTTCCTCAAACTGAGTTTTGAGGGTATCTTTAACTGTTTGACTTTATCATTACCTTGATAAATGTTTTCAAGTTTTTCCCAAATCTCTTTAGAAAATTTTTAGTGAATGATTTTAACAAATACATCTTTGGTTAAGCCACGCAAAAGAGCATGTTTGGCTCTAGCATTAGTTTCATAACTCTTATTTTTAGCAACATTTGTGGGTATTGTGGATGGAACATCATACCTAGCAAGAACTATGCCCCATACATCAAGATCAATTGAAATAAGATATGTTTCCATTCTGACTTTCCAAAACACATAATATGTATGTCAAAAAGTGGAGATCTAGACACAAAAGTACCTTCTTGATCTTGTGACATGTTTGACTGACTTCCAAAGACCGGAATCAATCCTAGGTGGATTAGACCTATGACAGGACCCTACGCTCTGATACCAATTGTTGGAAGATGAATACTCTGAGAGGGGGGAGTGAATCAGAGTATTATATAATTTTTCACTTGAACTAAGACCTTGAAACATTTTTATGTAACCTTCTAATTGTAGAATGAACATGGACAAGTCAACAAACTTTAACAACAAAATGACTGATCACAAAGAATTTACTTAACCATGTCAAAGCATAATTGTAATTGCTTGAACAATTCCTTTTCAATGCTTTATTTTCACACAACTTTATGCATAATTTTGAACACTTTTATGATAGATTTAGACATTTATTCAATTATTAGAGAATTTTCATTGACATGTGACTAAAGGGTATGTGCAAGATCATCATGGAAAAAAGAGGCCCTTAAGTGGCAAAAAATTCAGAAAAATCAAAGTTAGGCAACTTGTAAAAATTTGAATAAGTTATCTATATTATTTCAAAAATATGTAAGAAAAGAATCTTAAGAAAATTGAATGTAGTTTCTAAAGTACTAGGTTTTAAAAAAAAAAAAAAATCTATTTGGTGAAAACTTGAAATTTCAATGTAGTAGTACATAAATTTCAAGGAAAAAATAAGAAGTAGGTGTTTGTCCTGAACACCCTAACCACAATAAAATGGTAATATTTTTTTATAAGATTTTAGATATAAGTAGAGGACTCATGTCTAGATGTGATGTATATTTTTATAATTTTTTTCCAAGTAAATAATTAATTATGAATTTTTATTACAACTTTTAAAAATATACAAACTAGTCCCGGACCACCTTAACTTGGTCAAAATTTCATGAAATTCCATTTTTTAATCCTATAGTATGTGAAGCATAGAATGTGATGCATGTTTTGATTCAAAAAATGTGATACCATTTGAAAGCTATAGATGTTTTTCAATCAGCCTATCAATCGGGACTTTAGCCGAATTCAAATAGAAATGAATAATAATACATTTAAATTCAAAGTAAATCATAATTTATATTGGTGGAAAGCTAAGAATCTCCTTAAAACCTTTTTATTTCATCAATTTTGGGTAAAAAAAAAGTCGCCAGCCACATACCCTACACATACCCATTATATTGCCACTTTTTGGCCCATCATGATCCTGCACATACCCTAAAATGAGAAACATAAACATTTAAGCACATGGACTGAAAACAAAATGCACAAATTTCATCATATAACACAATAATTTCCTAAGTGGAAAAACCCTCATGGGGTATAAAAAACCACTCATAAATTGATCTTTTTATTCATTCAAAAGAGCACCAAATCAACACCAAAAATTTTGAAGCACCAACTTCAATAGGAGCACCAACTCCTTTTACAAGTTTATAACATTCTATCAGAACCCTAGAAGTGCAAATATTTGCAACCCTAGAATTATAATAGAATACTAAAGAAATATTCTTATTCAGTTCATTGAAGAATGTTGTGCATCAACATCTTCTCAACAGTAAACAGATATTCAACAAAAAAGCCACCATTTTATTTTTTGAGTAATCACAAAATGCTCATGAAATCCTTTTTCTTTCTCTTCACTGAAGCATCCCTTCCAAAAACAGAATGCCATAAACCCTCTTTTTAAATAGAACAAAATATCTCATACAATTTTTGTAACTGTAAAAACATCTCAAGAAATTGAAACCCCTTTTGCAAATGTAACCAAGGTTTGAGAGAAAACTAGATGTATGTAATGGAACCATGAAACCCACAATAGGTTCAAAAGAAAATACAAAGAAACTCGTTGAAAAAAAACATTAACTATGAACTCTTGAATAACTCTAGTTATTGCATAAACTAAAACCATTTTTCCATAAAACCTTAACCATAATCAGTTATGATTATAAAATGACACAAGATCTTTCCAGATTTGAGAACAAATACATGTCATGGTGGACAAAAGACATTACCAACTGGATGAGCAAACCTCATAACCATCTCACTGAAGTCCACACTGCAGTTCATTGAATTTCCAGTGCACAGATACCTATAACTACCATTGTTCATGGTGGCAGCAGCTAGAGTTTAAAACCCTATGTGTAACAAACTCTTATCTCTTTCTCATTTCCTCTTTTTTACCTTTTGATCTCTAAGTCTTTGAAGACTTTATTAAAACCCAACTTCATTTTTTTTCTTTTTACCATAAACAATTACCATTTGAAACCATAGATGCCCGATCACCTTTACAAAGAATATATTTGCTATGTGAAACACAAACCATCGATGCCAAAGTGTATTATTAAAACTTGATAACAAAGCCATTTCAAAAATAAAGAGCCTGATAAATACCAAGGGTAAATAAAATATGTCCCCTTGTGAAAGATTTTAACACCAAGTGAAACCAAGGTGAAGCCAAGTAAACCAATATAATGCAAGTGATAAAATATTTCCTTGGTGAAAGATTGAAACCCAAAGAACCAAGTGCCAATATAACTTGAAGATGCCATTTTATAAACTTGTTACTAGCACCTCTAAATGCCAAAGTGAACAACCGTATTTCCAATGACATAATCTCAAAAACATTGTAGATAAACACATGTCATTGAACCAACAACTTGATATATACATGAATAAATGTGAGTCCTTATTAATGTAAGAACACCAAATAATAGTGCAACACATTTATATATATATATATATCAAATGAAGAAACAATGATATAAGTATGCTGAAATGATATCACCTGAAACAACTTTCAAACATATCCATGATCACTACACATAATCACATGAGATTAGTCCCGATATAGCAAAACAATAGAATCCAAGACCAAGTAATCATCAAAAGAGCAGAATATCATCAAAGCATGATAATGAACCAATTGTCAAATGTTCTGCCAAATGTAAAATAAACCAACTGAGTATGTTCACTGAGATTACAATAACCAAGTGAACCAAAGCATTCCATGAATAGAGTGAACCAAATCGAACTAAATACCATAGTGCAGCCAACTATAGTTTTGACATCAAGGACAAAAATTGCCAATAGAAGAAATCCAACATTGTCTATAGATTGACTATGGTATTTAGTCATTTGTACCACATGGTTGATGTCCTTTGAATCCTTGGATCTAAAGGAAATTTCCTTAACATAAATATTGTTAGGAAATTTCAATGTTGGCATGTAGTTGGCATTAAATCCGGTACCTAGAACATTGAAAATTATCCTTATATAAGAATTCCCTCCATATTGATGGTGGCTACTATAGACACATAAAAATTACCTAGGCCTACAAGCTCTATTTTACCACTTTTTTCCTAGCATAACTATGACATTTAATTATGTCCTTGGTCCACATTCGACTATTAATTAAAAAATTCATAATTGTTTAATTAATTCATATCTCTTTTATTCTTCTGGTATTATATGACAGAGACAGATATTTGGCCATAATTTTAAGTCAAGGAGCTAAATTACCCCATGGGTTCGACATTAATACTTTGAGATCGACATCTCCTGACCATAACGTCAACAATACACATAACATATCCAATAGTGGTCAACCTCCAAACACCACAAGCAATACCTTTTTTGAGGCTACCTCACAAAATGTCACAACTACCATGAGTGCTACCTCCAACATTCCAAACAACTCCAATTCAATCAACGCTACATCCATTGGAGGAACACAATCCGTCACATTTCCCACAATATCCACAATATCGTCACAATCGGCTAGAGCCACCTTTGGGTCCTTGGCAATGTGGGCAAGTTATTCCAATCCTCTATTTACAACTTCGGTAAATGTCATGGGGGCATCATCAAGCCATACAAATCATCCATTAACGACTACCTATAGTACCATGAGTGCATCTTCATCAAATCCTCTCATTGATACCTCACATAATATTTTGGGAGGAAATAAACAACGTATCTTTATTCAAGGACCACAACATAATGTTAACATGTCAACACAACTTAATGCAATCACTTCCCAAGGACAAAATACAAACATTCCCCTTGCACAAACCCAACAATCAAAACACAACCTATGGCATCATTCACACATCAAAATATTCATGGTCGCCATATTCCTCAAATATCAACCCAAATGGCTAGGGGACACGTTCTAATATACTCATCCCATATTCATACCCACCAACATGTCCCCAATCCAAACTTTCAATACCAATAACATGCAAACCAAAACACATCATACATGTCACAACAACACATTCCTCAACAACACACCAAAATTCACTCACAACAAAGGGGGACCCATGGTGTACCAATTAATCCAATGTATGGGGCCACAAATGACCCTATAATCGATGCCTTGCAAGCAAAGCTGATGGGTCTAGAGAAGACCATAGAAAAAATACAAATATCCGGCAAGAAATTAGAGGTGTCATGATTTATCCGTATATCCCTTTGACATGAACTTATACATGCCACCATTTCCTCTGGGATATGTTTCACCTAATTTTACCAAATAAGAGGAAAGATAAATCCTATCGAACATGTTCGAGAATTCATGACAAACTGTATGGACGTCACTTATGACCAAACATACTTGATGAGACTCTTTTCTAAAAGTCTTGTAGGTTCTACCCTTGAATGGTTCTCCACTCAAAAGGATATCCAAACATGGGATGAACTTAAACACAAATTCATAAAAATTACTCATACAACACTAACATGGACACCTCTATTACTAGCTTATGCAATCTCACACAAGAGGACACTGGTGAAACACTCATCCCATTCTTTCAAAAATGGAGAAGTCTAGCTAGTCATTGTCACATCAATACCCGAAAAGGAAAAGGTTGGCATGTTCATTCAAACACTTCTAGGCCCCTTAAAATATGGATTGCAAGTGAATTGTTGCACAACTTTCACAGACCTAGTCGAAAAGGGTGTCCAGGTTGATAAAGCTATTATTGCAAAAGGAGAGCTAAAATATGGTCCTAAAAACACAACTGTATATCCTCCCGCTAACAAAAATAAGTATTGGGTAAAAAATAAACATGTTACCAATGACAATGTTGTCGATGCCAAGGATGTCAACACTATGGGTTTTGTACTAGCTTTAAAAGGGGTTCAAGTGCAAAACAAACCAACAACGATATTGACACCCCCTACCAATGTCACTCCAAACAACCAAAATGGTCAAAACAGTTAAAATCAAGGACAATTTCATCAAACAAGACAATTCCCAAAAAGATGAACATACTCTACTTTGGAAGAACCAATTGAGGATGTCCTTAAGAAGCTCCTCCAAAACGGTCTCATCACACTTGAAGAACCTAAACCGTATGACCCAGGGTAGTTTAAACCATCATGGTGGGATGATAATGCTTTTTGTGAGTACCACCGGGCTAAAGGACATAAGACATCATCTTGTCGACAACTCAGAAATATTGTGCAAGAATTTATTGAAAGTCGAATAATTGAATTGGGTGGGACACAATTTCCATCAAATTTTTACCATACCATTCATAAGAACCCATTGCAAGACCATGGTTCTAATAATGCTTCCACGTCAGGTCCTAAGACAAACAATAATCAAGCCAATTAGGCTCACACCAAGTATGACTATTCTGGTGGACCTACTATAAACAATGTCTCAACTAATAATGAGTGTGTTAATACCATCACAGTCAAAAGGGCACCTCAATGCAGCGCCACTACTCGAAGTGGTAGGATCACCATAGTTGGTTTGCCTCCTGCTAGGCAACCTAAGATCATCATACCTGGTCCATCTCCTAAACAACTGCAACTTGGCTCATCTGCAAAGTAGTGGCAACCCAAGAGTCAATTTAATCTTATTGACCAATTAGGAAAAACCCCTGCATAAATTTCCATACTTGAGCTGCTTCACATTTCTCCCACGCATAAGGCTATACTAGATAAAACCTTGCAAGAGTCATCTATCTCTAAGGATATTGATGTCAACCAATTCAAGACCATGGTTGGATACCTCACTACACCTCATCATGTCACCTTTTCTGATTAGGATTATTCGTCACCTAAGACCAACCATAACAATGCACTACATATCAAAACTTTCATCCATAAGCACAAGGTTAGAAGAGTTTTAGTAGATGGTGGAGCAAGATTGAACATATGCTCCTTAAAACTGGTCAAGGTTCTAGGATTTTTTGATGTGTGAGTAGACCCTACAAAGAGCATAGTCATAAAAGTGTATGATGATGAGGAACGTTCTTCTAGAGGTGTTATTTCTCTTCCTATCAGAGTGTGACCAGTCATTGTGGACACAACTTGCTAGGTCCCAAATCTAGAATTACCTTACAACATCTTGCTCAGTCACCCATGGATTCATGCCTTAAAATTTGTTCCCTCCACATATCACCAATGCTTAAAATTCCCATTTGATGGCACAAAAATCACCATATATGGAGACCCCGACCCTTTTCAATATTGTACCAACCTAAGGGGTATTTCTGAAAACCGAGTGCCCATCAACCGAGAAGCTCCTAGCTATTCTACTTCCAAGCACATTCACTCATCTGCACTTGCATCATCATCCATGTCCACTCCATCCACATCTTCCACCATGCCACCATCTTCCACACTTCCTAAGGGTGAGTCCATTGTCAAGATTCGGGGCCTAGGCTATGGAGAATTCAAACTGCATATGACGTATAGCATCACGACAATACCCAAGTCTCCAAAGATCTATGGTAGACCATTTTTTAGAATGGAACCCAAAGAAATTTTCAAAGTTCCACAAAAAATAGTTTTCATCAAATAGGGAGACATGAGCAATGAGGACATTGTCGATATTATAGGATGGCTCTATAAAGAAATGGAAGACCTATCCCCATTACTAGTTAAGAAATATGGCAAGGGATATGACATGATGAAGGCTAAGGGCTATGATGGAACTAGTGGCCTAGGTAGACATAAGGTTGGACGAAGAGATCCCATATAATCTTTCAAAATACCAAAGTATCTTGGACTAGGGTATGGATTTCCCAACAATGACGACTGGCGTACCAATGGAATTTCAAGTGAGTGTGTGCATGCTTTGGAAATTTTTGAGGCCATCAAGGAATCCCTTACTGAAACTGACTCCCAAGAGTGGGAATTTGGCTCCCAATGATCCTTAAGTAACTGTTGCCTTGATGATTTTTTCATTGAAATTGGGAAGCTTACCTCTAAACAATTTTTTTGGAAAAAATTTAAAATCGATCAAGCACCAAATAGTCACAATCCCATTTACCTTCCCCATGACACATAAGACCCACCATCGGAAACCCATAACCATCAGTCGAATCCATCTAAATTGACAAATAACATTGATACCCATGACTTTGAGTCCTTCACCCCTTATTTTGACAGCGAATATGAGACAAGTGAAGGGGAATATTGGATAGAGTCTAACATGAAATTGAACGATGAGAACTTCATGTTCAATGTCTTTGAATTCGTCTACATGCTTTCTACATCCTTCCCTCAATTCACCAATGTTGGCAATGGCATTTCCCTAGTCTATCCACAATTAATTGATTGGGACCAACAAGGCCCGCCGGTCTTGGAAACCTTTCATAATGATGAGGCCATCGCAGAGTTTATGGGCTTACATGAGGGCATACCTAGTGGTGATTACAAGGCTGAATTTTCCATTGACCTAGATTTTGCAACTTACCTTGGGGAGACTGCCCTGTCCTCCAGTCACAAAATTAAAAATAAGAATAAAGCAAAAAAAGAAACATCTTTAGGTGAAAACTGAAAGGAACCTTCTAATGAAAAAAAAGTAAAAACAAAGGACGTATCTATGGGTAAAAACCTCTTTGAGGTGCCCAAGGATGGAGGAATGGACTTTCTCCTCTTAACTCAAGAGAAATCATCTATGCTCATAGAGGACACAATAGAAGACAACTTATCAACCACATAAAATCCCAAAATGGTCCTCTTTGTTGCATCCTTGACTGAAGAAGAGAAACCATAATTTCACAAATTCTTTGCCAACTGTAAGATCAACTTCACATGGTCCTATGCGGACATTCCTAGACTAGACCCAGAACTAATTCTGCACCATCTAATAGTATTTCCAAATTCCAAACTAGTTAAACAGAAGCTATGCAAAATACATCCTCAGGTCACTCTATTAGTCAAGGCCGAGTTAAAGAAACTTCTAGACACTGGGTTCATACGGTCTATTGATTATGTTGAATGGCTATCTAACCTTGTTCCAGTAACAAAGCCAAATGGAATGATTTGTGTCTACACATATTTTAGAGACTTAAACAAGGCATTCCAAAAAGACGACTTTTCATTGCCAAACATAGATATCATAGTCGACCTCATGGTAGGATATGAGATGCTATCCCTCATGGATGATTTCTCAAGCTACAATAAAATTTGTATTGCCCCCAAAGATCAACATTAAACAACATTCACTTTCCCTTGGGGTACATACTGCTGGAATGTCATGTCGTTTGGTCTTAAAAATGCAAGTGTAATGTATCAGAGGTCTATGACCACAATCTCTCATGACATGATGCATAAAATAATGGAAGATTACGTGGATGACCTTTTGTCTAAATCAGTAATAAGAAAAGATCATCTGAAGGTGTTAGACACAATTTTCAAAATACTCAAAGAATACGAAGTCCAACTAAATCTTAAGAAATGTGTCTTTAGTGTAACATCTGGAAATTTTTTGGGATACATAGTGTCTTGAAGGGGCATTGAGGTTGATCCAGCGAAAGTAAAAGCCATCATGGACATGCCTCCTCCCAGAGGAATCAATGAACTCAAAACCTTACAAGGCAGGGTGCAATCTATCTGGAGCTTCATAGCACAATTTTCTAACAAGTATCAACCATTCCAATATCTTCTACACAAAGGAATCCCATTTGTGTGGATAGATAAATGCCAAGAATCCTTTCATCAAATAAAGGACTGCCTATTGTCACTGCCCATTCTTATGCCTCCCATTCAAGGAAAACCTTTGATCTTATACATCTTAGCAACAACTTCAGCACTGGGGGCATTACTAGCACAAAATGGCCATGACGAGAAAGAAAGGGCCATATATTATATCAGTTGGACACTGGTTGGGTATGAACTGAATTACACTTCAATTGAATGTGCTTGTCTAGGAGTGGTTTTTGCAGCTCAGAAGCTAAGAAATTATATGTTGAGCCATCAAACACAGTTGGTAGCAAAGATTGACCCCTTCAAATATCTATTAAGTCAGGCAACATTGACAGGACATCTAGAAAATGGGTAATGATCTTGAGTGAATATGATATTCAATATGTAGAAAGAAAGGCAATAAAGGGACAAGTCATAGCAGACCAACTGGCGGACACACCTATACAAAGTGATCACCCTTTAGTGGCAGATTTCCCAGATGAGTCAATATTCTATATGAAACCTAAGTCACCTTGGAGACTCTACTTTGATGGATCACATACTAATCATGGCTCGGCAGCAGGAATCCTATTTATCACCCCTCAAGGAGATTCCATTCCTAAATCCTTCTGCATAGATTTCGCATGTACCAATAATGTGGTAGAATACGAGGCACTAGTCACAAGACTTAGAATGGAAATAAAATGGAAAATTAGAGCACTACATGTCTATGGGGATTCTCAATTAGTCAGCAACCAAGTTAACAATGACTATGACACTAAAGATGAGAAACTAATGCCCTACAAATGAATGGTTGACAACTTTCAGACATATTTTCACATGGTGACTTTTGAGCAAGTTCCAAGAGCACAGAACAAGGTAGCAGATGCCATGGATACAATAGGCTCTCTCCTCGACATTCCAAGCAATATGCCTCAGCTGGAATTCTTAATAGAACAACTGTTGGTCCCTGCCTTTGACATTCCAGAATCATAAATGGTATGCGAGTTTACTAGTCCTGATTCTCTATGGTACCAAGAAATTCATGATTACCTTAAGTCCCAAACCCTCCCCCCTAATTTTTCCAATAACCAGAGGAAGTATTTTATCCAAAAAGCTATAATATATTCCATTGTTAGTGACACCCTTTACCGCTGTAGCTTTGATGACACCCTCCTTCGATGTCTTGACACCAACGAAGCACACACAACCTTACGTGAAGTACATAAGGGTATATGTAGGTCTCATTTGAGTGGTCCTATTCTGGCCAAGAAGATAACAAGAATTGGGTACTGTTGGCCGACCATTGAGAAATATGCAATAGAATATGTCAGGACTTGTTGCCAATGCCAGATTCACAGTGATTTGATTCACGCTCCAACGCAGGAACTTCGGCCGATCACTTCTCCTTGGACCTTTGTTTAATGGGGACTCAACCTCATGGATAAGATCCATCCTACGTCATCCAATGGCCACAAATTCATCATCACCACCACTGAGTACTTTATGAAGTGGATTGAAGCCATCCCCCTGACATACATAACCGACAAAAAAATCTCCAAATTCATTCTTAACTACATCATTTTTCGGCATGGTCTTCCGCAATCCATCATCACTAACAATGGACGTCCATTTAAAAACCAAGATGTCTATGAGTTATGTGAGGGATTTCACATCTAACATCATTTTTCCTCTCCATATTACCCACAGGGAAACAATCAAGTTGAGGCATCAAATAAAACCATTGTTAAAATTTTGAAAAAGACTGTCAATGACACTGGCCATGACTGGCATATTCAACTCAACCCTACTCTATGGGCTTACCGTACCAACATTCGTACACCCACTAGAGCCAATCCATTCACCCTAGTCTTTGGATTTGAGGCCATCTTGCACATCAAGGTTGAAATTCCTTCCTTACGAGTCTCCGTGAAGGGTCTAATTGATGATGAGTATAGATGGTCGCACCTACATGAGTTGGAGATGCTAGAGGAAAGAAGGAATAATTCCCTAAACCATCTGCAGGAATATCAAAACTGTCTTTGTCACAATTACAACAAAAAAGTAATGGTCAGGAAGTTTTACATTGGTGACCTAGTCCTCATGTAGAACCCTAAGAATCAAGCCGACAGAGAAAAACCAGGCAAGTTTGAACCAAACTGGTTGGGTCCTTATGTCATCATATCCTCATTTCGGTTATGAAGCATATCAGTTGGCTACTCCAAATGGTGAACAATTGATAGAGCCAATCAATAGTCTACATCTTCAGAAGTTCTATGCATAGCATCAAAAAGTCAAGCCAAAAGCCTTAAAATACAAAACATAAAAAAAATTGAAAAATGATAAAAAAAAATTTGCCTTGATGAAAACCTGGAAAACAGGCATCTTGGTGGCACCAAAAAATGACAAAAATGAAAACCTGGCAAATAGGTGCTTTGGATAAGTACCATGGTGAAAACCTGGCAAACAAGTGTCATGCGTAGTCAATCATTGCTTTGCCATCTACTATCATTTTATCTGTCTTCGCCAAAGATGAGGTACATTTTACGTCACCACCATGACACTTGTCATGACATCATACCCTAATTCTCATGGTTGACAACCGATTGACATCAAGTCCTGCATATTGTCCATCGAGTATCCCATACATATCATTTTCACGTCCTTTAAAATTGGCTAAGTTTTGGACTTGACTAGGGGAAAAAATTTATCATGTGACTATAGAGGGTATCACACATGGTCTAGGCAATTGTAAAAGTCTTGAAAAAAGAAAAAAACATCACAAAAAGTCCTAAAAAAAGGCAAAAACATCACAAAAAGTCCTTAAAAAAAGAAAAACATCACAAAAAGTCCTAAAAAGAAAGACCAAAAACATTGTAAAATGTTATGAAAAAAGACCTAAAAATTGAAAAATGTCCTGAAGAAACCCCAAAAAAGTCAAATTTCTAAAAAATGCCAAAACAAAGTCAAAATATTTCTTGTCAAGTCCATCAAATCAATCAGTCTTTTTTATTTGTCTGAACTACGTTGTCTCTGTGCATTTGCTACGTAGGAAAGACTCATTTTCGAGTCCCCAAGACATTAGGTCAGTCCTTTTAGGTTTGTCAAAATGAAATCATGACATAATATTTGGTCATCAAGACAAAGTCATTGGTCATGTCAAACTACAAGGTTTATGAGTGTATGTCGTAGGCAAGTCCATCTGTCGATGAGCCCCCGAGGTCACACTAGGTCAGTCCATTAGGGTTCATGGCACTACACTGGCACACACATCAAAATTATTCAAGTCAAGACAAATCATTTTCCAAATGGGAAAACTCCTAAAGAAAAGTATGACAATCACACCAGCATGTCAATACCAACATTTGGTCAACACAGGTCAAATTGTCACACTGACCAAACTGTAAACTCTGGGTTATCTTTCAGATGTGTCCTTCTAAAGAATAGCCTCTAGAATTTATGACTTAGGATGTGTCCTTCCTAGGCATCATCATTTTCATCCAACATTTTTGAGGGATCCTCTTGACATCTAAGGATCACTCCTCATGATACCAGTATTCTTCATATATGTCCTTCTAAAGAACAATCTCTCTCATTCATGCCTTAGGATGTGTCCTTCCTAGGCATCGTCATTTTCATCCAAAATTTTTGAGGGATCCTCTTGACATCTAATGATCACTCCTCACGACACCAGTATTCTTCAAATATGTCCTTCTGAAGAAAAATCTCTCTCATTCATGCCTTAGAATGTGTCATTCCTAGGCATCATCATTGTCATCCGACATTTTTGAGGGATCCTCTTGACATCTAAGGATCACTCCTCATGACACCAGTATTCTTCAAATGTGTCCTTCCTAGGCATCGTCATTGTCATCCGACATTTTTGAGGGATCCTGTTGACATTTAAGGATCACTCCTCTCGACATTAGTATTCATTCAGATGTGTCATTCTAAAGAACAATCTCTATCATTTATTCCTTAGGATGTGTCCTTCCTAGGAATCATCACTGTCATATGCAAATTTGAGGGATCCTTTTGAAATTTAGGGATCAATCCTCTCGACATCAACATTATTCAAGATGTGTCCTTCCTGAAATTGGAAATCTTTGACATTCGTCATCTTGGCATTGTCAAAACCTTGACACCCTAGCATCTCGACATCATCAAACCTGACATCTTGACATTAAGACACTTGGAAAACACTTGGCACTTGTCTGTTGATTTTTCATCATGTTACTATTTTTTCAACGAGATCTCGACAATAGGATTTAGAGAAGCAACGACGTATCATGATGTTTGTCTTATCTTTTGACACTCATGTTACTAGTTTCTCAGTGATGTCCTAACTACAGGATTTAGAAAAAAAAGTGATGTATCATGATAATGGTTTTATTTTGTCCTTTTGGCAATCATGTTGCTAGTTTCTCAAGGATGTCCTGGAAATAGGATTTAGAGAAACAACGACGTTTCATGACTTATCCTTGTCTTTTTATACTTGTGGTTGATTATGATAAAAAGACTGGAGAAATTGCACTCTTAGTATGAGTCATTATCATCCTTGTCTATGACTTCTTGTATTATGTGATGGTACAACCTTGCACACCTTGATTCATGTCATATCATGGTGTTTGTTGGCCATCACAACAATTTTCCCAATGATGATTAAGAGAAATAAATATAAAAGTCCTATGGTAAAGCTTTGAAGGATTTGGTCTAGGAACTAACATGCATTTCCTTTTTTCTTGTCATCTTCTCTCATCTGTCTCTTGATGATATCCTGTGACATAAAAAACATAAGTGCATACATAATCATATAGACATTGCATCACCCATATCAGTAAATCATATCTATTTCATTACATATTGCATTATACATAGTCGTGCATTAACATAATCATGAACATGGAATCCATTCAAATAAATACATTATATCATCATCATCCATGGCACAACATGAAATATAAATAAGCATTGCATTATCAGGGAATCACATCATAAGTAACCATCATAGGACATACATGAAAAGACATTTAAAAAAATACCATTATCCATCATAAATGCATATCATACATAAATCATCCATCATACATCATAGTGCATAAATCAAATAACATCACATAACACACATGTAGGCCACATCAAAATTGCATCATATCAAAAAATATAATTTCACAAGATAAAGTCAAGAGATATCCCAAAAATAGATCTCACAGGCTCGATAATCAATACATAATGTGTCATAACATAAAGTCTGAAACATGAAACCAAATGTAGTAAGCATATCCCTATGAAATACTCTCCTCATCCCCTCATGGTGAAGAGTGTGGTGACTGAGGACCTGTGCCTAGCACTAAGGTAACAGGTGGAACTGTAGCAGCCTCTATCTATGAACCCAGTGGAGCTGACACTGATGGCATCATCTCCACAATAACATGCATATGTGATGACATTGCGACTTGACTCTGTGAAGCTAAAGGATCTATCACTAGAGGCATACCAGGTACTAATCTATGGCCTAAACCTGATGACCCATGTGAGTGCCCTGACCTATGATTGGAGGAGTGTCTATGATGGGACCTGTGACTTGAAGTATGCCCTGAAGAGGTCAAGCCCCCTACACTATTCTGAATACCACTACAACTACTTGACCTACTGCCACTACCTGTCTGTGTCCTCGTTAAAGTGGGATCTCTTATCTCAGCCGGCATGACTTCTCATACAACTTCCTATATTGCTCGAGCCGTACGCTAATCTTGCCAAACTCCTGAGCTAGATCTAGAGATGGTCCTATAAAAAGTCATGCAAACTCTATACACCAGTGTGTTGCCTCCTACTAGCAGATCACTGCCTGATCCTACTCTACCCAAGTCACCTCTAGCTCTGACTACAGTGCTCTGACCTATGTGGCACTCTCTGTTGAAAATTGAGGTGTTTTCTTAGTTTAATACTCTATAAAACTTTAATATTGCTGATCTAATTAAGTCTTTTCTTTGTTACATATATTCTTTGTGGGTGATTATCTTGATTAATTCATTTTATTGTTGTAGAATGTAGAGAGAAGTTGATAAAAGAACTAGACAGGATATTAGAAAGATTACACAAGATGTACCGTGGAGAAACCCTTTCAGGAAAAAACTCCACCAAGAATTATTCTATTATTCAATCTCTGAATTACAATAGCTCCAATTCTTGCTTGAGAATGCTTCTTCTATCTTTACCAATCTTCTTCACACCTGCAATAACAATATTAAAACTCTATTCAACTTGAATGAGATATCAATATGCAACCTTGTAATCTCCAAATGGTGATAATTACAATGCACAAGCTCAAGCCCTTGAAAAGGTATGCCATATTGCTTCAAGTTGAGTTCTACCATGAAGACCAAAGCTTAGAACATGTGCTTTACCCATTTGGGCATCCCAAACTAAAGCTACAACTCATCCTTCACTTCGGTGATAATTACAAAGCTCTTCCTCAAAGATGGCACCCAAAAGAGGGTCCCACTTAATAGAGACTTCAAAAATATCTTATCATGCATTGGAGTTAATTCCAAGAAAGCATCTTAGGTGCCCAAGTTGGCTCCAAGTGATTTTAGTTAACTGAAACATTTACTCAACACCATTCCCAAAGAATGGTCATCCCTTGTTAACTGGAGGTAGTCCCTGTTATCTGTCATACAACTCAATGTTATTTACCCATGCATTACAAGTTAACTGAAGCTAACTACATGCAACTCAAAATAACCAACATGCATGCAACGAAGATAACTGAACTGAACTAAACTAAACTAAACTGAACTAAACTGAATGAACTAATTCTGAACTGAATTGAACTGAACTACGAACTAAACTAAACTAAACTGAGAACTGAATTGAACTGATCTGAACTTAACTTAACTTAACTAAACTTCAAGCATGCAAACATCAAATCCTAACTCCTAGGATCTTTACATGCATTCATAAGTGTTAACTGTTACTCTGTATAGTTAACTAAACATAAGGTGAGTTTCACCTTACCATGTGCACCCACATGCTCCTACTATTTAGGAATAACTGCAAATGCCAATTTCATGATTTATTTCATCCAAATAATTAATCTCATCCTAATCTTAGTGTTGTTGAACACATTCCAAGAATCTAGGAGATACATGAAATAATTAATGTTTAGAATTTGAAATTAAATGGCATCCTATTTCCAACATTCTCCCACTTGACATTATACATTGCAATTATTCTAAACAAGGAATAATAAAACAAGTACAAGACTCAAGGCCAATGGCCTTCTTGCACCAACTAATCAAACCATGCTAACTTCAAATGCAACCTGCATAATCATGAAGCTTCCAAGAAAATGATTAAAACCAAGAGAACTTATCTGTATGGTTTCATAAGATAATCTGTAACATTAATTAAAGTGTTAACTTTCTCAATTAATACCTTCCCATTATCAACCAAACCATTACCTTTCCCAATCCTCTATAACCAAGCCACCTCTTTAGAGGCATGCTAAACCACAGAGTGTGTTGAATTCACATTCAACCAAGGTGTAGACTCCTCGATCTTTTCTGTTGAAATTTTTTTCTTACAAGTAACCATTCCAACAAATGTCTCTTACCACAAGAGAATTCCAGCCTCACCTATTTCTCCAAGTATCCATGAGGACCTGTAACCAACCAATCTATGCCAAACTCCAAATGCAACACAACACTTTCATGAATTAATCAAACAAATGATTATTGTACCCAATACTTAAGAGAAACACACAAGATCAATGCCAAAGCTCCAATCATGAATCAGGAACATAAACATGACATCCATAATCTAACCATCTCCTCTTAGGAGATCACATGCATCATAACATACTTATACATCCTATTCTCAAGAGAACCATGTAATATGCCAAACTCTAAATGCATATCAAGAGTAAACCATGACATCCATAAAAATATACTCTAAACCAAGAAACCATATCTCTAATCACATGGAGATAACCTTACCAATGATGCATCCAAGTCATTGCCAACAACTCCCACTAAACCGTGATACTGAGTCACACATGGCATCATGACTACCATCCTCTCTATGAAGATTACTCTGAAACATAAAGCAAAGAGTTACCACAAACAATATTAGCTGAAATAACCAATGTACCATTGCTATTATCTGAGGACTCCTCTGTAGAAGAATCAAAACTCTCTTTCTTGTTCTTACAATCCTTCTTCACATGTCCTGGTTTCCCATAGTTCCAACACTTTACCTTACTTCGTCCTTCTGACTTACCCTTCCCTTCCTTGTTTCCCTTAGGCTCCTTTTTCTTAGGCCTACCTTTTACAAACAAGGCATCTTGGATTTCCTCCTTAGAATTCCTCCTCATCTCCTCTGATAGGAGAGTAGGAATAATGTTGTCCATCTTTGGATCTGCACCATTTCCACTAATTGCAACAATTAGATTTTCCCAAGAATTTGGTAAAGAACAAAGCAATAAAATGCACTTATCCTCATCCTCAAGATTTACATCTACAAATGCTAACTGACTGAGAATTAAATTGAAAACATTTAAATGTTGTGCTACTGAATCACCATCTTTCATTTTCAATGAATATAATTTCCTTTTCAGATACAACTTATTGGTGAGACTCTTAGTTTGATAAATATCCCCTATTCTTTTAAATAATTTATATGCACTAGTTTCCATTGAAACATTTAAAAGAACAGCATCAACAAGACATAACCTTATTGTTCCTCTTGCCTTCTTATCTAACTTAGCCCAATCTTCATCTGAAATAGTTGTAGGCGTCTTTATCTCATTATTAACTGCTAACCACTGATCTCTTTCTTCAAGAAGATCTTCCATTTTTAATTTCCACATTTCATAGTTAGAACCATTGAACCTTTCAATCTCTAACCTTGAATTCATTGTAACAAAACTTAATTCCAAAATCAGAAAATAACAAAAAATAATAAGAGCTTCCACTAAGCTAAAAAACCTCCAATATTTTAAGAGAAAGGCATCCCAATACTCTACCCAACCTCAGCTCTGATACCAAATGTTGAAAATTGAGGTGTTTTCTTAGCTTAATACTCTATAAAACTTTAATATTGCTGATCTAAGTAAATCTTTTCTTTGTTACATATATTCTTTGTGGGTGATTATCTTGATTAATTCATTTTACTGTTGTAGAATGTAGAGAGAAGTTGATAGAAGAAATAGAAAGGATATTAGAAAGATTACACAAGATGTACCATGGAGAAACCCTTTCGGGAAAAAACTCCACCAAGAATTATTCGATTATTCAATCTCTGAATTACAATAGCTCCAATTCTTGCTTGAGAATGCTTCTTCTATCTTTACCAATCTTCTTCACACCTGCAATAACAATTATTAAAACTCTATTCAACTTGAATGAGATATAGAGACAATATGCAACCTTGTAATCTCCAAATGGTGATAATTACAATGCACAAGCTCAAGCCCTTGAAAAGGTATGCCATATTGCTTCAAGTTGAGTTCTACCGTGAAGACCAAAGCTTGGAACATGTGCTTTACCCATTTGGGCGTCCCAAACTAAAGCTACAACTCATCCTTCACTTCGGTGATAATTACAAAGCTCTTCCTCAAAGATGGGCCCAAAAGAGGGTCCCACTTAACAGAGCCTTCAAAAATATCTTATCATGCATTGGAGTTAATTCCAAGAAAGCATCTTAGGCACCCAAGTTGGCTCCTAGTGATTTCTAGTTAACTAAAACATTTACTCAACACCATTCCCAAAGAATGGTCATCCCTTGTTAACTGGAGGTAGTGCCTGTTATCTGTCATACAACTCAATGTTATTTACCCATGCATTACAAGTTAACAGAAGCTAACTACATGCAACTAAAAATAACAAACATGCATGCAACATGCACTTGCATGCAACTGAAGATAATTGAACTGAACTAAACTAAACCGGTGAACTAAACTGAACTAAACTGGTTCTGAACTGAACTGAACTGAACTGAACTGATCTGAACTTAACTTAACTGAACTTCAAGCATGCAAACATCAAATCCTAACTCCTAGGATCTTTACATGCATTCAGAAGTGTTAACTGTTACTCTGTATAGTTAACTAAACATGAGGTGAGTTTCACCTTGCCATGTGTGCACCCACATGCTCCTATTATTTAGGAATAACTACAAATGTCAATTTCATGATTTATTTCATCCAAATAATTAATCTCATCCTAATCTTAGTGTTGTTGAACACATTCCAAGAATCTAGGAGATACATGAAATAATTAATGTTTAGGATTTGCAATTAAATGGCATCTTATTTCCAACACTGTCATCCAGTCTCCTCTATATGTTTGCCACCTTTTGGTCTATCATAGTGTCATGGGGCAATGCCAAGCTGGATGGTACCTCCTCCTCTCCCTCCACCATGATCCATCTCAATAGTTTCTTAGCCTCACCAATGGACTCATCCTCATCATCCTTCCCTATATCCTCCTCTCCTCTTACTCCCTCCTCTCATGGCATATCAACATCCATTTCGGCCTCAGGTCGAACCTCCTCCTCCCTGACCTCCTAATCCTGTTTGGCCTCCTCCTAATCCTATCTAGCCTCCTCCTCCTCTCTCTCCTCCTCCTCACCTGCCTCTGGGATGGCATCCAATGCCTCTCTTGCTACACATTTTTGTACCCTCTTTCCCTACCTCCTACCATCTCTCATCCATCTCTGACCATCCCCTACATCATCCCCATCATCTTTGTCTCCACCTCCACCTTTTCCTTTGTCCCTACCTCCATCTATCCCTCTAGCTCTACCTCTTTCACCACCTTTTCCCCCTCACCTAGCTCATGGCACATGGGGTATCACTGATCTCCTATCAATCGGCGTTGGCCCATCTAGATCTATCAATGGCACAGGTCGACGTGCTTTCCACCACAAGTCATAGTTAGCGACCGTCCCTGAATTTGCAATCCCACCCCTCCATCCCCACTGCTACACCACTAGCCCATCAATCTACTACATGACAAACGGTATAGGAATAGGTGGACCCCATGCTCCCTCCATTGAAGATCTGGCATACAAGGTTGTGCCTACTAGTACTCCCTGCTACTCTCCAAACTGTCTCAGTACATGCTATGGAAGATACATCTCTATGATAAGCTGACTCTACACTATCCTCCTAATCAAATATTGGTACTTTCTGTAGAAATTGAGGTGGCCATCCTCATCATCCCACTGCTCACAGTCTTTGTAGGGCCTATAGATGAATGAAACCATGTTGTCAATCCGATGGTGCCACCAACTTGTCTCTCTGACCCTCGTCTGTTGTAGAGCACCGGCATAGTAATAAGCATATGGTAACCCCTCGGCTAGTTGTGGTCTCTAGATAGGAGGTCAAAATATGGCCACATGCTCCCAAGCCCATATCATCAGAAGTGTCATGCCACACCCAATGCTTTGTGCCCTCCTATAGGCCACCTCGTGGAGCTGATGGTAAAGCATGCCTAACAAACAAGGCCCCCAAGAATAAACCATCATGTCTTGCCTCATGCCCACTAGAACATCACCCCAACCAATGGGAAACCCATGACCACAATGGTTAGGAATAAGGACTCCACTGATCAATGTCACCAATAGTGCATCAAACCGGCCATAGTGTTCTGCCATAAAATCCCAGTGGATCTCATATCCCTTAATGCCAAGTCCTACACCTTGGTCATGATAGTAGGCTATAAAGGTCTAATAACCGTGTTGAGGGTCATAGATGATCCACTCTCCTCGAATTGACAAATAGAGAATACGGTAAACATCCTCCAGCATCATGGTAGCCTCTCCTATCAGCAAATGGAAAAAGCATGTCCCGGTGTGCCATCTCTGACACAATGCAGTCAACAGTCCCCTATTCACCTAAATAATGGGCATATAGGCAACATAATACAAACCCAGCTACATCAACCATTTTTGCTCTCATGGACTCAGTTGATCTCAGAAACAGAAGGTCAATGGCCTACTCTCCCACGTATAGATGGGTGCTAGATGTCTTTGCACATGATCAAACAATGCGTTAGCACATTATAGACAATCATCATTATCATTTGTATCACTCAAAAAATAAGTAAAATTTGAAACAGCCTTGGTCAAAGTCAAAGTCAAATGCATCTTGTTGACTTCAAATGTGTCACAAGGAGGTGATTGCATTGTTCTGTACTTCAATTGCATCACGATATGTTGAATGTGTCATTTTTTTTTACACTTGCATCACAATAGGGCACTTGTGTTGCGAATTTGTGCATATGCATCATTTAAAACATATGCATCATTTTTGATGTCAAATGCATCATACTTTTGTGAATGTGTCATTCCACCTATCAATTGTGGCTTATTTTGGCGAATGCATCACGATTGCTTCCAAATGTGACACAATCAATGAACCTACACTGAAAATCTTATGTGACTGTGTCACGACACATCAAATGCATCAAACGTGCATGCGATTGCAGCTTTTGCACATGCATATGCGTCGTTGTGTATTTGTTGTTGACTCTAAAACCCTAAATTTTGCACGCAAAATGATAAAATGACAAGGTGGGTTAGGGGTACATATTGCTAGCTTTGAACCCTCAGGTTACGTGTAGGTCCACTCGATCTCTCCGCGATGCTTAGTCACTGGAATCACCATGTCTGCTATAGTCCTCTTCACTCGGTGCTCTCAAAATTGCTAAGGTGAATAGTGAAAATGAATTGACTTTTACCCCTTTTTCAACCTATTTATAAAGTCAAATTGATATTTTTCAACTCTTTTTACTAGAGGCTCTTTTGACCAACTTTGACCACCCTTTTGACTACTCTAAACACGCTAGAATTCAAAACCGGTTGTGCCTTTGTCAATCTGATAATTCAATTGACTTATCAAGACACTTTCTAAATTTTTTGTCACTTGGCCAAAATTCAAAAAAAATTCTGAGGGGGCATTGATACTTTATACCTTCATTGGGGCATGAATTTAACTTGTTTTCTTTGTCACAATGCGACATGTTACATTATGACAAAGAGGGGCAAAATATACACACATAAAAATGACCTAGGCCTACAAGCTCTATTTTACCACTTTCATCCTAGCATAATTATGACATTTAATTATTTCCTTGGTCCACATTCGACTATTAATTAAATAATTCATAATTGTTTAATTAATTCATATCTCCTTTATTCTTTATGATTATTAAATAAGTAAATTTTATTTATTTATTTGATATGTCAATAATGGTCTATAATCTTCTTACAATTAAATAAATCTCTTAATTTATTTAATTCCTTATGTCTTCCTGATTATTAAATAAATGAATTTTATTTATTTATCTAATATGTCACTAATTCTCATAATTAAATGGATTTATTAATTTATTTAATTATCGGTCATAATTCTCTAAATTAAATAATTATGTTTAATTATTTAATTGCCTAATTTAACATTTCTCTCATTTTAAATAAATTAATTATTTAAAATGATCTCACATTATTAACTGCCACTTCTTTTTAGTAAATAATCTAAAAATTGATTATTTATTGTCACATAGAATCCATATTTTGAATTAATTTAATTCAAAATGGTAATCTTCTTCCAAAAATCAAGTAATTGAGCAAATTCTTGATTTTCCAAATCTGCTTTTCAGGGCAACCTTTATCTTATTAATTTTTCGAATCTTACAAATCAAGCAACTTTATCTTCTTGATTTTTGAAAATCTTTATCTTTTTGGCTAATTGTCACATTATTCTCGATTGCCAATTTTATTTTATCAAATGACATCTCGACCACTCATTTAATGAGTTTTCCCTAACCCTAATTAGGGATTGTCACATGAAATCTCATCCACTGATTTTAGGCTTCCGTCAACTTTCAATCTTGTTCGTTCGTCCAAAATTGTGTTTTCTATAAAATGTCAATTTTGCTCATATTTGACGATGACTTCCTTACTGCAACACATTTATGCTTAGATTTTAATTGCATACTTTGCACTTAGCTTGCTTAATTCAATTTGATTACTTGTCATAGGAATAGTCATTTGTCATTTTTCATAGGCATTTTGTCATTCAAATCCTTCAAAATTTGTATAAGGCATAGTCAAAGGCATTTGCTCACATACACAAATCTGAGGGAAATAATCATACGATCGCTGCGAGCTAGAAGGTGCTATAGAGATGAATCATGGAAGCTTCAAGGAATAACTGGTATAATCTTTCTTGTATTTGTTTTCATTGTACTTCATAGGTCTTTGAGTTTTATTTTATATTATAATCTAATCTGCTAATCTAACCTAAAAAATAACCCATTGATACAACTACATGAAATGGAACTGACGAGGGTGCAACTCGAGACATAGAAAATTAACACACCAAATAGAGAATGTTATTTTATTATTCTGAAAATGATCTTCTTACATGCAAAGGATCTTATATCCTCAATTTCTAGAAATATGCAAACTACAAAATTACAGAAAAACCCTTTTTCGCAGTATGCAAACTTGTCCCTAAAAAGCTACACAAAAATCAGAAACCTACCCATAAATAGAGCTCACTTTTTAGTTTGGAGACAAAACAACATTCAAATTTGAGTTTTTGGTGTTCTGGCACCGAAAATTACAACTTGGAATTCAAATTTCAAAAGTACATTTGAAAATTAGTATCTTCTAGAAAGTGTGCCAACTTCTGGGAGCCATAACTTTTGATCTGGGACTCCGTTTTTGAACCGTTTGAACCGTTGGAAAGGTCTTGGAGTCAAGAACGTCCTTGAAATCACTACATCAATTTTGACAAGTTTCGAGGCCATTTCAAGACTGTTTAGTGCCTCAAATCTAACCTGAAAGGTTTTTAGGTGCAATTCTAGAGACTAAAACTACAATATCTTGAAACCCAAGAATAGAAAAGAAAAACCATAAGTTAGGAATTATATTATGATGAAAAGGGTATCCATAAATGTAAAAACATCTAAGAAACTACCAACATGAAATGAAACTCTTTTTTTGGGTGATGCAGGATTGCCCTTACACCACTGGATGCTCCTACATCAGACACCCAGGGTAGTTTGAGAAGTGAACACATCATGTCTCAAATGGTTGAGGAAAACCCAAATGGTCAACCTCTACCTTAGATAGCCAAGATGAATCTTCCACTGGCCTTCCTCCCCATTTCACCAGATATTCTTCATATTGTTTGTTTCTGGTACTCCTTACCACACGACTATCCAAGATTGCTTCAATCTCCTGCTTCCCTGAAGTAGGTATTGGAATGTCATACTGCCCTATTGCAAGTGCTTCCTCCATGCCACCTTCATGATACTTTGTCAAATCTAAAATTTTGAACACAGGGGAAATTTTGACTCCATCTGACAACTCCACCTCATATGCATTCGCTGAATCATGCTTCTTCAAAATCTTGTAGGGACCGAATTTCTTCATCTTCAATTTGTTATAGGTTCCCACTAGAAACCTTTGTTTCCTCAAGTGGACCATTACTTCATCACCAATCTAAAACTCCTTATTCCTCATTTTCTAATATGCCTTGGCCTTATACTACATATTCATCTTGTTAATATGTTCTCTTACCTTCTCATGTATATCCTTGATGTGCTCTGCAAAATATTCAACTTCAACACTTATCTTCTTCTTTTTGTCCATCTTCCTCAATTATGGAGTTGTTCTAGGACTGCCTCCATACACAATCTAGAATGGTGTTCTACCAATGCTTCTGTTGACAAAATTGTTGTAAGAAAATTCTACCTAGGGTAAGATCAAGTCCCATACCTTGGGTTTATCTCCTTCCAAGCATCTCAGTAGGTTACCCAGACTCCTTTTCACAACCTCCATCTTCCTATATGTTTGTGGATGGTGTGCAGAACTGAACTTCAACTCTATTCTCAACTTCTTCCACAAGGTCCTCCAAAAGTATCCCACAAAATGAAAACCAATAAACCATCATGGGTCTTCTGACACATAATGAAATGTGCCATTTTTGAAAACCTGTAAACCACCACAAATACTTAATCATTCCCTCTCTATGTCCTTGGAAAACCAATAACAAAATCCATACGTATATATGTGTGAACCCCAATCCTAATACCTACAAAACAATATGAACAAACACATTAGATAGTCAATTGCAAGTAAGAACAATGATTCCCCATGAAATCCATTAACATACCTCAAATTAGGAAAACAATGAAGAACACAATGAAAACAACAATGAAATAGATTGAATCCTAATTGAGCTAGCAAACTCATGATCCCATGGGGGAATTGGTGCCAATTTGATGTGAAAATTGGCCCTTTCCCAACTCCTATGATGCAAGATTGATGTATGTTGATGAGTGTTGATGAGTGATCCACTTTTTTGATGAAGATTGAGTGCTCCAAGCTAAAAACCTGCATAACCTAGCTAAGATTCAATGATGATGGATAAAATTTGATAGATATTTGAGTATGGTAACTTTGCATAATTTGTGGATGATCAAATGAGGAGAGGAGCTCTTCATTTATAGATGAGATTGAAGGATGAATGCCCAAATTTGAGCAATGTGGTACTAACATTCATCCAATGGCAAGATTCCACTTGTCAACCTATGAGTGGATGGAGGATGTGCAAGTTTTGATGATTGTGCCAATAAATGCCTATTTTTGAATTTTGAATTTTGTTGAAATGACTTGCAAGAGGGAAGAAAAGAAGCATTGAATGCCACTTGGCTCAAGGCAAAGGACATGTAAGATAGAGTTAATGCCTTGTTGGATGTACATGTCAACTTGGATTTTTGAATTCAAACTTGAAGAATATTCCAAAAGATGCCTTGTTGAGGAAAATAGAGATTTAATAAATCAATTAAATCTATTTTCATGTGCAAGTGGTAAATGCTAGAGGATGGGACATGAAAATAGATTAAATTAATCCAAGGTTAATTAATTTAATAAGAGATTAGATGATGTGACAAATTTGACTTAGATTTGTGGATTTATTTAAATCAAATATGAGAGGAATGCGATAAGAGATTAATTAAATAAATATTTTGATTTATTTAATTAAAAGAGATGATGTTAGACTAAACTAAATAAGGTTTTAATTTATTTAAGTTAATAGGCAGACTTAAGAGATTTAATTAAATAAAATAAACTATTTAATTAAATACGATAATTAGATCAAGATGATTAATTTAATTATTGAGAAGAGGTGACTTAATTAGATAAGGAGATTTGATTAAATGGTTAGACCAAAGGATGATTCAGGATGAAATGATGTTAGTAGTCAGGATCAGATGCACAATGTCAATCGGTACATTTTACATGTCTACATTTTTCCCCTCTTTGAAGCAATGCACTTGTTGCGTTGGTTCAAAGAATAAACGATCTCGATCAAAGCCAAAAAAAATTGTTATTTAAAAACTTGCCCCACTACTGCCTAGCAAGAGAAAACATGCCAATATATTGCCCCCTCAAGAGATTGGACGAAAATTTCAATTTTTGGATGATCTCGTGAAAAAAGAGGACAAAGTGCCCAATAGGTCCAAAAGGGCTCTAGGAGGCCAAAAACATGTCTAAACGCAATAAAATGATGTAAAACAGGCCTCAATTGGACAAAAACAAGTTCACGGGTCCAAAACCCTAGCAGGATAGCCAATCAAGGTGAAAAAAACTCTAATTTTTAAGCTTAACAGGGGTCTGAGGGGTCACTTTCAATTCATTTTCACACAGAACCATCTAGCAACCTTGAGATTTGAGCTCTAACCTCCTGACAATATGGCACAATGATAGCTTCCAATGCACATTTCTGATCGAGTTCAGATGTACCAGTGACCACCCGACATTGGGGCACCGGTAAGTGACCCTTACTTGAGCTTCATTTTTTTATTTTTATGCTTCATTTAATGCATTCAAAGTTAGTCATTCTGTAGCGGCGTTATATAGCACCACTCATAAATCAAACTACGCCGTGGTTGTGTAGTTTGGAGTTTGAAAATAAACTCCAAACTCCGATGTTGAGCTCGTGGCCGGTGGGGTGATTTACAAACTGTAATGCGGCGGTCCTTTTTCTTTTTAAATTGCACCACTAGGAGGGAAAGTGCGCCACGATGGTGCGCTTTCATCCTTTTCTGCCCTAGCGTTGGAGTTTGATTAAAAATCAAATTGTGACACCTTCACAGATTGTGACGCTGGAAAGGTTTCTTGGATGCCTAGCAAAGAATTTTTCAAAAACATTAACATGATGACCCTTCTTGATGCAGGATGCAGAAAGGGAGCTCTACTTACGAGAGCACAGGTCACGAGATCTATTCGATTACTTGCGATACTTGAGCCACAAAGATTAGGATTGACTTTGAGACATGGGGCTATGGTACATCACCTATGTAGTGCCCATTTGCACTCACCTAGGGATGCTGTTAGCGTTGGCCGAGAGATGGCACAGCGAGACCTCTTCGTTTCACCTTCCCACCGGTGAGGCCACTATCACCTTGGAGGATGTTTGGCACATTTTGAGACTGTCGATTCATGGTCGGTGGGTCATTTTCAACATGGATGAGGGATGGGATGCCTACCATAAAGTCTTCGCCATAGAGGGCATTGTTATTTGCGAGGGGCAGATCAAGCTCGAGCGACACAGGGCCCCGACACCTCCCTTCCGCTTGGTTGTTGTGGCCATTATTTTGGGTCCCGTTGCCCCAGATAGATGAGGCCAATACTTAAGTCCTGGTTGGGGATTCTGCTGGGAGCGTATGGTTCATGATAGGCCAGTTCGTTTTGCTTGGGGGCCGGTTCTTCTAGCCTACCTTTACAGGGATCTCCATGAGTATGTCTACCTTGACGACAGAGCACTCGGACCAAGTGTGACACTTCTCAACGTATGGGCGTGGGAGCACATTGTTTTCCTTCGGCCTTCAATTATTACAGTTCTGATGATGCCAGACGATCCCCCATATGGCGCTATAGAGGTGGTGTGTCCTTTACACACACAAGCGAGCATGGGATCCCCTATTGGAGGAGGGTCCTAGACAAGATGTAGGTATTTATATGGCGACCGTACCTTGGTCGGCCTGGATGGGCCGGTGATGCAGATCAATTTTTCTTTGCCTGCAAGGACCGCTACATGTAGGGGTGTGAGCATACGATGATTGAGAGATATTTGCTCAAGTGCGTGCAATGTAAGTCTAGTGAGCCCCAGGATTGACCTGGCGATGATTATGTAGCCGTCTTCACCTGCACCATGTCACAGGTTTCATGGGGGCTTACATTCCTACCTCAGAGGCTATCGACAGTTTCAGATAGTTGGTGGCTTGTCCATGGGCCTACGATTAGGGGCCTGTAGATCCAGGTGTGACACAAGCATACAGGGATTGGTTTCGGCCTCCCCTATGTTTGAAAATTATAGGAGCAGTCCTCGATCAGTGGAGAGTGAGAGGCAGAGGGGGAGGACGAGGATGGAGGGATGGTGTGTGACACGAGTAGCCAGTCGAGCCTCCAGTTAGCCAAATTAGGTAGATGTGCAGATGCAAGACTAGCAGCAGGTGTCGCCAGGTGTACCACCATGGGTTGAGGATTAGCCTCCATGAGCACAGCCAGCAATGCAGCCAATAGGGCAGGTGGATCCCCAAGATGTGTTGATTGCGCAATTGCAGGCTCAGGCTAGGACTGAGAGAGATCAACTCAGGGCCGAGAGGGATTAGGCCATATAGCAAAGATAGGCCACAGAGCTATAGGCAGCTACAGAGCTAGGGCAGAGACAGTAGTTGGAGAGCATGGCAGCCTCATCCTCTCAGAGTATAGTGTCCATCTAGTCTTACAGAGATGTCGTCTGAGAGGTTGAGTATTATTGGATGCATTATCATGAGGCCGTACCCAGAGCAGCATGGGTCCCAGAGTACTCGTAGTGGACCAGCCACAGACTAGCAGAGGGTCACGGTGACAAGGGCGAGGGAAACATACAGGGGGTAGACCTTGATCGAGATGATATTGTTTGTGCTTTATGGACTCCCTTTTGATAGCCCAATGGGCCTTTTTTGTACTGATTGACATACATGTACATTGATCCGATTATTTTGTACTATGACAGTTACATGATGATGATATATATATGATCCGATGATGATTTTGATGTGATGCGATGTGTATCATTTATTTATGATGTATGGATGATTCTATTTCTATATTTTGTGCAATGATGTTTATGACACTATATGATGTATTTATGGATGCATTATGATTATGACTATCAGATCTATATTATGTTGACCTATGATATCCAGATGAATGTATGTGATGTGTAATGATGCAACATGATATGATATGTAATATGCAATATGCAAAATGATATGGAAATGATCTATGTTGTATGCGCGAAATGATGTGAATCCTACTTATATATGAAATGATTATGGATGGATGTACGCTTTGCCTGTAATGAATTTTGTATGTTTCTATTTATGCTTATAATGATGTGAAATGATTTATGTAATGAAATGCAAAAATGATTGCGATGTTATTTATGAGATGATATGGATGATTAGTGGAAAATATAATGCAATGTAGATGCAATGGTCGTGTTTTATATGATATAATGCAAAATGAGATGGTTTTCTAAGATGCTTAGAATAAGAAATTTTATTATCCTAAACATATTAAATGATAAATGTAATGTATGTGATTTATTTAATGTGATGTACTATATGCAATGATGATGTTTTATGCAAAATGAATGTAATGTGTGAGATGATGATGTTATGCAAGTATGTATGCAATGGATTATCTATAATACTTATGTACCTATTATTTATGATTATGCAATAGGTGGTGATGGTTATGAAATTTTTTATGCAAATGAATGTTATGTGATGAATGCAATCTAATGCAATGTAATGGATGAAATGTAATAAAATGAATGTGCTTATCTATGAAGAATGTCTATAATAACATGTTATATGATGGTGGAAATGCAATGCATATGTTTCCTATATGATATGTTGATGCAATATGCTAATGATTTGTGGATGCAGGATCGATGATGATGAGGATGATGATGATGATCAACTGTCATAGTACCTTGTTAGTGTGGTGAGCAAGAAGGATTGAAAGAGAAAGAGTCATTTCAACAAGACATAAGATGATGAAAATGCAAATGATGGTGATTACTTTCCAAGGAGTTGGGATTTTCAAGGGGCTAATTTTCTTATGTTTGATAACACACGTGGTACAATGCATCAAGGTATAGAAAATTAGGATGGAATTGTACCTAGTGTGATGGAATTTGACTTGACAATCAGATAGGAGTATCCTTGTTCACACCTGGCATACGAAAACCTTACTAGGATACACTTTAGAATTTTCAAACACCTTGGGCCAAAACATAGAAAGGTATAACCAATCAATGTAATAGTCAACAAGTTTCCCAAAACATCCTCCATACATACCTAACAAAGCAAGTATTCACCAAGGTTATATTACAAGAACATCCAACAGGCACAACATCCAAAATATAATGATCATTTCCCCATTCCTAGTTCTCTAAATCCTCTTGTTTGGATATCATCGAGAAGTCCTTGGAATGAGCGCAATAAGATAAGTCAAAAGGATCAAGACCAAGTTAACAAAAAAGTTGATGTTCTTCAATACCGCTAACCAAAAGAGGATGTGTTTTTAAGGATAAGAACCGAAACTATTTCCAAAAGATAATGCCCATTGTAGGAAGGATTCATCTTAAGACATGTTAGTGGATGGTGGCATGTCATTTCATTTATCCAAAGCATTCTTTCAAATGATTGATATGGGACCAATTGGATGATAGTTTATCGACACAAAGAGTTGACCAACTTGTTTACGTATTGACTTAGACTTGAGACTTGACATTTTGAGTTTTCACTTTTAACCTGCTAGACTTGTTTCTGATTGTCTTACCAAAGATTGAGGATGATGATCATTTATTATGAGTGATGTTATTGTGAGTGCAAGCGAGATGAGACAGATCTGGATATTTTAAAATATTTGGATGTTTTTGATCCTTTTGAGATGTTTTGAGGTGATCTTTGGTATTTTTGAGATTTTGCAAATGTTTTGATTTTTTTATTTTTTGAATGTTTTGGGGTTTTCTGATATTTTTACCAAGAGACTAACCTAAAGACCTATCCTAGTGGCCTTTGGGGCTGATTGAAAGATTAGCCTTGCCTACGTTATACACACAGAGACAATGTAGTTCGACTGACGAGTTGACTGTTTTATAGATGATGATATACATAATGAGATGTCAATCTATTATGACAGATGCCTAAAGGACTGACCTAAGTGTCTTGGGGGATGATCAAAGATCAACCTTGCCTATGTTCAAGGCTCAGAGACCCGTAGTTCAACAAGACGACTTCATTTTTTGAATTTTTGACTTTTTGGGATTTTGATATGTTTTGATGTTTTTAGATTTTCTAATTTTATGATGTTTTTGGATTTTTGGATTTAAGGATTTTAAGAACATACATGAATTCGATCCGATAAGAACATGCCCCCAGTGTGATGTAATGACTACTCCGATAAAGGCAAGACAAACTAACCTTGAGGATGAGCTGAGTAGTACTAGGAGGGATCATGATACAAACACAAGACCAATCTATGGTGCAGATATGAGTGGATGAGTGATGGATGGAGATCTGGATGTGATGGATGATGGAAATGTAATGGATGGATGATGCAGAACAAGCCATAAAGATCCCGGTGGATGGAAAGTGCTTATTTACACAAGGTGCCTATTTGCCAGGTTTTCACCAAGGTACTTGCCCAAAGTGCCACCGAAGTGGTTTTCACTAGAGGACGATTTTTTCTCTTTACTATTTTTTGATCCTTTTTTTGATTTTTTTGTTGTCCCCAAGATGCCTGTTTGCCAGGTTTTCGCCGAAGTAACCATTTTTTTAGGATATTTTCTAATTTTTTGGATTTCTTGGTTCTATACCTTGAAAGATTTAGGCATAAATTTTTTTGAGATGAGATCTATTCATGGGCTCTTGCAGAGGTTCCCCTTCGGGTGTTGATAACTAATATGCCCCTGACTTATAACTTGTTGTGATAACGAATGGTCCCAACCAATTGGGTTCAAATTTTCCTTTGTTGCTTGGGTTTGGGACATTCTTTTGATTCTCTTTTAATACCAGTTCTCTGACTTGGAACATCCTGCTTCTAATTTTCTTATTGTAGCTCTGTTTGAGTTTATTCTAATAGACTTGAAAATGATTCAAAGCATTTATACATTGCTCATCTAGTAGCTCCAGCTCATTCAATCTTGATACTCGGTACTCCTCATCCATGATGAGGTTTTGTAGTGATATCTTGAGTGATGGGATCTTGATCTCAATGGGGAGTACTGCTTTTAATCTGTAGACCAGGGAGAAAGGGGTGGTGCCGGTGGGTGTGCGGATGTTGGTTTGATAGGCGCAGAGGGTGGGATTAAGCTACATATGCCAGTCATGACCTGTGTCGTTGACTATTTTCTTAAGGATTTTCAGAATGGTTTTGTTTGTAGCTTCTGTTTGGCCATTTCCTTAAGGATAGTATGGGGTGGAGAAGTGATGTATTTTGAATTTTTTGCATAAGTCATGGACCTCCTGATTCTTGAATGGTGTCCCATTATCTGAGATAATGGCTTGTGGAACACCATAGCAAAAAATGAGATAGTTCAGGATGAACTTTGAAATCTACTTCCTAGTTATATACGTCATGGGTATGGCTTCCACCCATTTAGTAAAGTACTTCATGGTGGTTATGATGAATGTGTGGCCATTAGATGAGGTGGGTGTGATTTTTCCAATAAGATCGAGTCCCCACTGTGAAAAGGGCCATGGTGTGATGATAGGATGAAGCTCTTGAGTTGGAGCATGGATAAGGTCCCCATGTTGCTGGCATTGTAGACACCTTCTGGCATAGTCATGTGCTTCTTGTTCCATTGTGGACCAATAATACCCCATCCTCAACAGTTTCTTGGCTATGCTCATTCCACTTGAGTGTGACCCACAGATACCATTATGTACTTTAGTTAGAGTGGTTAATTCCTCCTCAGTGTTTAAGCAACGCAATAAGGTTCCTTCTATGCTTCTATGATATTGGGTATCTCCTAGGATGAGAAATATGGATTCCTTTTTTACAAAGGTTCATTTTAGGTTTGATGGTAAGTCAACAGGTATGACTCCTATTTGAAGGTATGTGTAAATTTCGTGGTACCAAGGATCACCGGGACCAATGATTTCGCACATGAATTCTGATTCTGGTACCTCAAATGCAGGGACAAGAAGCTACTCTATCAGGAATTCATATTTTGGAACATTGTGGGGGATGTCCAGTAAGGATCCAATTGTTGCCATGGTGTCTGCTGCTCTGTTGTTGGTTCTAGGAATTTTCTCAAATGTTATTTCAATGAAGGATTCTTTAAGAGTCTCCACCAATTTCTTGTATGGAGTGAGCTTGTCATCCTTAGACTGATATTCATCATTCACTTTATTTATTATTAATTGGGAGTCTCCATATACTTTGAGAGCTATAATGTTCCACTGCATTTCTATTCTAAGACCTATGGTTAAAGCCTCATATTCTGCAATGTTATTGGTGTAGGGAAATGCCAATTTGTAGGATCTTGGTATGCAATCCCCTTGTGGGGTGATAAAGAAGATTCCAGCTCATGATCCATGCTGTGTGTATGAGCCATCAAAGTATAGTTTCTAGTGGTTAGCTACGTTGAGATTGAAAAAATATTCATCTAGAAACTTTGAGATGAGAGGATTCTCTGAATAGATTGGTGCTTTTGCAAGCTGGTCTGCGATGACTTGGCCTTTGATTTCTTTCCTCTCCACATATTCAATGTCATATTTTGATAGTATCATCACCCATTTGGCCATTCTTCCTATGAGCATTGCTTTTGACAATAAGTATTTGAGAGGGTCAATTTTGGTGATGAGTTTTATTTTATGTGCCAACATGTAATATCTAAATTTATGTGATACAAACACTACTGCCAAGCATGCCTTCTCGATGAATGAATAGTTTAGCTCATGCCCAACCATTGTTCTGCTGATGTAATAGATAGCCCTTTCTATTCCATTTTCATCATGCTAAGCTAAGAGAGCTCCAAGGGCTACTGCTATTGTTGATACTTAGAGAATCAATGGTTTTCTTGGGATTGGTGGCATTAAGACTAGTGGTGTTAGTAGATATTATTTGATTTTATTGAATGCCTCTTCACACTTGGTATCCCATTTGTATGCTACTCTCTTGTGGAGTAGGTGAGAATATGGATTCTTTTTTTCTACCAACTGTGCTATGAATCTTCAAATGGATTGGAGCCTTCCTTTGAGACCTCTCAATTGGACTAATGTTTTTGGTGCCTCCATCTCGAGGATTGATTTTACCTTTGCTGGATCCACCTTGATGCCTCTCATTGACACTATATACCCTATAAATTTTCCTGATTGTACACCAAAGAAATACTTCTTTGGGTTTAATCTGACCTTGTACTCATCCAGCCTGTCAAAATTGGCACTAATGGTTGCTATGTGATCCTTTCTCTTTCTGAATTTAGCTAGAATGTCATTGACATAATCTTTGACCATCTTATGGATCATGTCATGGAATATCAATGCCATAGCCCTTTGGTATGTTTCTCTTGCATTCTTTAAGCCAAATGGCATCATATTCCAACAATAAGTCCCCCATGGACAAGTGAGTTGTTTTATGTCGGTCCTCTTTAGCTATCATGATCTGATTGTACCTTGAGAATCCATCCATTAGTGACAACATTTCATGTCTAGCTGTCATATCTAAAATCATGTCAATGTTTGGAAGTGGGAAGTCATCTTTCGGACATGCTTTATTCAAGTCTCTGAAGTCTATGCAGATTCTAATGTTCACATCGGGTTTTGAAACAAGTATCAATTTTGACACCCATTCTGGATAAGCTATCAGTTGGATGAATCCTACATCTAATAGCCTTTTTAGCTCCATTTTTCCTAATAAGGTGATCTGAGGGTGCATTTTTCAAAGCTTTTGTTTAACAGGCTTTGCTTCTAGGTATACTACTAAGTAGTGAACCATGATTTCTGGATCAAGTCCTGGCATGTTAGCATAGCTCCATGCAAAGTTTATCTTTCTCTTAGGAAGGCTGCTAGGAGCTCTTGTTCTTCTGATAGTAATGATTCCACATAGAATGTGATATGCGGGGTTTCCTCTATTCCTAGATTGACCAGATTGCATTTTTCTGCCAGGTCTGTTGATTTCTCTTGATGAATAGCTCTAAAAGGAAGATTTAATCCCCCATCCTCGGGTGCCTTGGAGAGGTTTTCGCCGTTGGATACGTCCTTTCTTTTTACTTTTTTCTGGTCGGAGAGTGCCATAGTGTGGTTTCCACTCAAGGACTTGGATATTATTCTTAATTTTTCACTTTTGTGACTGAGGGATTCAATCGTTTCCCCATAATAGGCATGTGTATCTAGCTCGATTAGGAACCCTATTTTGTGATCCCCATATCGAATGTTTTCTCGTAGTCCCATGAATTCTGAGAGAACCTCATCATTTTTTAATGTATCAAGAACTGGTGTTCCTCATTGGTCGTAGTCGATGAGTTGAGGATATACTAGGCAGATTTCATGATTTTGGTGGTCTGATTCAAAAGATAGGGTGCTAATCATGCAAAGAGTGGTATGCTCAAATAGCCTAGGTAAGTTGGTCATCATATCCTTGTCATCACTACTACTACAAACATCGGTTATATCAAATGTAAAGTTATCTATGACACGACCTGTAGATACTGGTAGGCGTAGTTCTGTTGTAGTTGGTTGAGGAGGATTATTATTAACCTTTCTAACTGGAGGACTTTGGCCATGTATGGTTATACTCGAAGGGATACATCCAAGGCCAAGATTTGTTATTGTTCACTTCTTCGGAATGATAGGTGTTATAAGCCCATTGTAGTTTCTCCCAAGTATTTGATTCTTGTCATAGCCCATTGTGAGCATCATTTGTAGACCCTTGCTTCTATCATCCATTGGTAATTCAGTTGTTGGTCTCTCATCTTGGTATAGCATATGAGATGGATTTGCCTCAATAACTTCTTGACCAAGATCTCCCCAACTTGTAAAGTTGGGATAGTCTTCAGGAGACATTTGGGATGTGGAGGCTTCATTTATTTGTGGATGTCCCCATGATCTAGGAGATTGTGGTAACTCTCCTACCATAAAATCATTTTTAGGGATCGTGTAGTTTCCACAACCGTTATCTTGGATGATGACCTTAATGTCAAAGATGGTGGGAATGGCGGGTGTCTCTGTCGCAGAAGTGGATGCGAGAGTGGCAGGATGGATGTATGGTGTAGATGGACCCTCATCATTTTTTGGTACTTGGGGGCTTTTATAGTACTTTGATTCAAGGCTCTTGCAATAGGAGAAAGGTTCGAGATCTCCATGGATGGTGACTTCTTTTCCCTGATGTGTGAATTTCACATATTGATGGAAAGAGTATGCTACTGCTTTCATCGCATGAATTCATGGGCATCCTAGGAGGATGTTATATGGAAATTCGAGGTCCAAGACTTGACAAGTGGTTTCCATAATAGCAGGCCCTACTTGAATAGGGAGTTTGATCGTTCCTTGGGATACTCTTTCTTGATCATCATATGCCATTATTGTGATACCCTTTCCTTTGTTGATAGAATCTTCTAAGATTTTCAATTGTTTGATGAGGTTGAGAGAACAAATATTCAAGCCCACACCTCCATCCACCAAGACCCTTTTGAATTTTCTTTTTTGTATGATGAATTCTAAGTGAAGCACACGGTTGTGAGATGGTTGAGTGGGGAAATCCTAGTCAGAGAATGTGAGGAGATTTGGCATAATGATATTTTTGATCATAGCTTGGAATTGTTCCGCATCAAGATCTGCGGGGATAGTGGATGAAGCCAAAGCTTCTTCAAGGATTTTCCTATGGGCAGATGATACTTTTAGCAACTCCATGATGGAGATTTGCATTGGTGTTCTCTTGAGTTGATCTAGGAAATTGTAGCCATTAGGGAAAGATCTAGATGCAGGGACTCTATTTGGATGGGATGATCCTGCGATGGTAACTTTGTCGCCTCTTATGGTGACTCCAAAATTGGCATGGGTGCCTTTGATGGTGATGATCATGCAGTATTCATCTAGGAAGGCGACGACAGTTTTAGAAATATGATTTACGTTTGTGTGGGTACCTTTCCCCTTATCATTATTATTATTATTCCCTTTATTTCCATGGTTGGGCATCGGATTCTTGTATATCTTAAGGTCTTGATTTCTTGTTGGCTATTCCACGTTTATAATTCTTTGATTCATGAGATCTTGAATCATGTTCTTTAATCTCATGCAATTGTTCATTGTATGTCCTTTGATTTTATGGAATTCACAAAGTTGATTTTCATTATACCAAGGAGGTTTCACATCCGGTTCTTGGTAATTCTCAAAGGTAGGAGCCTTGATGAGTTTTTCATTTATCAGCTTCTTCATTATGACTTCAAGTGGTTCCCCCAAAGCAGTGTATTTTTGTTTGGGGTAATTTTTGTTCCGTTGAGGTGGTCCCCTTTGATCATTGACATTGTTAATCACCAGATTGTTGTTCGATTGTTGTGTTGCTTGATAATTGTTTTGTTGTTGCATTTGGATTTGTGGTGTAGGTGTGTTTTGGCGTAGGGAACTGATGAACACTTTGGCATCAAAAACACCATCATTAGTAACATTTTTGTTCCTTTCCCATGTGTGAGGTTTATTGTTGTAATTGGAGGGTGGGCAGTTGTTTTGTTGTTTGGGGTATGAAGTTGATCCCACGGGTTGTGTCATAAGGGCTCATTCGATGTTGAGCGCCTTGGGGATCAACTGGTCATATGTGGTGATCCCTTGAACCTTGAGATGAAATTGAAAGTGGCTGTCGAGGTTGGATATTATGGTGCAAATTTTTTGTTCCTCGAGCATGGTCCATTTGCTCCGATTGGCCTTGGATTGCCATCGTTGTAGGAATGAAGTGAATGATTCACCCTTTCCTTGTTTTAGAGCTAAGAGTTCTTGTAGACTAACATCCATGGCAATGTTGCATGCATAATTTTTAATGAATGCATCTATAATTTATTGGAATGTCCTAATGCCTGAAGGTAAGCGAGAGAACCATTCCACAGCATGGCCAACCAAACTCCTAGGAAATAGTCACATTAGATAAGTATCATCGTATGCGACTTCCATGCAATGAACCTAGAATTCCCTAATGTGATCTTTAGGGTTTCGCGTCCCATGATATTTGTCAAACTTTGGGATCTCAAATCCCTTGGGTAAGGGTTTCATTATGAGGCTCCTATCAAATGGATACAAACACAAGTTGCTTGTGTCTTTGTGGTTCGCCCTGATTGAAGATCGAGCAGTTGTTGCGAGAGCAACCTCATTTGTGTTGTTACATCATTTTGTGGATTAGGGGGTGGGATGAAGGTGTTCTGGGGTGTTTCGATTGTGGGTTGGATGGGTGTGTTATTTGATGGTATTTGTATATTTTGTTGAGCTAGGTATGCTTCCACCTGATGTTGTATAAACAACACTTGTTGTTGATCTTGTTGTTGTTGTGCTAGGATTGTTTGTTGTTTTGTTTGTTGTTGTTGTGCTAGGATTGTCTTTTTTTGTGCTTGTTGTTGTTCCAACAATGCTTACTGTTGGGCTGCTTCTTGTTGTTCTTGATATTGTTTTATTGCTTGTTGATATGCATGTACTTGCGCTGCTTGATTTTGTGCAAGAAGTTATGCTTGTTGTGCTTGATATTGGGCTTGAGTTTGGGCTTGTGCTGCTTGTTGTCGCAATAGGATTTGGGCTTGGGCAGCCTTTTGTGCTTGTAATGTAGCTTGGGTTTCTTGAGTAGCTTGCACGGCTTGAGCGGCTTGTTGTTATTGTTCTTGCAATAAAGCTTGGGCTTGTGCGGTCTATTGCGCTTGTAATGCGGCTTGGGCTACTTGGGCAGCTTATGCAGCTTGAGCGACTTGATGAGTAGCTAGTTGTGCATCTTTTTTTTTTGCACTTGTAGGAATCCCCTTTGAAAAGTAGCTTGTTGAGCTGCTTGCAATGCCATGTTGTATTGGCTTGATATGTTGGAAGTTGGTGGTGGTGGGGGTGGTGGTGGTGGTGAGCGGTGATGTCGTGTTGATGATTTGAGTGGTCGATGGTGTTGTTGATGTGGCTAGTCCTTGAGAGACCATGCTTTGAGATGTTAGGGGGGTGTTGATGATGTTGCAATTTCTTGTGTAGTTGTCATCTATTTTTGTAATATCGATGACAAATTTTGAGAGTTTGGCGTGATGTTTTGATCAGTGTTTGGAATGTTGGTTTGATTGATACTTGGTAAAGGTGGGAGCCCCAAACCAAGTAAAGGTGTGGAAAATGGTGGTAATGGCGGAAGTGGTGGAAATATGAGGGGTGTGGTGTTGAAAATTCCCCCAGGTCCAAACATGTCACCCTCTTCTTGTGAATTCGTGAGGAGAGAATCTTGAGGTGTTGCGTGGAAGGATGATAATGATGGATCATTATAGAAAGTGAGAAGAACATACTTGTGTAATGGATTTTGGGGTATGTTTTGTTCCAAAATGGTATTTGCATCCAAGTCTTGATTATTAATAAGGGGGTTTGTTTGAATAGCATTAAGAAATGCATTTCCTTTATTAACATTGGGTTGGGTTGGAGAAAAATATGTCATAATTTGCGGAATGTTTTGATATGGGAGTGTAGATGAGATGGGGATGGTGGATGAGATTGGAGGTACAGATGTCTCCACTATAGTACTCACATCAAAATCCAAAGGTAATTTGGCCCCTTTTTTTGCTAGCTCAAGCATGTATACTGAAGGGTTAAGCCTCATCATGATGTTGATGATTTTACGGTTTTCCATATTTTGGAGCATTTCAGTTATTTCTTCATGTGACATCCCAAAGGTAAGATCTTCTCCTTGGGTCTCCTCTTGTCGATTTTGTGATGATGAGATAGTCAAAGGATTGTTTGATTCGACGAGATTCATTTTGACATTCGTTTGGCTTAGGTCACTTGAAGCGGGTGTTTCTTTGTCGACTTCCATGTTCTTATATTGAGGTCTAGTTTGAATCATAAAACAAGGATCAATTTTTAGAAATATGGGAGGTGAATCTCTTAATTCCTTGGATTGATCTTTACTTTATGCACAAAAGAGAAAAATTTAGGATATCTTGAGGATCAAAAGGTGATATGATGATGATGCAAGAGATGGATGGCATGGATGTTTTGATCTTTTGATAAATCTTGAGGGGGATGCTAGACTTTTGGGACTTTTGGATATGTTTCAGATTTTGATTTTGATTTTCTTGGATTGTCCTTGATTGATTGATTTTGGTTTTCTTTGATTGAACAAATAGACCATAAGATGTTGGATGATTATCTAAGGGGTAAATTTTCTCAAAGGATGATAATTTGAATATGTGTAGGGAGAAGGATGCATCTACCCACACCTATTCAAACAAGATGATAATTTAACCAAGCATATGAAGAAGGATGCATCTACATATACCTAGCTAAACAAGATGGTTTGATAACTTTGACTAAGCATATGCAAAAGGATGCATCTACACATACCTAGCCAAAGATGATTTTGATAAATATTTCAAGGATTTTGTCTCAAGGATTTGATGATTTTGATTTTTTGCCAAAAAGCCTAGCATAAAGGATGATTTCAAGATTTCTCAAAAGGTGATGATGAGATGATTTTTTTTTTTATGTTTAAAGGATGGATGAGAAAGGATTTTGATTTCTTTTGATCCTAAGATTAACCTAAAAAAGACACTTTGTTTACCTAAACCTCGGTATTGAAGAACATGCAATGCTTCAATAGACCTTCATAACCAAGAAGTAATTCAATTTGAGCATACATTTCTAGATTTTGAATCAATGACTTTCATTTTGAGATTTGAATTCTTGGAAAATCATGAGGTTTCAACACATATGAGATTTTGTTTTGTTTAGCTTTGCTTAGTGACTTTATTTTACCACAAACACTTTCTTCGATTAGGTTTTTCAAGCTAGATGTCCAATGTCTTAATTTCTTCGAATCCCACAAAGTATGTTATATGGAAATTTGATGAACTCAAGGCAAGGGTTACCTATTGTTTAACTCTAGTAGAAAAATCGAGATGTAATCCAATGTGTTTAGAAACCTCTAAGGATGTCAATCCAAAGGGAAAGCAATAACACATGAATTGAGTCAATTGTATTTGTCTCCTAAAGGGTTTAAAATTTTGATGATGTTCAAGTGTTTGTTTCCAATATATTTTTGAACAAGAAAAGAATTTTTCCACCAAGAATAAGTACAACCTTGTGGATGTGTAAGAAAATATTTGTTGGATTCCCACTTGGATAAGTCTAGCTACGCTTATCTTTAGTGAATGGTTAGATGCTTGACCCCACTGGCTCCCCTCCACAGCTCATTAACATCAATCGGGGCAGCCAAGCATCAACACCCATGAAAATCCCATGGCATGCTTTCCATTTCTACTAAAAGACCATAAAAGTGTGGGGTGGCTTCAGAACGACCGTTCTTGCACCAACAAATAGATTAAGGATTTTAGCAATTCTAAAACATGGGTTTTAATTAGGACTTTCCGTTCATGGAGATTGACCCATACGGCGAGAGTTCCCTTTCAAAACCATCTCGTAAGAGCCAACCGCGTGATATTGGCATTTATTCCAATACCCACATTTATATCCTGGTTGGAAATACTCTTGGATTTAGAGTGTTACCGGTTGAGTTGTTCCCTTGGGTGAGTACTTTTTCCCCAAGGCGGGCCCTCTAAGATAACAAAAGCAAGTAAAGGAAATATCTATAACTCGATCAATCTTTGTTTGTAACACAAAGAAAGAAAATATACGCAATAACGATCTACTCACACTCGCACAGTGTTTTGTTCAATTTTAAACCCAAAATGAAGTGTGGAGGTGATTGCTTTATCTCAACCTAAAATTAAAAAAAAGGTCTTTTGATTCTCAAGATCGCTATAAAGTGCGAGAGAAGCGCATACGTCCTTTTTCAATGAAGTTAGTTTAAGTAAGCCCTCATGAAAACAAAGTTGCACTTGTTCATTTTAGATCCACAAAGCAATTATGAATTCTTTTTAAAGAACCAAAAGACAAATAAGAGTTGTTTTGTTCAATTTTTAACCAAAAAACAAACTCTAGTAAGTTGTATTCCTAATGTTCATTTTAAGCCTTTACAACAATTGAAAAGATTCTTTTTAAATCCCAAACGAAATTAGTATCCTAAGCAAGAAGAGATGAAAATTCCTAAGAGTGTTAAGAAAACACTTTGATTTTGTAAGATACCATCATCATGCTTCCTTTTCTTTCATTTTCATTGATCCAACCTATAAGAAAGAAAAAAATCAGTCAAATCCTACAAAACACAGAGGTTAAAAAGCAAAAAATAGAAGATAAACTCATCATTGACAAAAATCATGTGCTAAAATTAAATTTCAACTTTTTACTCCCTTCCAGTGGCGCAACCCGTGATTGTGTTGCAATTTTATTTCTCATCGATGTTGTACAGGGCCGCTTACCAGTCAATGTCGCTCTGTGTTTAGACCAGTGAGATCAACTGCATCGCACTTTTTTTCAGCGTCATTGTTCAATTTTTTTGAAAAATCCCGTGGGTCAGATTGGTCAAGCGGCGTAGTTTGAAATTCAAATTCTTGGGCAGGAAGACTTCAGCGTCATAGTTTGAATTTCCAGCGGTGTTGTATGGTGATGTTGGAGAACCAACAGTGCTATATGGTGACACTGAGCTCCCAATGTTGGATTTTTTAGCAAAAAGTGATTAAAAATGAGATGCTTCCCTCCTAGCGCCAAATGTGTGAACCCCAATCCTAATACCTGTAAAACAACATGAACAAACACATTAGATAATCAATTGCAAGTAAGAACAAGTATTCCCCATGAAATCCATTAACATACCTCAAATTAGGAAAACAATGAAGAACACAATGGAAAACAATGAAGAACACAATGAAAACAACAATGAAAGAGATTGAATCCTAATTGAGCTAGCAAACTCATGATCCCATGGGGGAATTGGTGCCAATTTGATGTGAAAATTGGCCCTTTCCCAACTCCTATGATGCAAGATTGATGTATGTTGATGAGTGTTGATGAGTGATCCACTTTTTTGATGAAGATTGAGTTCTCCAAGCTAAAAACCTACATAACCTAGCTAAGATTCAATGATGATGGATGAAATTTGATAGATATTTGAGCATGGTAACTTTGCATAATTTGTGGATGATCAAATGAGGAGAGGAGATCTTCATTGATAGATGAGATTGAAGTATGAATGTCCAAATTTGAGCAATGTGGGACTAACATTCATCCAATGGCAAGATGCCACTTGTCAACCTATGAGTGGATGGAGGATGTGCAAGTTTTGATGATTGTGCCAATAAATGCCTATTTTTGAATTTTGAATTTTGTTGAAATGACTTGCAAGAGGGAAGAAAAGAAGCATTGAATGCCACTTGGCTCAAGGAAAAGGACATGTAAGATAGAGTTAATTCCTTCTTGGATGTACATGTAAACTTGGATTTTTGAATTCAAACTTGAAGAATATTCCAAAAGATGCCTTGTTGAGGAAAATGGAGATTTAATAAATCAATTAAATCTATTTTCATGTGCAAGTGGTAAATGCTAGAGGATGGGGCATAAAAAGAGATTAAATTAATCCAAGGTTAAATAATTTAATGTGAGATTAGATGATGTGACAAATTTGACTTAGATTTGTGGATTTATTTAAATCAAATATGAGAGGAATGTGATAAGAGATTAATTAAATAAATATTTTGATTTATTTAATTAAAAGAGATGATGTTAGATTCAAATAAATAAGGTTTTAATTTATTTAATTTAATAGGAAGACTTAAGAGATCTAATTAAATAAAATAAAATATTTAATTAAATAGGATAATTAGATCAAGATGATTAGTTTAATTATCAAGAAGAGGTGACTTAATTAGATAACTGGTTTATTTAATTAAGAGAGGAATATTGATGAATTTAATCAGATAAGGAGATTTAATTAAATGGTTAGACCGAAGGATGATTTAGGGTGAAATGATGTTAGTAGTCGGGATCAAATGCATAATGTCAATCGATACATTTTACGTGTCTACAATATCCTCCTACGGCCTCTCTCGTATAGGTAAGGGTTGATATAACCCTGTATTCTAGCTCACTGCTTTAGCCATTTGGCATACCCTACAACTTTGTGCATATTTCTTTACATCATGTGACAATTGAGACCAATAATAATGCTCACTGATAATGGCAATGGTCTTATCCTGACCAAAATGTCCTACCATTCCTCCATTGTGCTTCTCCTTAATCAGGTTCTCCCTCATGGAACTCCTCAGAATACACAATTGGATTCCCTTGAAAAACATGTCATCCTGAATTATGAAATCCAACCACCTTGTCCTGTCCACTGTAATAGGCTCCTTGCAAGCTTTCAAAGCCTCTGTGAAATCAGGATCTTCTAGATACAATGTTTTGAGTTCATTGAACCCAACCACTTCAATCTACATCTTTGTCATCAACGCCTGCCTCCTACTTAAGGAATCCACACCCTATTCGACCTCCCAGTCCTATGCTTTAGAACAAAGGTATAGCTCTACAAAAATTCTACCCATTCATATGCCTCTTATTTAATTTTCCCTGACTATTCAAATACTATAATGCTTGATGATCAGTATACAAAATAAATTCCTTCAACAATAGATAATGCCTCCATTTCTTTAGTGCTTGAACTATTGCATAAAATTCTTGATCATATACAGAATACTTTCTCTTGGCATCATTTAACTTTTTACTAAAATAGGAAATGGGATTACCTTCTTGGCTCAACACTGCTCCAATGGCACAACCACTAGCATCACAATCCACCTGAAACACCTTATTGAAATATGGGAGGGATAGAACAGGATGCTTTATCACCTTCTGTTTCAACAGTTCAAAACTTTTCACCTCCAGTGCTCCACTTGAACTATTTTATATCCCCTCTCATTGTTTTAGTCAAGGGTGCACAAATACTATTGAAGTTTCTAATGAATTTTTTGTAAAAACTAGCCAAACCATGGAAAGATCTCAACTTAGTAGCAGTTCTTGGGGTAGGCCATTCCGGAATAGCCTTCACCTTCTTTGGGTCCATCTTGAGACCTTTTGCTGAAAGAACAAACCCCAAGTACACTAGCTCCTCCTTCACAAAACTACACTTCTTCAAATTAATCAACAATTTCTCCTCTCTTAATTTTTCAAAGGCTCTCTGAATATGCATCAAATTCTCATCCAAAGTCTTATTGAAAATAAAAATATCATCTAAATACACAATAAAAAAACTTCCCAAAAACACTTTTAGTACCTCATTCATGAGCCATGTGAATGTGCTTGGTGCATTGGTTATCCCAAAATGCATGACTAACCACTCATATAGGCCCTCTTTGGTCTTGAAGTAATTCTTCCATTCATCTCCCTCTTGAATCTGGATCTGGTGATAACTACTCTTCAAATCAATCTTTCTAAAGTACTGAGCTCCACTCAAACAGTCCATTAGGTCATCCATCCTTGGCAGGGGAAATTTGTACTTAATTGTTATCTTGTTTATGGCCTGGGAGTCTGTACACACTCTCCACTCTCCATCCTTCTTTGGTGCTAGTACTACAAGTACTACACATGGGCTTAGGCACTCTTGAATCAAACCCTTTCTCAACAACTCTTGAATTTGTCTATTTAACTCCTCATTTTCTACCAGTCATTTTGTGAGCTGCCTTATTTGGCAAACTGGCTCCAGGGATCAAGTCAATTTGATGACTGATCTTCCTCACTAGTGGTAAAACCTCAAGTACGTTATCAAAAAAAAAATCATGAAACTCATCCAACAACCCAGAAACTTCTATTGGCACCTTATCACTATTCTCCTTACCCACTCTAGGAATCAATGCATAGCACACACGCTCATGCTTCAAACCTTCTAAAAAATTTCTTCCATCAACATAATAGATTCTAGCACTGCTGCATACCTTTTCTTTAGCCTCCTTCAGGGGTTTCATCTTGTGATGAACCCCATCCTTCGTCAAGGAATAAGTGTTTGCATGGCCATCATGTATAGCTCACCTGTCAAACTACCATGGCCTCCCCAACAACATGTGACATGCATCCATGGGGATGATATCACATAGTACCACATCATGGTAGCTCCCGATCTTGAACTTCACCAGGAACTGCTCATTGACCAAAACTTTGTGGTCCATTTGCAACTAGGAAATTTGATATGGATGTGGATACCTTTCCCTCTTTAGCTTCAACTTTGTAACCATCTCCTTTGACACTAGATTATCGGTGCTCCCATTGTCAATGATGACATCATAGCATTTTCCTTCACATTTGGAGCTTGTACAGAACAAATTCTTCCTTTGTTTGGGTTCCTTTTCTTCATTCACGAGTGCTCTTCTAAACACTAGGGCTTCTCCCCTTTCAACATCATCTAATTGTTCAAATTGAGCCTCCTCATCTACATGTGCAACCCTTCCATGACCTTCCAGCCTTTTGTCTTCCTTTCCTTGATGTTGCGAACATTCATAGGCTTGATGTCCTTCTTCACCAAACTAGAAACATGTTCCTCTGAAACCACCTCTTCTAGATCCTTTTCCAGATCTCCCTCATCCTCTACCTCTTTGATCACCACTATTTTTATCACGAGGGTGGTAGAAGTTATCATTCTTCTAGTTTCAACTGGTACCCACATCTTCATTTTTCTTCTCATCATCATTTCAGCAACAAGCAGATCTTCCACTACCCTTTCCGCTCTAACCTCCTCATCCTTTTTGCTTGTTTTCAAATCTTTTGTTCAAATTCTCTTCAACTTTCAGAGCAAACCAATACGCATCATCAATGGTGGTCATTCTAACCAGGCTTAGCTCCTCCTAAATGCTCAATCGTAACCCATTAAGATAATGGGATACCTTCTCCTAGTTGGCCTCTGTATGACCTATTCTAATGATCATCTTGTGAAAATATTCAGTGTATTCTTTCACAAATTTGCTTCCTTGCTTCAACCCTTGCAATTTCTTCAGCAGATCTAGCTCGTAGTCCACTGGTATGAACTGCTTTTTCAGTTTCTCCACCATGTGATCCATCTAGTGATCTTTACTTTTCCTCTTCGATTCCCCTCCAACTAGACCTCTTTCCACCAAATACTAGCATGTCCCTTTAGCTTCTTTTTTGTAAATTTGACCCGATCTGGGTCCTATATCTACTCCTACTCAAAATATTCTTCCAACTCATTGATCTAGTTGATCAACTCTTCCGGGTTCAGACTTCTAGAATAACTAGGGACTTCTGCTCTGGGTCTTTTCCAAATCTTTGAAATGGCCCTTATCAGCCACATTTGGTCTTGATCAATTGCTTCTTCTTCCTCTTCTACATCTGAATCTTCCTCCTCTTCTTCATCCTCACTTTCTTCTCTCCTTCTCGGGTTTAACCCTCTTCTCATCTGCTCCTGCAATGCATCAATCTGTCTTTGGAGGGCTCTGAAACCCTTAGCCACTAGTTTTTTTGTTTCCTTAACCACCTCTGGCATCACCACGCCTACCAAGAATCACTTTTGGAGGCATTTTTCTTGACCTCGACCCACAACCACAGTCCTGGTGTAAACTTCCTTGCGATTGACGATTTGTCCACATGCTCAAGAAAACCTCGCTCTGATATCCCCTGACGAGGGTGCAACCCGAGACACAGAAAATTAACACACCAAATAGAGAATGTTATTTTATTATTCTAAAAATGATCTTCTTACATGCAGAGGATCTTATATCCTCAAGTTCTAGAAATATGCAAACTACAGAATTACAAAAAAACCCCTTTTCGCAATATGTGAACTTGTCCCCAAAAAGCTACACAAAAATCAAAAACCCATCCATAAATAGAGCTTCTTTTTTAGTTTGGAGCCAAACAACATTCAAATTTGAGTTTTTGGTGGTCTAGCACCGAAAATTACAACTTGAAATTCAAATTTCAAAAGTACATTAAAAAATTAGTATCTTCTAGAAAGTGCGCCAACTTTTGGGAGCCATAACTTTTGATTCGAGACTGTTTTTTGACCGTTTGAACCATTGGAAAGGTCTCATAGTCAAGAATGTGCTTGAAATCACTACATTGATTTCAACAAGTTTTGGGGCCATTTTGGGACCGTTTAGTGCCTCAAATCTGACCTAGAAGGTTTTTAGGTGCAATTCTAGGAGACTAAAACTGCAATATCTTTCAACCTAAGAATAGAAAAGCAAAACCGTAAGTTGGGAATTACATTATGATGAAATAGGTATCTAGAAATGAAAAAACATCTAAGAAAATACCAACATGAAATGAAACTCTTTTTTGGGTGTAGTATTGCCCTTACACCACTAGATGCTCCTGCATTAGGAACCATGATGCCATATATGGGTAATAGAACATCATTTTCCGTATCAACCTGAATCATGAGCTCTCTAGAAATGGGGATATCTTCCATATTTTTGTATGAAACCATCTCATTGGATGGCTTGGAAGAGCCATGGTCATCTCCTGTACCAATGCCCCCTACAACCAATCTTCTTGCAGTCTCCTCATTCTTTTGCAGAGGGTTTGCACTTAAGGTTATGTAATAGAATTTACAGTTGATAGTTAAATTGTATAACAATTTTTTTTATTATCTTTACTAATGTTTATTAGAATTGTTGCATGTTTTACATCATTGGAATCACATATTAGTTGTAACTTTTTTGAAATTTTATTATGGTATGTGCACTTTGATATGATGTAATATGATTATGGTTTCATTTTATATGTTTCAATATTAGATATATAAAAATAAATAAATTATTGCATGAAATAAATAATAACTTTTCATTTTTTTAATTTTTTTTGTAGAACATGAGTCTTACAGAAGATCAAGATGATCATAATCATGCTATAGATCCAAAAAATATTGGTTCTGTCGGTACATATCACATGTCAGAGGATGATGATGACACAGATATGGAAGACAGGTCAAGGCTGATGACAATGATGACAACAACAACAATGATGATGATGATCACAATGGTGGTGATGATGATGACATAGTTGTTGGTAGTACCCAATGACATTCATGATCATATAGACTGTGTCATGGATCATTGCTGATATATTCTTATGATGCCTATTTTCATGGCCTACAGTACCATATTATTGAGTTGTATCACATTGACATTTATTATTTTCACTTATATCATTTGGACATGTAGCATCTTGACTTGTATCAATTTGAGTTGAATAAATTATCATTTTTACTTATATCATTTGTACATACATATCATTTTGACTTATGTCGACTATTGGACATGTATCATTTTCACATGTTATTGATCTACTGGAATATTTTACTTTCACTTGTTTTAGTTATATATGATGATGATCTTATCAGTATTGACTTGTCAATTTATATATATTAAAATTGGTTGATGATTTTTGGATAGATATTTATTACGTATGATGATTTTAATTTACCACTCAGGATGGATGTTGTCAAATTCAATTAAATTATAGATATTTGAATCACTTGTTTTAATTATAGATGATGATCATGTTATAATAATTATCTTGTTATTTAATCATATGAGTTATTTAAGAGGCATCATATATTTAATTAATTAAATTGAATTAAAACATATTAAATTAATAAATGAAGCAAAATAAGAAGCATTTTTAGAAGAAAAAAAGAAGCAACAATGGAAGCCAAATTAGCAACAAACTAGAAGCAATCTTGGAAGCAAAACCGGTAGCAAAACTAGTAGCAAACTTGGAAGAAAAATCGGAAGCAAAACTGGGAGAAAAACAAGAAACATATTTTAGAAGCAAAAAAGGAAGGAAAACAAGAAGCATTTCTAGAAGCATCAAAGGAAGCAACAATGGAAGCCAAACTAGAAGCAAACCAGAACCAATCCTAGAAGCAAAATTGGAAGCAAAACTAGAAGCAAAAATAGAAGGAATACAGGAAGAAAACCGAGAAGCAAAATCGAAAGCAAAACTAGAAGCAAAACTGAAAGAAAAACTGGGAGCAAAACTAGAAGAAAAAATGGAAGAAAAAATGGAAGCAAAACTGGAAACAAAACTAGAAGTAAAACCGGAAGTAAAATTGGAAGCAAAACTGGAAGAAAAACTAGAAGCAAAACTGGAAGCAAAACTGGAAGCAAAACTAGAAGCAAAACTAGAAGCAAAAATGGAAGCAACATTGGAAGAAAAAGTGAAAGCAAAATGAGAAGCAAAATGAGAAGCAAAATGGGAAGCAAAACTTGAAGCAAATTTGGAAGCAAAACTAGAAGCAAAACTGGAAGCAACATTGGAAGCAACATTGGAAGCAAAAGTGGAAGATAAACTAGGAGAAAAACTAGAAGCAAAAATGGGAGCAAAACTAGAAGCAAAAATGGGAGCAAAAATGGAAGCAAAAATGGAAGCAAAAGTGGAAGAAAAATCAAAATCAAACCTGGACGCCAAACTAGGAGCAAAACTAGAAGCAACAATGGGAGCAGACATGGAAGAAAAAATAGAAGCCAACTTGGGTGCCAATTTAGGCGCTATTTCCAATGACAATTTTTGACACTATTCCTGACATTAAAGGGGATGCTATTGCCGACACCAAATTTTTGGCGCAAAATCTAAAATAAATCTAGCGCTAAATCTGATGATAAAATGAAGAAATTGTTGGAAGATTGAAATCAATAAGAGGGGGGGGGTGAATCAGTGATTTATAAGTCACAATTTTTTTTTCAAAAAGAGAATTTATGTTTACTTTTGAACCAAGAGAACAAATAATTGATATGTGGAGTGAACTTGACAAAAACAATCAAATGATAGTTCAAAGAATTTTTTTTGACTTATGCATGAACAATATTGTATATGCATGAACAATGAATTAAACAAGAAACATTAATTAGAGGATGAACTTAACATTTTCACATATATCAGAGCTCACATTAATTAAAGAACCTCTTATGTATGAAATGTGCATTGACAGATATGAAATGAGACATAACAATGACAAATATAAAAGACTGATAAGAAAAAGATCTCACACATATAAACATCACATAACACAATAATTTGTCCTGAGTGGAAAAACCCTCTTGGGTATAAAAAAAAACTCAAAAAATCTTTCCTTTATTCACTTAGAGCACCAACTCTTTCACAATCAGGAGCACCAACTCCATAGTCAGTACAGAAACACCAACTTCTCAAATTACAAGAGCACCAACTCCATAAAATATTGATCATAATCAAATGTTAAAACCCTAGAAGTACAATAATTACAATCCTAGAATATCAACATAGAATTATAATGATTTTCAATAAGTTCACTGATGAAGAATGTTGTATAATATTGACATCATCTTCTATTACAAAGTATCAGAGATCAAATATTTTCAATGTAACTCAACTTCTTATTACTGTAAAGATAAATCTGATATTTCCAAGAACCCCTTTTTTTCTTCTTCGTAACACAAAAAAAATACATCATCTTAAAAAATGAATAAGCATAGCTACAAGAAATTTTGTAACTGTAAACCAACATGGGTTAGGGTTACAAGGAAAAAACCCAAAAGAGTTTTCAACCAACTCTTTCAAGAATCATATATTCTCATGTATCTTCATCAAAATTTCTAGAATGGAATAACTGAATGCATTAACCCTTTATTTTCTCAAAAATAATTAAGGGTTTTGAAAAACATTAACCATTGAATCTTTATAACTATTTCCTAAACAAAAATAGTAAACTTAAATTGTGTTTACCTTAATACATGTTTATGCAATGAAGAAATCAAACAAATACCAGCCAAAGATCATTGGAGTCAAACACAACTGCCCAACTAAAGAAACCATTGTTACTTTCTTAACAACTACCAAATTCTTGTTGGCTCGTAATCTCCTATCCATGTTTGTAACCAACTCATTTAACTTCTTGAGTGTCATTCAAGAAGAATAGATTCTCGTGGCAGCTAGGGTTCCAAACCCTTCATTAATAACATTTCCCTAACTCTCTTTCTGTCAAGTCTGTCGAGAAATTTGTCAAGCATAATGATGTTTTGAAGTCAGAAAGCCAATCAAACATAATGATTAATAATCCATGATTATTTCTTTAACACTGATGACAACTTTCAATGACAAAAACATTCCAACCATTCATTGCCAACTTTTAATGAATGAAGTTGATAACACATGTTTTGTGTGTTGCAATTCTCAACTAGGTTAGAACTACCCAATTCTCTCAAAACATTAATCAACAAAACAATATTGATTCCTTTTTATTTCCAAGAATTTTAAAAAGTCTATTCCATTGAAATCCATTCAATATCTTTATCACATGCTTTGATACTCATTAGGAGTGTAAGGTAAACAAAACCTTTTTATAAGAAATGCCAATGATGTAAATACCTTTCAATTGATCGTGCCAAAGGATGTCAATAATAAACCAAGGCTTTTATAACCACAACAAATACCAATATAATGTGAGCAAATATCAACCAATAATAATGATGTTTCTCAAATACAAAATACTATGCAAGTTTCCCGATGTCATATATGTTCAAACAAAACAAAATGAACCCTTATTAGGATGAACCAAAAACCTTATTAATATGTGTTCAGCCAAAATCTCCTTGTAAACTTTATTACAAAACAAAAAAAATTTATAATGGCAATGTCACCATGTATCAAATGATGGCACACTAAGTATAACAAATAACCTTGTATGCTTTGTGTAAAGATGTACCACTCATATATCATTTGATCTATCAGACCAAATAAATGTACAAATGTATAAGCGAATGTTATACCTTAAATGTATGTGCTAGAATGTGTAAATCATTGTGCATAGTGTCTAAGATACCTGTTCAATAAAATAATGTCATCATGTATATCATTTCAACAACCATATACCTAATCTGTGCCATATATCTGATCTACAATTTGAAATCTTGAAATCATGAAAAGGATAAATCTGACTTGTAGCACCCTGTCAAAATAAATTATAGACAACATGTATTCAAGATTATCAATATGTATCAAGAGCTTGTCAAAGTGATAAGATGTCAACATCAACTTGTATCATGCAATAACCAGAATCTAGAACTTCAAGTAACAAGATCACATCACATGTCACAAAAATCAAACCAACACAACAATGTAGACCATCTATGTATCATGTATTACCCAAGCCAATCAATATGTACCAAAAGCATAAATATGAGACCATGTACATTAATTGTGGTCAATATCAATATCACCAAAGCCTTTTTTGACATCAAGGACAAACAATCACAATAAACAACTAAAAGCCAACAAACTCCCCCTTTGTCCTTGATGGAAAAACACATCATCTCTCCCCCTTTTTGCCTCAATGAAAAAGAATATTAGAGGAGAATGTGAAATCCCATTCATATAGACAACTGAAACCAACAAATTATCCAATCAAAACCCACTACAAAAGAAACAACTGCACAACAAATGTAAATAGATAAGAGAGTTGTAAGTGAGAAACCATAGAACCAAGCTCCTCCTACAAAGAAGCTTCACATAAAGATAAATAAAAACTAGTACAAATATTCCTTTCTGAGTACCATATTTAGTGTTCCAATTAACAATGAATCTGAGTCACCATTTCTTTTTCAAGCTTATTAAAAAAGTGAAAATTCTTCAATCAGTGACCCTATATCTTTGAATTTCAGATCTTTGTTGTCTTGCTACCACTATTTTCAACATATGCCTGTCACTTCAAAGAACATAAGTCAGATGCCACCAATTATGCAATGGATCCATTGATCAACAATGCCAAAAATATCAACAAATAACTAAATATTCATTAACTCATTGTTATTGTTATTCCTAGCACAGACAAGGAGAACATAAACTAAAATATGAATTATCTGTGACTTACACTCTGATATCAGAACCACGATAAATAAGTCTTGAAGTAACAAGACGCAACTACTTATTGCTTGATATCAAGGGGTCTATTTAATAATGCATTAACCTTCTCCCCCAGTCTTCATTTTACCTTTTAAATTCTTAGAAATGATTCTTATGCAGCATGCTCAAGATTTAGTTCTTCCTTCTCCTTTTCTTGCTTTCTTTGTTTTCTTATCCAGACCCTTAAAGATCCATTTCTAGATAAATTCTCTCTACAAAACCTTGCTTTATGACTAGATTCATTACATTTATAGCGAACAGCTAAATATTTACACCCTCCTACATCATCTTTCAAAGAAAATTAACCACAATTTCTTGCAATATGACCTGACTGATTACACCTGAAGCACATGACAATACCATAGTTCATTTTCCAATCATTTTTCTTCACTTTAATCCAACATTCAGATGCTCTATGGCCATAATAAAAAAAAGAATAACAATAGCTTGAAAAAGAAAAATTATACCTCATCAATTTACCTTGCCAACCAGAGGGTGATTCTATAAATCTGTTTGTTATATTCCTTCCTCCTCTGTTGATATCCTTGTGTTGTTTGTTTCCTGTAGTTTCAATGCTAGCAGCATGAAAGTTTAAATCTACCTTTGCTCTAGGTATTTTTCTAACCTTAGAGCACTATCCTTCCTCTACGCCTAGACCACTTTTGTCACTTGGAGCTTTTTGTGTACCAATAATTTTATTCAAAGACATAGATCTATTCTCATTAATTTTCTCATCACTTAACTACTTTGATGCTTTATTAACATTCCTTAGTAAAACCACTTGCCACTCAAGTTTTTCTATACTTTGTTCTTTTTCCTTAAGTTGGCTTTTAACTTCTTCCTCAGTCTTTCTAGCTTCTTCAACATGTATCTTTGCTTCTATAAGGTCATAGCATATCTTATCTTTGATATCTTTTTCTTGTTGAAGTTGCATTTTTAAATTCTAGTTCTCTCTCTAAGCTGCTTAATTGCATCTAAAGCACACAAGAGTTCACCTTCCAAATAAACCTCACTTTCTTGTTCCTCATATTCCTGTTCAGAGTTAACTTCTCCAAAACAATGAAATGATCTTCTTTTTCATTAATTTCTTAGCCATTTGAATGTTCATTGGTAATCTCTATAGATTTAGACTCAATATGATTTTCTTTAGAATGATAAAGATTTGCACAACCATCACTATTAGATGACCCACAACTTGTTTCAGTTTTCAAAGATATCTCCTCTTGCAACTCACCATTCTAATTCATTTCAATCAAATTGTCCCAAACTTCCTTTGCATTCCTACAATGCATAACCGTAGCAAAAATTTCATTTAGAAAACTATTGAAAATAGCATCTATAGCCTTAGCATTAGATTCAAGAGTTGTTTTCTCCTCATGTGTGGAGGGAGATTTTATAGATATAGTGCAACCTCTTTCTATTGCTGCCCACACATCAAACCCTAAGGAAGACAGATAAGTTTCCATCTAATGCTTCCACAGAATAAAATTGGTACCTTCACACTGAGCCGTTATGAACATAGGATACTTTATAATTTTTGAGTTGTTAATGATCTCTTCTTCATCACTTCTTACACTAGGTTCATAAAGAGCTTGATTGTTAGTGTTTTGTTGTGAACTTATTTTTCCCTTATTCCTTCTACTTTTTCCCATACCAGACACAACAATTCAATTCCAGAAACCTTAAGTCAACTGACTTTATTAATCAAGTATTTGGCTCAAGTTACAGAATTATCTTCTTGAATTCAAGATATGTTTGACAGACTTCCAAATACCAAAATCAATCCTATGTGGGTTAGACCTATGAAATGACCCTATTCTCTTATACCAATTGTAGGAAGATTGAAATCACTGAGAGGGGGGTTGAATCATTGATTTATATAAGTCACAAACTTTTTTTCAAAACAAGAATTTATGTTTACTTTTGAACCAGGAGAACAAATGACAAATATGTGGAGTGAACTTGAAAAAAATAATTAAATGATAGTTCAAAGAATTGATTTTCACTTATGCATGAACAATATTGTATATGCATGAATAATGAATTAAACAAGAAACATTATTTAGAGGATGAACTTAAAATTTTCACATATATTAGAGCTCACATTAATTAAAGAACCTCTTACTTATGAAATGTGAATTGACAAATATGAAATGATACGTAGCAATGACAAATATGAAAGAATGATAAGAAAAAGATCTCACACATATAAACATCACATAACACTAGAATTTGTCCTACGTGGAAAAAGCCTCTTGGGTATAAAAAAACTACTTGAAAAATATTTCCTTTATTCACTTAGAGCACCAACTCTTTCACAATCAAGAGCACCAACTCCGTAGTCACTACAGAAGAACCAACTTCTCAAATTACAAGAGCACCAACTCCATAAAATATTGATCATAATTAAATGTTAAAACCCTAGAAGTACAGTAATTACAATCCTAGAATATCAACATAGAATTATAATGATTTTCAATAAGTTCATTGATGAAGAATGTTGTATAATATTGACATCATCTTCTATTACAAAGTATCGGAGATCAAATATTTTCAATGTAACTCAACTTCTTATTACTATAGAGATAAATCTAATATTTCCAAGAACCCCTTTTTTTCTTCTTCGTAACACAGAAAAAATGCATCATCTTAAAAATTGCATAAGCATAGCTACAAACAGTTTTATAACTGTAAACCAACGTGGGTTAGGGTTATGAAGGAAAAACCCTAAAGAGTTTTCAACCAAATCTTTCAAAAATCATATATTCTCATGTATCTTCATCAGAATTTCAGGAATAGAATAACTAAATGCATTAACCCTTTTATTTGTTTGCTCAAAAATAATTAAGGGTTTTGAAAAACATTAACCACTGAATATTTATAACTAATGCCTTAAGAAAAATAATAACATTAAATTGTATTTACCTTAATACCTGTTTATGCAATGAAGAAATCAAACAAATACCAGCCAAAGATCATTGGAGTCAACCACAACTGCTCAGCTGAAGAAGCCATTGTTACTTTCTTAACAACTACCAAACTCTTGCTGGCCCGTAATCTGCTATCCATGTTTGTAACCAACTCATTTAACTTCTTTAATGTCGGTCAAGAAGAACAAATTCTCATAGTGGCTAGGATTCCAAACCCTTCATCAATAACATTTCCCTAACTTTCTTTTTGTCAAGTCTATCAAGGAATTTTTCAAGCATAATGATGTTTTGAAGTTCAAATCCAATCAAACATAATGATTAATAATCCATGATTATGTCTTTAACACCAATGACAACTTTCAATGACAAAAACATTCCAACCATTCACTGCCAACTTTTAATGAATGAAGCTGATAACACATGTTTTGTGTGCTGCAATTCTCAACTAGGTCAACACTTCCCCATATGCCCAAAACATTAATCAACAAAACAATAGTGATTCCTTGTTATTGCCAAGACATTTAAAAATTATATTCCATTGAAATCCATCCAATATCTTTATCGCATGCTTCAATTCCCATTAGGAGTATAAGGTAAACAAAACCTTTTTATAATAAATGTCGATGATGTAAACACCTTTCAATTGATCATGCCAAATGATGTCAATAATAAACCAAGGCTCTTATAACAACAAAAAATACCAATATAATGTGAGAAAATATCAACCAATAATAATGATGCTGCTCAAATACAAAATACTATGCAAGCTGCCCGATGTCATATATGTTCAAAAAAAACAAACTAAACCCTTATTAGGATGAACCCAAAACCTTATTAATATATGTCCAACCAAAATCTCCTTGTAAACTTTATTACAAAACAAAAAACATTTATAATTTCAATATCACCATGTATCGAATGATGGCACACTATGTATAACAAATAACCTTGTATGCTTTTTGTAAAGGTGTGTCACTCATATATCATTTGATCTATTAGCCCAAATAAATGCACAAATGTATCAAATGAATGTTATACCTTAAATGTATCTGCCAGAATTTGTAAATCATTGTGCATTTTGTCTAAGATACCTATTCAATAAAAAAATTTCATCATATATATCATTTCAACAACCATATACCTGATCTGTGCCATATTTTTGATCCACAATTTGAAATCTTGAAATCATGAAAAGGATAAATCTGACTTGTAGCACCCTGTCAAAATAAATTATAGACAACATGTATTCAAGATTATCAATATGTATCAAGAGCTTGTCAAAGTGATAAAATGTCAACATCAACTTGTATCATGCAATAACCAGAATCTAGAACTTCAAGTAACAAGATCACACCACATGTCACAAAAATCAAACCAACACAACAATGTAGACCATCTATGTATCATGTATTACCCAAGCCAATCAATATGTACCAAAAGCATAAATATGAGACCATGTACATCAACTATGGTCAATATCAATATCACCAAAGCTTGTTTTGATATCAAGGACAAACAATCACAATAAATAGCTAAAATCCAACAAAAATAGGTTTTCGCCAACTTTTGCGCCGTCAGATGGCTCCAAAATGATGGAGATAAATACACTAAAAGTTGGCACTAATTTCTTGTTGTGTTGTTGTTTGGGAAAGGTCATTGGTGTCACTTCTTTCATCATTTAATCTTTTAATTATCGAACCAGGTGTGTCTTAGAGCTATATGTGATAAGGATGTCTCCATGGATTTTGAGGGGTGTTTCACTGTAAACAGTGACTTTTGATTTCAGTCTAACTCCTTCAGGAGCTTTCAGGAGCTCTTAGGAGTGGAACACAAGAAATAATTTCTAAGGACAAATTCTATCTTATTCCCTAACTAACACTCATTAAAATGCTGGTAACTTAGTTTAGAATCCACCTAACTTAATTGTAATTGATTGATGGAAGAATTAAAATGTGACTAAATTCACACTTAATCTAAAGTTTGGAATTCAAATTCTACTCTTATTTTACTTGAAAAGAAAGTCTATTTTATGCTTACAAGAAAATAGATATTAATCTAGAAAACAAAAATGGTAAATTCCATGAATGAATTCCAAACTTCGGTTTTATCTTCCCATCAATCATCATTATTACCTCTACTAAAACCATCGTGCATTTTAAAATAGTTACTAAGTCTAATTCCTATGAACAACATTCAAATCTAAAGTAAAAAAATAAATGTTAATCTACAGTGGAGCATAATAAACTATCTTAAAAAACAATGAGCTAATCTTAAAAGTATGAATAGATGTAGTTACTAACAATGATTAAACGGAAATCAAGATTTTTAACTTTTCACTTGATACAAACTGAACATAAATTAATTGAATCAAAATAATACAACAACAGATCACCTCCTTCAGTTGAACGGGCCCTGCTCTTCCTCTGGTGGGACCTTTAACATTGAGATTCATATTAACTTCTTATTTGCATTCAAATTGGCCCAAATAGGGAAATGGAACAAAAGTGCATGGTACAATCATTACAATATGAAGCAAAAAGTTATCTAACTCTGGACTATCCCTAACTTGATGGATATTTATCGACATATCCCTTATTTGAATTCAAAATCATGGTGCTACCCACCAAGATACAAAATGACATATAAAATTGAAATAATATTGAATATATCTGTTATGAAATAACTTGCACAATAGAAGAATATGATATGAAATATGCTGCAAATACTTGATAATAACTAAGGCAATAAACCGCCGAGGGGAAAACCTCCAAATATCTCTAATGAGAACACACTTCGCGAGTGATGAAATAAACTCACAACCTCCTATATATACCTATTTATGCCAAGGATATCACCTAGGCCGACTTAGACACACCTATATAAGACTTAGGCCGACCTAAACAACTAAATAACAATATACTAATGATAATATGACTTAATAGAGAGTTAAGATAGCCACAAGCTAACTATTCATAACCCGATGTACAATAATATTAAGGGCGTAGCATGCCCCCCTTCTTCAAAGAAGCATTGTCCTCAATGCTAATCAAGTTTGGAAACTTTTGAATGAACTCCTCGTCTTCCCATGTGGCATCTTCAACTGGTAACTTCTTCCATTGGATGAGATACTCAGTGATAGTTCTATTCCTTAGCTTCTTTATGCATGTTTGATGAATGCACTCTAGTTCCAAAATGATTC
>VDFB02000017.1:168702416-168750405 GCA_007258455.2 Sequoia sempervirens
TTAACAACCTCTATTTTCCCATCTGATTGAGGGTGGTATGAAGAGCTAAGAGCCAATTGAGTACCCAAACATGAGAATAAATCTTTCCAAAAGTGACTAGTGAAGATAGGATCATGATCACTAACAATAAATTTAGGTGTACCATGTAGCTTTTGGATATTCTCCAAAAAATCTTTAGCCACTACACTTGTTGTAAAAGGATGTGCTAATGCAATGAAATGTGCATATTTAGTGAGCTGATCAACTACCACCATGATGACATTATGACCTCTAGATTTGGGAAGCCTTGTGATGAAGTCCATGGATACCTCTTCCCAACACTGGCTAGGAATATATAAGGGTTGCAAGAGACCTGGTGTCTTAATTGTCTCCCCTTTATGCCTTTGACACACCAAACATTCAGCCACAAATTTTTGAACATCACCCTTTAGCCCCTCCCAAAAGAAATCTTGCTTGACTCGATGATATGTCTTCAAAAATCCTAAATGACCACCCAATGGAGACCCATGCAACTCTGTGAGAATCTTGATTTTAAGGTTGGAATTCTTGCAGAGATATAAATGCTCTTTATACCAAAGAGTATCTCCCTTCCAACAAAACTTATTTGCACTACTAGGATCACTTTTTAATTGCTCGATGAGATTACTTGTTGCAACATCATTTTGCCACTCTGCTTTGGCTTCCTCCACCCAATTTTCTTGTAATATTGAAAGGACACACAATAAGGCTTCATCTTTCTCATCCTTCCTTGACAGTGCATCTGCAACAATATTTTATTTCCCTTTCTTATATACTTGATAATAACTGAGAATAACAAGCCACTTCGAGGGGGAAAACCTCCAAATATCTCTAATGAGAACACACTTCACACTTGATGATGAAATAAGACTCACAACCTCCTATATATACCTATTTATGCCAAGGATATCACCTAGGCCGACTTAGACACACCTATATAAGACTTAGGCTGACCTAAACAACTAAATAACAATATACTAATGATAATATGACTTAATAGAGAGTTAAGATAGCAACAAGCCAACTATTCATAACCCAATGTACAATAATATTAAGGGTGTAGCAATATCACACATAATTCTACCACCTAATAGCTGAAACAAGAAGTTTCCCAACTGACTAGAGAAGTCGATTTGAAATTATGATGAATCAATATCCAGCTGGAGCGATCAAGAGCGTGATTGATTCCAAATTTGTTAAACAAAGAGTTTAACCAATCCACATCATCAAGTAAGACTTTAATCACCTGAACAAAATCCTCAAAAATAGGATACTAATGTGACAGCATAGATTTCAAATTGCATAGTTATTTATTCATTAACATCAATTAAAGCAACACATTCAATGCAAGATATTATTTCTAATATATTCCCTAATTAGTTAAATATAAAGTAAAACAAGCAAACATAAAAGCATGTATTCTACCTCCAATATTTTTAATTAACAATATAATAAATTCTTTATGAACACAAAATGAGCATTTAAAGTATCATTTCGAACACTCATCAACCTTAAGACTTGTAAATTGTCTTTTACAAAAATCCCTGTGTGATTTTGAAAGAACCTAACATGAAAGAAAAATTCAAACATTACTAGTAGAATCACACCATTTAACAACCCATGTCATATTCAAACCTATTGTTGGATAATGTTGATATGTGGTTGTCATTGATGTCAACACTATTGGCATTAATGTCATTAGAGGTTGTATATGTCAAGGATATTAAGAAAATTGTAATAAAATCCACATTAAGTTTCAGAGATCCACATGAAGATTTGGTCGAGTTATGAATATTTGTGTTTTTACAGTTATTATGTTGCTTTAGTTAGTGTTCCTGAAAGAAGATGATGTGATTCTAGTAATTTGAGTTGTTTTGGATGCTTCTATGGTGATTCATGATGCTCGTGGATGTTTCTAGATCGTGATCTATCTATGTTATCGATCCACAATAATTTTTGTTCTCACAATTGGTGATTTTATCTTGTGTGTTCATGTTTTTTATGTTCGTGGCCGATAGGGTGATTGTAGCGTGTTGTGGATATTCTTCGGGAATAATTTTTGAAATTGTTTCATGTTCGAGGATGTTGTTTTGGGTATTCACTATGTTGTGGCTGACATTGGTTGATTCACATTGATAATTATTTATGTTTTGCGCTGACAGTTTGTACACATTTTATATTTTATTGAAGCCAACATGGAAATGATGTTATTCTTAGTTGCAGATATATATCAATGATTGTTTTTACCAATTAAGGGTATGAGATGTGTGAATAGTGTGCTAATCATTTGAAGGAAGAAGAAAAGTGTGAAGAAGTGTTCATGTGCTTAATCAAAACTATAATCAGGCATTAGGAAATGCTATTTTCACAGTTCAAAATCTTGTGGATGTAATCTGAATGTTTCTGTAAGACAATGTGTCTTCCTTTGGGCAGTAAGCCTTTTTTTAATTGAGCAGTGAGCTCTAGGAAGTGTGCCTGAATGCATGTGCATTCCCCATTTTCTTTTATCATTTTAACAGGGTATAATCTTATGGACTAACCTCCTCTATGATTTTTCCCCTAACATGGTTTCCACCTAAAAAATATTGGTGCTATGTATGTTCTGATGTGTTGATGGTTTATGCTTTCATGGTTACTTATTAGATCTGAGAATAAGTTTAACAAGTTTAATAAGTTTAAAATTATGTGACAACTGATTCATCCCCCCCTCTCAGTTGTCTTCCCTTGTGTTTCCAACAATTGGTATCAGAACAAGTTCCTTAGAAGAAGTTCAATACCTTGAGGTGATCTGGGATGGTGACATATAAGAAGGATAGTCCAAGATTTGATGGAACTAATTACTCTATGTGGAAGACTCGAATGGAGTGTCATCTAAGATGCATTGGTGAACCCTACTAGAACATTACAAGGAATAGGTATATCATCCCACAGAATGGTCCTTCTACTATTGCTGAGATTAAGGATGTCGATTACAAATCAGGGCTAAGGAAGCATTGTTGAGTGCTCTAACTGATTCCAAGATGGAAAATGTGAGATTTGAAGAATGCTTATGAGATATGGAAAAAGTTGGAAACTTTGTATGAAGGTGATGCACATGTGAAGATTGCTAAGCTGCAAAGTCTGAAAGGGAAATATGAAATGTTGAGAATGGGTGATGATGAGAACATTACTTCTTTTATGCAGAGAGTGAATGAACTTCTGTGTAGTATCAGATGTCCTGGTGGAACATTGGAAGAGTTGGATATTGTTGCTAAAGTGCTCAGATCCTTTCCTGCTACATACAATGCCAAAGCTACTGCTATTAAGGAGATCCAAACTATGACCAATGTAACCAAAGACATATTGATTGGTAAGCTTACTACTTTTGAGGTGAGTTTGGTGATGCTCTTCCTAAGATAGAATTTGCATTCAATGCTACTATTTCCAGAAAATACAAGCAAAGATATGATCTAGGAGAAATTTCTAGAAAAATATTCAAGTATGAGGAGGAAATGAGAGAAATTGAAGAAGAGAGAAAACTAGACGAACTTGAAGCACTAATTATCAAGAGGGAATCCAGAGGAGAAGTTAAGTACAAAGGGAAATTTCCTATTAATTTTTTTTCTTTCAATAAGATAGGTCATTTTTCCTTAAGGCGTCCAGAAAGAGTTCTTAAGCCAAGACCTAACAAGCCTAGATTCCAAAGAAAGTGTTACTTTGTTGTTGATGAAGGTGTGATAGATGATGAATTTGATAAAGGGAATGTAAGTGAGGACGAATGGGTATTTATTTCTATCAAGGAAAATGATCCTATACATACTAAATCTACTAGTTGCACAAATGTGGAGAAATCCCTAGCTGCCCGAGTTGAAGAAAAAGATGAATGGGTGATTGATAGTGGATTCTCTCATCATATCATAGGTGATAAAAGTAAATTGGTGAGCTTGGAAAAGTATGATGGTGGTGTTGTAAGATTTGGTGATGACAAAGCTGGTGTAATCCATTGCAAAGGATCCATTTCTCTTGATGGTAAGCATAATACTAATGATGTTCTATATGTGGAAGGTTTGAAGCATAATATTTTAAGTGTTGGATAGATGGTTGACAAGGGATACAATCTTCAATTCAAGCATGGAAAGAGTAGAATATTGGGAAGTTCTAGAAATGTGATTGCATCAGGTACAAAAAAAAAAGGTAAAAACTTTCACCTAAATGCTACTAGCAAAGGTTGTCAGATTGCTCAAGTTGATGAAAGTTAGTTGTGGCATAGGAGAATGTGTCATGTAAACTTTGATAATATTATCAAGATAAGTTCTACTTAGGTTGTGAGAGATCTTCATAAGTTGATAAAACCTACTAATGCCATATGCATGGAATGTCAGTTAGGGAAGCAAACTAGAGTTTCATTTTGGAGCAAACAACATTGTTCAAATGAAGTGTTGGAGCTTGTGCATACTAACTTGTGTGGTCCTTCTAGAGTCAAAATTTTACAAGGATAAAGGTGTTTCATGTTACTTATTGATGATTATTCTAGAATGATGTGGGTTACTTTCTTAAGGGAAAAATTTGAAGCTCTGGAGAAATTCAAGATATAAGGATATGGTTGAGACAGAGACAATTCTAAAGATTAAATGTCTAAGATCAAATAGAGGTGGTAAATTCACTTCCGATGAGTTTAATTATTTTTGTGAAGAGCTTGGGATAGACAATTATCTGCACCGCAGACCCCTCAACAAAATGGAGTTGTGGAAAGGAAGAACAAGACAATTGAAGAAGTTCCTAGGACTATGATGTTGGAAGGAAATGTTCCTCATATCTATTGGAGAGAAGTTGTGAGTACTACCGTTTACACTCTCAACTGGGTACAAGTCAAAGGTGATACTAGTAAGAATCCTTATGAGCTATGGTGTGGTCATAAGCCTAGTATTAGATACTTCAAAATATTTGGGAGTAAATGATTTATCAAAAGAGATGAAGATATAGGAAAGTTTGATGCTAGAAGTGATGAAGGAATCTTTCTTGGTTATTCTACTAAAAGCAAGGCCTAACGGTGCTACAATAAGAGATTGAGGAAAATAGTTAAAAGTTATAATGTAAAGGTTGATGAAGACATAGTTAGACCATCCAGAACCTGTGGATATGATTCAAATGATTAGAATGACAACTCAAGTAAAGGAAAGAAAGCTCAGACTTCAAATCAAGTTCAGATCATTCCGGTGAATCAAGAAAATCAAGAGGAAGGAACTAGTGAAAGTGCAGAAGTGAGATCACAAGAGCCTAAAGTTCAATAAAATCCTAAGACTCCAACGTACGTAACAATAAATCATTTATAAGATCAGATTATTGGTGATAATAACAAAGGTGTTCAAACTAGGAGAAGAATTGTTGAAGAATATTGTTTGATTTCAAAGACTGGACCTAATAATGCCAATGAAGCATGCAAAGATGAACATTAGGTGGAAGCAATGAAAGAAGAACTACTGCAGATTGGGAATAATGATACATGGATTCTTGTTCCTAGACCTAAGGACAAAAACTTAATTGGAACTAAATGGTTCTTTAGAAACAAACTAAATTAGCAAGGTGAAGTGGTTAGAAACAAAGCAAGATTGGTGTGTAAAGGATATTCTCATATGGAAGGGATTGAATTTGAAGAAAATTTTGCTCTTGTTGCAAGGATTGAATCTTGTTGGATGTTCTGGTTGTGTTGCTGATATGTGGTTGTCATTGATGTTAACACTATTAGCATAAATGTATTTGAAGATGTATATGTTGAGGATATTGAGAAAATTGTAATAAATGAGTTGCAGGTTGTCAGTGGTAAAGTGAAGTTCAGTATGTCAGTTATTTTTGTACATTGTTCATCAAAGGTTGTGAACTAAATCACCGTACCTTTCCTTTTTATTTTATTTAAATCATCTAGAAGATTTGATTTGTGTTGGTGTGTTCTTAAACATTTTGAAGTAATTTTAGTTTATTTAGTTTTTAATTTTTTTTGTTAAATTAGAATTAGCTACTATTTGAACAAATAAACATTTATATGTAATATAACTATTTATATGAAATTTGAATGTTTATGTTTATATTATGAGAGTGGCCATATTGCCATTTTAGATGAATTGATAATTCTTAAGATTTGGTTTTAAGAATATGGCTTTTAATTGGCTGATTTATTGAATGTTGTTTTCATTCATAATTATATTATGCATGGAACTAGTATATATATGTGTGTGTATGTGTGTGTAGTTATATATATATATATATATATATATATATATATATATATATATATATATATATATATATATATATATATATATATATATATATATATATATATATATATATATATATATATATATATATATATATATATATATATATATATATGTATTAGAAATCAATTGGCTCTTATATGGTTGATTATTAAATGTAAAGAATTCATATTATTCTTAATGAAGAAGGAACATAGATTTATTTTGTTTAAAATAGAATAAAAATAATAAGACATTTAATTATGTCAATAAATTATCTATTTTGGATTTTAGTCCATGAAGTCTTGATGATAGTATTTGATGGGCAATAATGTGTTCATAATAATTTATAAGTTTACTTTTGTGTTATGAGTTCTTTAATCTTCCAGAGGTTAGGAAAGTAAGCTTGTAATGTAAGCTGGTTATGTTTGTACGTGGGGCTCAATTACAATGATTTAAATGGGGACTTAGCCTTGCATAATTTGTTGTTACCTTTGAGGTATTATGGAGGTTATATGGTCTATGTCATGATTGAAATGTGAATGTTCTTGGTTTTGTCTAATGTGCATGAGGGCTATCCTTTGTAATTGTTATGGAGTCATGTTATTAGGAAGACTAGCTTTCGATAGGGGCCAGTACCTAAAGTGGTAGCCAAGGTAACCTATCAGAAGTTATTAAATCAATGAAAACCTTAATAAATATACTTGTGGTTGGGTGATATTCATTAATTAATTCAGATAATTAGAATGCCTCGCCTAGTGCCTTAATGCTTGTATAGATTAAGGGTAGTTTGAGATGGTCTGGAATGGCATAGTCATTCACTTTGTCATCTTGAAAAGTGTTTCGGTTCCACATGAGTTTATCTAGGGTCCAAGAATCGATAGAGATTGTTAGGGTAACTTAGGATGAGGGTCAGTAATCTAGGAAGATTCACCAGGGTAACCTAGAACAATTGTGTGATGACACTCTTATCCTTATACATTTTTTGTAGTCTCTTGTGTAGAGTCCCCTTTGGTTTATTTGTTGCCTCTGGGAGCTTGTTTGTGATCTTGTGATTTAGATACTATCATGATGTTATGTAATTGTCAACCGTGTGATGTTATGTACTATTCTCTTTTATATTTGATTGACTTGTGGACCTGATATTATCTCTTAGCTTGGGGGTGGACTTTCGAGTACCACATGGTTGGGAGGAACATGCTCTATCCTCCATTGGGTCCCCTTGTAGGTTATGCAGCTCGAGACGAAATTATTCTTGACAGGCTCATGGATTCACTTTGTTCATAGAACTAGATGTTGAGCATGCTCGTCAAGGAGATTGATAGTTGTACATGATCATCATTTGTATTGTATACTATCTTGATAGTTATATGAGGCTTTATTATATTATGATTTTGATGTTTTGAGATTTATCAAACCACACTTGATGTATCTTGAACATGTAATTAAACTTCATTACGAATATGTTATTGGATCCTACATTGTTGTAATGATCTATCCTTATGTATTATGTCTTTGGTTTAAGGATGTGATATTCTTTCTTGAGGATTTTTAAGTAGCGTTGTCACGAAACCCTAAGAATATATTTATATATTTATGGTTCTTTTGTACTTTTGTTGCAATTGAATGTTTAATATATATATATATATATATTCAATTATTTTGTTACTTTAAGTGTTGTTCTGTAGGTTCCCTGGCGAGGCATTAAAAACTGCAAGGGATGATTTTTTTTGTAAATTAGTATAGATAGTTTTGATTTTGCAAACCCTAAAATACCTCTGATGGCTCCTGAGTTGATTAATCTGATTTCAACAAATAAATAGGTGATCGTAGGGTTTTGAGGCCTTCTAAAGACAATGGAGAGCTCATATCTGACTCAATCTACTACAAAAATTGGCTTGGTCCTTGGGTGGAGTCAAGTAGCCTACAATGCAAACCTTCAAGCCTGCAATGAATCTCTCTCGCCCAACTTTCTTGATTTTGGGATGAAATTTCAATGGAATGGCTCTGATACCATGTTGAAATAATGGATGTACAATGTCCCTAAAGCTATAGCCTTCAACAAGACCTTTTCTAAGAAGAAATTCACCCACACATAAAGTGTTACAACTAAGGGCATGCAATTGGAGATTATATAATTGATCTAGAATATGATTACAAATGTACACATGCCCTAATTATATAGGCATGAGTGATATACAAGATTCAATGTGATGTTTCCATGTGTCTTGATCACACAACATGTGACAACATGTAAACCCTAACAACCTACCTAGGGAATGATGAAGTGATAGAGATAAGTTCTAGAAAAGATAACTCATCTTTTAGAAGGAATCTTATCTCCTACAAACATGGAAAGGGTAATGACCCCACTATTAATTATTTTCTAATGATGCAACCTAAAACTTAATTAATTAAATAAAATACCTAAGTTAAACTTATGCTAGTGTGATAAATAATTAATTACACCAATGTACTTGATTCCTTTGGAAAATTTTAACAACTTAAGGAAGATCTTGAAGTTTGAACATATGACTGATAAGAGGTGTTGTGTTCCTCTAGAAGAGATCTCTGCAACTAAGGAACTCCATGCTGCTCTTGAAGATTTGGATAAAATTGAAAATGAGAAAGAAACTCTGAAGGAAAACTTGAGTGAAACAAATGAATGCATCAAAAGGTTAAGAGAGTAAATCAATAAGTTCAAAGAAAGACATAGAGAAGTCAGTGATCAGTTGAAGAAATAAAATGAAGACATCACCAAACTAAAATTGCAAGTGGAAGAAAATAAAAGAATTGAATACTGTCAAAAAGTAAAAATTCAGAACAAAATTGATGAATGTACAAAGCTTGAACAAGAAGTGGTAACTCTAAGGCCTAACTTGAAAAAATAAAGAGCTCATAATGACAAATTCAAAGAAAGTACTACAATGCTTGATGAATTGATTACATTTCAGAAACCCTCTAAAGACAAAGGGGTTTAGAACTTGAAGAAGGACAAAGTTCAAAGGAAAATCAGACTCCTAACAAAGTTGACAATCAAAGGAAGACTCAAGGAAATAATAGACTAATCAAGATTCAAAGAAGCAATACCAAAAGGATTCCTATTCAACAACCTAATGCTTAAAGGTACCCATATTTTAATGGTATTTTTTTTTCATGCAATAAATTTGGTCATAGGATAACAAAATGTAGAAGTACAATGAATCATAATGTTGGATTCTTCTATAGGAAATGTTTTTATTGCAAAATGTTTGGACATAGAGTTGTTGAGTATAGAAGTCAGATAATGATGAATAGATTCAATACTGGTAGAATGATTCAATATTTTCAAGGTTATTTCTATACATGTTATGATTTTGGACATAAAGATAACTAGTGCAGATCAAGGATAAACATAAATCAGTTTGGTCAGAAAAATGTTGTGTGCTACACTTGTAATAAATTAGGGCATATCTCAAATTTTTGCAAAAGAAAAAATGGGAAGAAACCCGATTCGAAACAAAATAATAAACCTATGAATAAAGTGGATCCTACTAAAGTTAGAAAGGAAATGGAGAAGATTTAGAAGAAAAATGAAGAGCTTAAGAATAAGGATGAATCAAATGCATATGTATCTGCATCTAGTGTAGATACTTCTTCTAAAAACTAAACCCAGTAGTAGTTTCAGGGGGAGCAGTTATAGAGAAATCTAACAAACCCCCAAAATAAAAGGTTTCAAGCAGTGGTGTGAAGATATGTGATGCAGAATGGAATTCTAAAGTAGTTAAAAAAGATTTCATTACAAAAAGTGAAAATTTGGAGGTTTGCAAAGCATGTTAGGGTTTATAGTGTATTTCACAAAGTATTTATCAACTTTTTGAAGGTGGAATGAATTTAATGTGAATTAGGGAGAATTGGTAAAGCATAAAGAAAAAGTTCAAGTTGAATTAAATCACTTTTACACACTCGGAAGAGAGTGGAGTGAGTTGAAGCAAGGTGAAGGTGATTCAGAGTACCTGGCATCAAACCCTAGTTTTTGTTGAAGCTTAAGAAGTGTATTTATGGTTATTAATACTGTGTTGGTTTGAATTAGAAGAAATTATCATATGCATATTCAAAAGGATTAAGGAGAGATGGCCACACCAACTGTTGTTGAGACCTCTAAGAGAGCCTGACCTAGGTTCAAAATATTTTCATGGAAATTTTACGAAATGGACCCTATGGGTGCATTTTCAGAAATACCAAGTAGTGTCTTGCCCACTAAGGATACCAAAAACTACATTCATACAAAATTGGAAGATTTTGACCATCAAGAACTCATGGATCAATGGGTAAAGGAATTGACTAGAGATGATTACTTCGTGAAGGAAAAATATGAAAACCTGATACAAAAGAAACTAGATGTATGGAATTTGTTCCCAGACTTTTGTGGTGAGATGTTTGCAAAATTTGTGAGGATGGAACTTAGCAGAGTTCACAACTAATCTGTATGGACAATTGTAGGTGGAGTAATTACCAAGGAAGTGATTAAAGTTGTGTCGGGTCTTTGTGACATTAGACCTTTACCAGTGCTAAAAGTTGTGAAAAATGATGTGGTCATGAAGCTAACTGGTGCCACATATGATGGAAGAGCACTAAAAACAAAGCCCATTACAAATCCTGCTATGAGATATGATTTAGTGATGATTGGTCAGAAAATCCACTTTACCAACTAAGGAAATTTGGTGTCTACTATAGAAATTCATGTTACATATGACATGGTGGTAGATGGAATGGATTGTGATTTGTGTGAGTTTCTTTGACAACAACTTATGGATAACCTGAACCAAAATAAAACAAAGAAATATCCTTTCAAGTTTGGCTCATTAATGGTAGTTTATTTGTTACTTTACTTCCTGAGGGAGCTATCTGGAAAGAAAATATTATATGGGAAGGCAATAGACTAGTAGCACATCAATTTTTTGAACATTTTCATAGTCTTGGAGACTACAAGGCATGGAATGATGCTCTCACTACATTCTTTACAATTTTTCAAAAAACCATGTATGAGAGAGATAGAGTTCCAAGAAGCTTAGTGAAGAAATATGCAAAGGATATAACCTTTCTTGCATCTACTGATGAATGTATTATTGAGGTAGTGGAATTGAGGAATCTATGGATAGATCCTCTTAGATATGAAATTGAGGAACAAGTAGTTGAAGGACTGATTGAAATATTTTTGAATAGTCCTAAGGATCCTACTCACCCTTGGCATGGTACTTATGAAGAGAAGTTTGATGAAGTGAATTTGGAGAGTTCAACACCACAAAGGACTAAAAGAGTAAACAAGAATGTTGAGGCATTTTTCAATCTGCATTCACTATCTAAGGATGATGTAGAGAAGCTAAGGGAACTTAAAAAAGAGAAAAGGGATAGTTCAATTGATGTTCCCTCCAGGCCTAGGAGATCAAGAAGAGCATCTTCCACCAATTCCTCTACATTACTTGCAACTCCCAGTGTAGCTACTATAGTTAAAGGAAAGACGGCAGTACATAGTTCCCCTATAATAGTTAACATAAATGCTTCCTCTGAACCCAACACTAGGGCCTCTAATAAGAGGAATGTACCTCCTATTGTACATCCTATCACCCCTAGAAAAAGAGTAAAGAAAAGGGCAAGAAGGAAAATAAGTTTGAGTGATAATATGCAAGAAGAAATAGAACTTGGAGTAGAAGAAGAAAGCCAGTTGAAAAGAAAAAGGAGCAGTATCTCTGATAGCAATGAAGAAACTAAAACCATATATAAGGTTGAAATCTAATCCGATGATGAAGAGACAAAAGATCAAATGGAAGATTTCAAGATTCATGTGCATGAGAAGAAGGGTGAAGAAGGAACATCAAGATCTATGGAGGACATGCCTGAATCCCCTTTGATAAGAGAATCATCACCCCTAAAGATGGAATATTTAGTATGTAATATGGTAGAATCAAAGGATTTATTAGCTATAGCTAAGTTGTTTGATGAATTCAATGAAGAAGATAAGGAAATTATTATAAATTCTTTCATTCAATACATGGTCATTTTTTATAAGAATATGGAAACTATAAGGAAGAAGGTGATTGATAATGTGTGGAAAGTGTTAGTACAAAGAAGGAATGAATTTGTAACCACTAATGTCAGAATCAAATCAGATGCATTGAATACATATGGATCCTGTTTATCTACAGATGATGTTGCTACTCTATTGAGTGAATGTTCTAAGTTGTTCAAAGTTAAACAAAGAGTTACTCCCCTAATGACTAAAGAAGAAGGTAGTGCTGAAAGGGTAAGGCAAGAAACACTTCATACAGTTAGGAAAATGACAAGGAATTATGGGATGAAAACCAGTTCTTCATCTCATACTACTCAAGCATAGGAGCTGACTATTGTCAAAGAAAATGACACAGAAGTAAAGGATAATCTTATTTTGGATAAGATTGGTGATAAGCATGTTGTTTTAGAGATGTCTGCCCCTCCAAAAAATACAAAAGAAACAACTAGTAAACGCACTGAATATCAGCAAAAAGGTGACACCAATAACAATCCATTAGAACACAATGAGGATACTAGAAATAGAGAGGAAGAAACAAAGATGAAAATGAAGGAAACAAAGGTGAAAAGAAAGATAATGGTACAGATGATGAAGACAAGGAGGAAGAAAATAGAGACAAAACTTCAATAAAATCCTCTAAAAAAGAAGAAGAGGAAAAGGAAGAAGAAAACAAAGAAGATACAGAGGTTGGAAGAAGTGAAGAAGAGTTTTCAAAGACTACTAAGCCATCAAAGCCCTCTGGAGAATCATCTGGAAATATTGTTAAGGGTTTTTTGACAAGGAAATCATAGATCCAACATGTGCTACCACCCTATTTGATTCAATTTCCTTCACATCTAAGGTATGTGGATCTGAGAAAGATCTCACCGGTTGAAAGAGTAAAAATTCATGGTACTTTTCTTAACTCTGATATAGAAGAAATGATTGAAACTTATCAAAAAGGGACAAAATTAATAAATTATGTTATTAAGGCTTTATAGGAGTTAGTTCCTAGTGCTACAATCGATAACTCCTTAGAAGTTTCTAGTTGATTCAATCAAAGAATACTCCTTCGATCTTAAGTTGCAAACTAAGAAAGAGGAACAGTATAGGCTTTTGGAGAAAAAACTACTTGAACTACAGGATATATGTGCAATCGTAGACAACAAAGTGATGCAAAGTGTGAAAGAGGTAAAGGACTATGAAGAGGAAGCCCAAATATATTTTTTATGTTGCATGTGGTGGCCTAATGTCACTCGAGGCATTAAATATTTAATGGACTTAATTGAGTTTCAACTTGAGCATGCCTCCAGAGCCTACAAAATTTCATATGACATAAATTATATTGCTTGGACTTCTATAGTAGACTTACAGAACAAGTTCTTCACTTTGCAAAAGTAGAAAGAGGATGCAATAAGATGGTTTGGTCAGCTCGGAGATATGGTTATGTCCAAACATATTTCCATATCATATGCTCTAGTGGATGCAAAAAAAATTGATAAGATAAAAATTAAACCATCCACTCCAGATGAAGGAAAAGAATTTTTGGTTGAACTGGAATCACTGCACAAAACACTTGTCAACATGAAGGGGATGTGGGATGAAGGAAACCCAGCTTGGGAAGCTATTCTCAAGGAATTGGATGGTGCCTCTAGTTCCTATTAAAAAATTTCTACATTTTTTTTTGTTTTTTGTTTAGATCATCTTCAGGATGCCCTTTGTCCTTGATTTGAAAGGGGGAGAGTATATGTGAAAATTTTGGTTTTTGTCTTGGAGAAGTTTTGTTTAATTTGTACAATTGAAAAAGGGGAGCAACGATAGTTTTTTGGACATCAAATTTTTTGCACATGTTGCCATCATTGACAAAGGGGGAGATTATTGGAAGAATGAAGTTGAAGCCCTCTGATGTTTTGTCATTGATGCCAACATTGGTTGGTAATACTATTGTCAATCTGAAAAAAACTATGTTTTTGTTACTTTGATTCTTTAATTTGGTCTAAAAATGCTCACAGTAGAAGATTGATCCATGATATTTTAATATGATGGTCAGGACTATTAATTGCATCTTTGGACAAGTTTTCAATGGTTTTGTTGAATTGGATAGAAGATATGAATGAAAGAGTTTGGCTTACAATATTTTGCTCAGTAATTGTGCAAATGGTATGAGTTTTCTTATGGCCAACATAGATAAGTGGTGTGCACTTTGTTGGTGATTTAAAGAGATTCTTATTAAGTCTATCCTAACTTAATTTATGTCTTGCACATTTTGTTCTAATGAAAAGGAGTTATGGGTTGAGCTGACAAGCTACATTTTAATTAAGTATGTGTACATCTAATTAGGCCGACTCAATTGATGTATGAAGTTGTAATAGCGCATATATATGAAACATCTCTCTAGATTGAAGAAGATGTAGACAGGATGTGTAGTGTGTGACATGAGAAAATTAATTAGTAGTGATGTGTGAATGTGTGATATTGTGTGAAGTTGTATGCATTTGATGTATTTTTTGTGTACCTACAAACTAGTGTAGGATTTTGTATTCTAGAGCCTAATTGGAACTGAACTCAACACACATAAGGTGTATTTCATAAGTTCATCTTTTTGGCAGTGAGTCACACTTCTTTTTGTAATTATTTTAAGTTGTGAGCCTTTCAAGGATAGTGATTCCTAGCAATGTGCCCTATAATATCTTATAATTGGTTATAACATATTGTGAGCTAATCCTCACTGTGGTTTTTCCCATTTTGGGTTTTCCACATAAAAATATTAGTGTTCATTTGTTATGTGATGTTATGCTTCCTTTCATGTTCTTGTTTATAGTTGCGGCTAGATATGTTTTAATTATTGAATGGTTACCAATTAAATGGCTTAGTAGAATACTGATTCACCCCCCCCCTCTCTTAGTATTTGGGTATTCAACAAAAACAAGGAAGGGAATTAAATGAGAGGACTGATTCCTCTACTGTATCAATTTTTTCTACCTTTTTAATGCCTTGTTGCAACACTATTTCATCTTCATTTGTTTCTTGCAGCAGAGCAAGACACTTATTTTCAAGAGCACATGAAGGCTCTACAACATCAACCTCCTCAAGGATAGGTTCTTTTGAGGGATGGAGGTTCGCAAAACTTAAGATATGTAACATAAAAGATCCATTTGATGGAACAAGAGGTTAAATGGGAGTTTGGCTGATTAAGGTTTTGGCAAATGCATAATAGGCTATTCTAAAAAAAATGGAGGGTTAATGTGGGTTTCAAGAGGCTTGCTAAGTTTGTTGAAACTTACAAGTTTATATTTTCTTACGTCCTCATTAGTAGGTTGTTCTAGAAATGGTGGAGGTGCTTGTTTGAAACTTGGTACACAAGGGGTTAATTGAGTCTTGGGAACTTGTGTTAGAGAAAATGGAAAGTCTAATTTTTTCTTGTCTAGCAACAACATCACTTGCTATATACTCCTCTTTTTGCTTTCTTTGTGCCTCCATGTACTGCTCATACCTCGATTGAGCTTCTTTATTTTCTTGTTGATAATGAGCTTTATGGAAAACTTATCATGTTGTGGGAAACAACACTACTACCCCTGATAGGATTGATTTTCCAACTCTTCCTTTTCTCGGTCAAGCTCTTTTTGTCTACAAAGCTCCTCAAGTCATCTATTGAAATCAAGAAAAATGCTTGTGATTTCACTTACACTTAAATTATCAAAATTTTAGGGTTGAGTAAGACAGGAGTTCAAGGATGATTTTCATAGTGATGAGTCTCTTTGGGTTGTTGATATGATTGTGAAGGCATCCAAGAATAATGATCAAGGTAGGGTGGGTGGTAAGCATTTTGAGAAGGTTGAGAACCCACAACAACAAGGTTCTTTGGAATAAAATGGGAGGTATAACTAGCCTGATATGGTTGATTGGGAGGAATAAAGATGACACTATCATGGTATGGGGGAGTGTACATGTGGTTTCAATTAAAAGTAGACATTTTAATGCATAAGAAATGCTTTGAAACTTTGAATGGAAAACAAAGGACTTCCGAACCAAATATTTTGGGTACATACCAAAGATTCACCCAAAGATGTATCTTGCAAAGTCACCAAGTGCTTGTACAACTACCTCAAAAGGCTTAAATGTTGAAGAGCACCAACTCTTCAACATAATAAAGTTGAATTGGGCTACTTGAACTAGCATATTTTGAATGGATTCACCATGGTGTTTGAAGATATACCTCAAAATGCAAGATGTGTTGAATAAATTCATTTTATCATACTATCTTTAGGGTCTAACTCTTCATATTCCTCTTCATTTGATTCACTCTTAGGTTAATATGTTTTCTTCTTTGTTTCCAAGGAAACAACCCTTTCCAACACAACATTGTGTGACTCCAAAATCTTAGGATTTTTCTCTTTTAACTCCTACGACTAACTAGCAGCACCAACATTCTTCGGAGGCATCTTTACAAGTTTGTCTTCTCACCTTCCAACCTACAAAATTCAACCAATCATCTTCAAAAGACCTACTAAATATGCTTCAATACCACCTAATAGCAACCTAGGTGGTGAAGACCCTGTCCCCAACCAACACAAAATGATCAGAATCAAACAAGGAACCAACCCTTCCAACACTATTCACTCAATTTTCCCCAAACACACACTTAAAGGGTTGTAGCCCTCCAAAACTAACTTTTCTCAATATCTTTTAGAGAAGGCCATAAAGATACCTTCTTGACACCTTTTGAGACTCACTTCATGATGCAACACAACATATCAATAGACTTCATGAGGTTTCTTTGAATCAAAGTTGAAAACTAATAGACTGCCCCTGCTTTTAGGACACCAAATAACCCTCTTTTACAAAGGAGGTACCTCCTAAACACTTTGATTTCACCAAAAAACAATTGAAAGTCACTAATTGTGTGAAAAAACAGCAAATTCCATCATCAATTCTTAGATCCAAGACTTCTAGGATGTTGATCCACCAAACCCTCAACTTTCATGCAAATAACCTAGGGTTTATTCAAACTCATATCACCCAATCTTTCTTGACTCAAAAAATGCATCCAACACCTTATATATACCCTAAAAAAACTCATAAATCCATTACATGGATAGTTGCATCACAATTTTTCCAAAACCCTACCTTAGCATCCCATTTTCACATGAAAACAATGCAAATCTGCCCTAGGGCATCACCCAATTACTAACAACTTAACTCCTCTGTGTTTAGGACCATAAAATAATCTAACCTACCATAAGAGGAGTCATTCCACCGAGACATGGGCTTTGATAGTAGGTGGAATGACTAAAACATGATTTAAATTTCAATCAAACCCTTCTCTGGTCTTTAAAAGGTAGTTTTCAGAAAATTAATGAGTTCTCCCATAAATCACAATGAAAAAATCTCAAACTTGATTCAATTGAAAGCTAATCCATGCCCCTACAAGATAAAAAATAATTCAAGGAAAGTACAGATTGTACGGGGTCATATAGACCTTGAAAAGTGCACAATAATAGAGAAAATTGTAGAAAACATTGTATTTTATATGAGTGATTCCAATACAAATCTTCTTCAAAGCCTTGTAGAGGTGTTATATAATTATTACATTAGAATTATAACCAAAAAACATTCATAACTTCCCTTTAAACTACTATGACCCTTGATATTCTCAAAAAGTTGCACTTTGCAATTTTTGTTGCTATGACAACATTTACACTTTTTTTGCAACTTTTACATTTTAAAACTAATGACTCAAAACCACCCAACTACATAATAAATGGTCTCAATAGACCTTATTTAGTGTAAATATACCTTATCTAATGCAAAAAGACCCTAACATCTCTACTTGACATATTGACCTATATTTGAGATCTTCATGTGCTTGGGTGCACTTGCACCACTTTGTGCCTCCATCTATTGCTCATACCTCAACTGAGCTTCTTTATTTTCTTGTTGATAATGAGATTTATGGAAAAACTCATCATGTTGTGGGAAAAAAAACTACTGCCCCTGATAGGCTTGATTTTCCAACTCTTCCTTTTATCGATCAAGCTCTTGTTGTCTACAAAGCTCCTCAAGTCATCTATTGAAATCAAGAAAAATGCTTGTGATTTCACTTACACTTAAATTATCAAAATTTTATGGTTGAGTAAGAGAGGAGTTCAAGGATGATTTTCATAGTGATGAGTCTCTTTGGGATGTTGATATTATTGTGTAGACATCCAGGAATATTAAGCAAGGTAGGGTGGGTGGTAAGCATTTTGAGAAGGTTGAGAACCAACAACAAGGTTCTTTGGAATGAAATGGGAGGTATAACCAGCGTGATATAGTTTATTGGGAAGAATAAAGATGACACTATCATGGTATGAGGGAGTGTAGATGTGGTTTTGATTAAAGGAAAACAAAGTATTTCCCAACCAAAGATTTTGGGTACATACCAAAGAGTCACCCAAAGATGTATCTTGCAGAGTCACCAAGTGCTTGTACACAACTGCCTCAAAAGGTTTAAATGTTGAAGAACACCAACTCTTCAACATAATAAAGTCGAATTGGGCTACTTGAACCAGAAAATTTTGAATGGAGTTGCCATGGTGTTTGAAGATATGCCTCAAAAGGCAAGATGTGTTGAATAAAACACCAAATTCTTCAACGAAAGAAATTAGTCCCACTAAGCATGCCAAAAATTATTGTCACATGAAATTGTACCTTGATGTCCATGAAGCTCAGCATTCCAATGACACAATGGAAATGACCTCATGGTGTAGGACCTTTTTTCATATGAAGTTGAATCTTTGGAGAAGGCCAACTTCCTTTTTCAATCCCAGTGCAATGTGTTGGTCCAACCCAACACATGAAATCCTACCACTAACAACTCACAAGGAAAAGGGGAGAAAGAGAACATGAAAGGGAGAGGGAGGTGATACACCAAATTATAAAGGTCACTTCTTCTTGACCAAGATTTCATAACACATCATTGAAGAGGGGCAAGGGAACTTTCAAAAATCTCTATTTGGTCAATTTTTAGATGCATACATGAAGGCTACCTGGTTTGACAAGGCATTGGAAGGAAAGAGGGTTTTATAACTAGAAATTGTAAACCATTTAATCACAAACATACATGCATGAAAATACAATAAACATTTAGATATGAAGGTAATGACTTACAAAAACACCAAAGAGTTGAGAAGAGGAAAACTTGAATGATTCCATTAATATGGAGGAAAAAATCCAATATTTACAATGACAAAGATGCAAAATGAAAGTCTATAAAAGAAAAACCCTAGAGGAGCCAAAGGAAGAACCCTAAAAATTAATACATTTTTTTCCTTTATAGATCAGGGATAACTAAGAAAGAAAAATTGAACCCTAACCCTAACAAAATTTAGCAATGAAGCCCTTGGCATGCAAGAAAGGAGCCATCTGGTGAAAACCAAAAACTAGGGCATAGATCCATTAGGAAGTCAAAAAAGAATAGTGAATGGGCATGGGTGCCCATGAAATCCACTTGTAGAAAGCATGGAATGCAATTAATGTTTCCCTTGAAGCCCTAAAAATCAGATCTAGGTGCTCAAAAGTCCAATCAAAGCTCAAAAATGTCACCCAAAAAACACATCAAATCATAGGATGGTCAGAATGTCAGACCTAAAAAAACACCTTTACACACCTTGGAATTAAATGGCTTAGAGCCCCGAAATAGTATTTGTCAAGCATCGACAATTGGGAGACAACTTTACTACTTACCAAATACTTGGAAGAAGGAGAAGAAGAGAGTGAATAAGAAAGGATTATAGTAAAGGCATGGCCAAGTAGTATGAAAGAGCTCCATTACATCATAAATTGAAATACTATGGCAAGAAAAAAGAAACAATGTGATATAGTTAGGAACAACCCACCAACCTACGAGGAAGAAGATCATGAAGAGTGGTAGTGTGGTAACAATCCCACAATATTGCAATGAAAATGATTAAGATAAGTGGTAGAGTGGTAAGCGAGAAGATATTTTTAAGAGTAATCTCATAGTACCATAGGATGATTGGGTTGATTGTTTAAAGCTTTTGGTGTAGCGGTAAGAATCCTGCTACCCCATGATGAAGCATGAAGGAGCTTGCGATATAGCAATAGAATCATACTACCCTATGATGAAGCATGAAGGAGCTTGTGGTATAGTAGTGTACACCCTACTATCCCATGATAGATAAATCTAAAGAAGCCTTACCCCAAAAAGTTGAAGGTTAGGGAGATGAGATACCTCTTACCGAAGAAGGGTAAGAGGTATAGGGGAAGGTCAAAGGCTGAAACCCAAAATTTTGATACTTGTCAAATTTTTAAAGAAAAGAATGAAAGTGAGAAGGGAGAAGGGAGGAAACCACAAAGTCCAAAAGAAAGAGGTGAGGCTTCAAATATTGGACCTCGAACCATCGAAGGCCAAAGATTGGGAGGAAGCCTTACCTCTTACCTAAAGAAGGTAAGAGGTAAGAGCAAAGGCCGAAGGCCAAAGGTCAGAGAAGAAAAGTGTAAGGATGGAAGAGGGAAGGCCAAAGGCCAACACTTGACATACTTATAAGAAAAAGGCTAAGGGAGTGATGGATAAAGCATGCAAGTAAGCAAGTAAGTGATAGCCTGAAAACCTAAAATTCTGGGACTTAGCAAAATTTAGCAAACTCCAAGGAAAAAATCATGCAAGATGGTCCATGTAGGATCTCTTAGATCGGATATCAATGATGGTACATCAAAGGGGGGAATGAAATGGCAATAGGTACCAAGTATGCCCTACTCCAAATACCCAATATCAAACAAGTGGTAAGAATTATTATGAAACCAAAAAACTTATAACTAAAACTCCTACATTTTTTTTACTATTTATTCCAACCTACCTCCCTACATTACCCAAAACACCATTATTGACTTGATTTTACCCTACAACTACCTAATATGATTCTCTCATCTAGAAATCATTATTTATACCAAAGTCATAGATTGACACACACTTCCATTAATAAAAGTGATAAAGTCTTGTTATATAATTCATGTGGAAATTGAAGTTTCAAACATCAATTGTTCTCACACCATATCTAGGATACCATTTCAACACATTTCAAAGGGCTCTTCTTCATCTCATACACTCAAATTAAAAATGATGACTTTAATGCTCAAAATAATAGCAATCAAAAAGAAAAGAATTTCATCATGCCTTCAAATACCTCCTTAGAACCCTATCTACATGAGATAATTAATGATAATGATGTCAATGGCATAGCCAACCCATATATCACAAAGTGAACACATTTCCTCTCCTAAGGTCTCACATATAAGTTGAAAGATATATATTATGAGAGTTTTACTATTTAAAAGGGAATTTGTAGTTTTAGTTAGTTGTTATTTTTATGGTGGTTGTTGTATCTACTATTTTTCTGACTTAATTTGATTTACTTTAGCTTTATAGCTAGAAAAAGTTCTATAAAAATATATTTCATTTATTAATATGGGTTATTAATACTAATATAGAAATTGTAAAGAAAAATTTGGGTTTTACAAGATCTGCCGAAAATAATCAAATCTAAATTTTATTTTCCAAATTTATTCATCATAGTAATTATAGCTAGCATATGTATTTTTTTGTATATGTTTTATGAGCATTATATTATATGTTATCTAATCAGGTTATGCCTTATATCTTTATATCTTAGTCTAACATTTTCCCTTGTGTAAGTTTTCATGGCCTATTATTGTGGTTTTGTAGGTTTTCATCCAAAGGGCATGATTCCCACATTTCAAAAAACCATCTACGTTTGAAATAATGAAGAAGAAACCCTTTAATGTGTTATCATTGATGCCAGCATTGATTGTTGACAGTTTTCATTGATCCAGTGAATAGAATGGAGATATATTAATCTAGTATTTTGATCTGGAATTGTTCGTATAATAAGATCAACTTATGAGGTTTTAATATGTTATTCCTAACTATCAAGTGAATCTATGATTAATATTTCAATGATTTTGGATGAACATTTTGAAAGTTACAAGTAATAGTAGTTCGACATTCAATTTTGGCTTTATATAGTGTAAATGGGTATGTGTTGTAGACACCTAAATTTGGACACTTAATTTATCCAAATTTATCCCCTTTCGTCTAAACATCCCCTTATCCACATCAATTAAGTAATATCACTATTATTTAATTAATCACTCAAAAAAAATTCTAATCCCTAAGGTATCTAGGTAAATAATTAAATACCTTCCCCCTTTCATCAAATGAATTAAATAAATATGCCATTTATTTAATTCCCTTTATGTCTCATCCTCCATCATTTTTATCTATTCCTAATTATTTCTCCTAATCTCTTCATTAGAGATGTGCACATGCCTAATCTTTGATTAGGATGTGTCACATCCTCCAACTTTTGCAAGTTGGCCTCTAATTTTTCTTAGCCACCTAACCCTCCTCTAATCCTTCACTAACAAGCCTAATTTTTAATTCCTTTTATCCTTCCAAGGAATACTTAATTCTTTTTTCTCTTCCCCATGTGATCTTTGACTTGTCACATCAAGTCACATGTGAAAACTAACTTGTCTTTAACATGTCATTAATTAGTCTAATCAAGTACTTGCACAACCTTAATCACTTAACTAAGTCAACCCTATTAAATGATTTCTCCTTTTGAGAAGGCACTCCATTCCCTATGTGAGTTTTTAATTCATATTTAATCCCCCAATGCATTTAAAGGAATTTTAAATTTCTTCTCTCATCCCCATAAGGATATTTGAGGAATTTTTAATTTCTCACATGTCCTCTCACCCATATGGGGACAAGTACCTCCTTTATGAGGATATTTTGTCCCAATCACAAGGTACTATGTACCCCATCCATGTCATGTACTATCCTTCCACCTCATATACACATCACCTTTTTTGAGCCACTTCACATGCCACATGTCAAGATGTGAGGGCTTGTGAGCTCTCAACTCACTTTAGCCCTACATCTTGATCTTGGTGGCTCAATCTTGACTATTCATTTCCCTAGAGATTTCCAAAATCTCTATAAATACCCCCTTTGTTCTCTCATTTTGGGAGAGATCATGCATTGTAGCCAAAATCTTGGAAATTTTTTTCTAGAATCCATACTTAGTCATTTTTACACTTGCATCCACTTTCATCCATTATCATATCATCATCTAGTTTGAATCTTTTGTCGTCCAAGGAGCATACAACACCGAAGATCGAAGGGCCAACCAAAGGATCGATTCAAGACAAGGTATAAGGTTTCATTTTGTCATATTTATTTTGCATTGAATCCAACTAGGCTAATCTTGAGGTGTAGGTTGTTTTTAGTATTATTTTAGACTCTTTTGCTTGCTGTTCATTTTCTAGCACATAGATTCGAACTATCACATTTTTGGCACGCCCGGTGGGACCCACAAATGGGTCTCTTATTTTCACGTATTTTATTTTTTGACTTTTTTTAGGTACAGGTTACAAAGGGGAAGATTTGACCTTCTTGGGGTGTAGCCGACCTATTTGGGCAGACCTGATCTTCCCCAGGGGCGGACCTGCCCTCCATAGACCTCAGAAGTTGTTTTTTGAAAAAAAATCATGAATAGGCTGATTTTCCCTCACAAACAGGCATATTTTCCCTCATAGACAGGTGGATTTTCCCTAGATAGCTTTTTTCCAGAAGGTAAAATTTCAAATTTTTGCAATCTTTTGGCTGTTTTAAGGGTTTTTAACCCCTAATTTAGGTACATAGTGTAATTAGGAGGTGTCAATCAACCTTGTTTGTCATGTTTTCTAGGTGAGATATTTGACGTATCTAATCCCCTTGCACCATTCGACGATCCTAGGTGACGAGAAATCGCAGCTTACCATGTCCTTTGAGTCCACCCCTTCTATTTTTCTTAGCGGGACTTGCTTGGGGATTTCATCACCCTAAGGGATGATTCCAACCACACGTACCGGCGGGGTATATAAAGGGGGGAGAGCGAAAGTTGTACCTTAATCCAACCACGTTGTAATTGGCAAAGTATCGGGATGATGTGAAGAGTTGGTTTGAGCCTTTTAGGTTCCCGACTCACACTTGTAACGGGTTGGTGTTCACGGTTTGGACCTCACGTACCAGGTGTATATCGAGGACTCCCTAGTAACCATGTTCATCTTAGATTAGAGGACTTTGTTGACTGTACCCTCTCTACTAGATTTAGACTTGTGATTATTTGAATTGTCTTCTTTGTGTGAAACTAGTGATTGTCTGATTGATTTCACTCAGCCATAGCCTTTTGATTTATGATTGTTGTGTTTTGAGTCCTTTGCCTTAGTCTTTTTGTCAAAAATCAAGTCAAACACACAAACAAGCAGATTTTCCCTCACAGATAGGTGAACCCACCCTACACAGGTGGACCTGACCTTTCCCAGGGGTGTACCTGCCCTCCACAGACCTGAGAAGTGATTTTTGGCAAACTTTTCATGAATAGGTAGATTTTCCCTCACAAACAGGTGCATTTTCCCTCACAAACAGGCGGATTTTCCCTCACAAACAAGCGGATTTAACCCACAAACAGCCGGATTTGACCCACAAATAGCCAAATTTGACCCACAAACAGCCGGATTTGACCCACAATTAGCCGAATTTGACCCACAAATAGCTGGATTTTCCTTGACAAACAACCATATATGCCCCGCCATTTGCACACTGTTAACCCATTTTCCTCTGTTCAAGTGCCAATCTTCTCAAATTTTTGTGCTCTTTCCAACGACCACTAGTACACAAACAACAATATATGACTAAATAAACTACTAAAATTTGCATATAAATGACTAATTTTGGTCACATGACCATTAGTAGTTTATTGTCGGTCATTTATAATGTGACCAAATTTATGACTAAACTATTTGTCATTTATTTAGTCATTGATTTGTACTCATTGATTTGGTCATTGATTTGGTCATTAATTTAGTTATTGATTTGGTCATTAATTTAGTTATTGATTTAGTCGTTAATTTAGTCATTGATTGTTATTAACTGGTCATTTATTTAATCATGGTAGTGATTTATTTAGTCATATATTTAATCATTAATTTAGTCATTAATTGTTGTTAACTGGTCATTTATTTAGTCATATATTTAGTCATTATTTTAGTCATTACTTTAGTCATATATTTAGTTATTTAGTCATTTAGTCATACAGTTAGTCATTAATTTAGTCATTTTATTTACTAGTTTCCATTAATTAGTAGTAAATATAATTATGAAATAAATAATTTATTAAATACCATAAATTTTATAATGCAAAACTAACATAATATTAAATTTGAACTAAAACATAAAAGTAAATAAAAATATTACATATGTGTACAATCTACAACATACTAAAATTAAAAGATTGATTCAACATCATGATAAATAAAGGTAATCTACAATAAAAAAATAATGCAAATATATATCAATATATATATCAAGTTATAAGATGTCAAAGATGTCTAAGAGTATATATGTAAATATAATAAAAAATGTCAAAATTGTCTAAAAGTTTCCAAGTTTTTCAAATACACCATGATAATTAAGATCCATGAACAACATATTCAAAATACTGCATAAAGTAGTGAGCCAAGATGTCTAGCAACTAGTACATAATACATATATTCAACTATGTCATTTTTTGCAAATATTTTAGTGGCCTTTATGTGAAGGTTCCCTCTTTATCTTTCAGACGAACAACTCCATCTATTTTGTCTTCATAAACAAGGGGTATGTTACTTGTGACCTTTAAAATGTTTACATTTGCATCCCTTGTTCCTTTCAAGTTGACTCCATGTACAATAGATAGGGAGTGAATCCGCCCAATGCCCACAACATCACCATCTAATGGATCCAACACCTTAACTTTATCTCCTTTGATTTTATCAATACATTCTTGCAAAAAGAAAAAAATAACACATTATAACATAAACTTGCATAAAGGCTTCCAACAAATTTTGATGCATGAATAACATAAACTAATAAACTTGTGTAGTTTTCTCTTTAGACTACAACAACTACATGTAGCTCAATCAATATCTCATTTAAACAAATAAAAAATTGTAAGATTTAATATTCAATACTATAGAACACAGAAAATATGATAAAATGTGTTCACTGAGGTCATCACAGAACTCACCGTGTTTGGAGAAGCAAGCTGCTTTCCACTCAACATACTAGCAACTGATCTTTTTACAAACCTATTCTCATAAGCATGCTTGTGAATGCACATCAGCAATTTAAATATCAACAAGAATTCCATATTAACTATTGTTCAAAAACCTTATTACAAACCTGCCTTATAACATAGAAAACAAGAGAAATTTACAAAACATACATTTCTACCAAGGTGTGAGGAGTCAAAAACTAGGAAAAAAGAATTTTTTATCCAAAACCTATGGATGATAGTTAATTTTTGTTCAAAATTTCAATTCAGCTTATAAACTCTAAGTTAAAATTTTGACAAAATGATTTGACTAGGTATAGGGTTGGCTTCCATCCACACATAAGGAGTTTCATAAAAAAGGATGCACAAGGCAGCCAAAAATAAATCCAAAGCATGACTTTCAAATTATATTATATTTGATCTATAACAATCCTTGGAAGATATGTTGAGTTTTTATTACGTTCAAAAGTTGCACTTCATCCATGTTCCTACTAAACTTGCATAAAGACTTCCAACAAATTTTGATGCATGAATAACATAAACTAATAAACTTGTATTTTTTTCTCTTTAGATTACAGCAGCTACATGCAACTCAATCAATATCTCATTTAGACAAGTAAAAAGTTGTAAGATTTAATATTCAATACCATAGAACACAAAAAATATGATAAAATGTGTTCATTGAGGTCATCACAGAACTCATCGTGTTTGGAGAAGCAAGTTGTTTTCCACTATATACTAGCAACTGATCTTTTTACAAACCTATTCTCATCATTCTACTTGTGCATACACATCAACAATTTAAATATCAACAAGCATTCCATATTAACTATTGTTCAGTAATCTTATTACAAAATTGCATTATAACATATTAGAAAACAAGAGAAAATTACAAAACAAACATTTCTACCAAGGTGTGAGGAGTCAAAAACCAGGAAAAAATAATTTCTTATCCAAAACCTATGGATGATAGTTAATTTTTGTTCAAATTTTCAATTCAGCTTATAAACTCGAAGTTAACATTTTGAAAAAATGATTTGACCAAGTATAGGGTTGGCTTCCATCCACACATAAGGAGATTAGTAAAAAAGGATGCACAAGGTAGCCAAAAATAAATCCAAAGCATGACGTTGAACTTATATTATATTTGATCTATAACAATCCTTGGAAGATATGTTGAGTTTTTATGATGTTCAAAAGTTGCATTTCATCCATGTTCCTACTAAACTTGCATAAAGGCTTCCAAAAAATTTTTATGCATGATTAACATAAACTAATAAACTTGTACAATTTTCTCTTTAGATTACAGTAGCTACATGCACCTCAATCAATATCTCATTCAGACAAATAAAAAATTGTAAGATTAATATTCAATACAATAGAACACAGAAAATACGATAAAATGTGTTCACTGAGGTCATCACAAAACTCACCGTGTTTGGAGAAGCAAGTTGCTTTCCACTCAACATACTAGTAGTTGATCTTTTTACAAACCCATTCTCATCAGCCTGCTTGTGCATACACATCAACAATTTAAATATCAACAAGCATTCCATATTAATTATTGTTCAGTAACCTTATCATAAACTTGCCTTATAATATATTAGAAAGCAAGAGAAAATTACAAAATAGACATTTCTACCAAGGTGTGAGGAGTCAAAAACCAAGAAAAAATAATTTCTTATCCAAAACCTGTGGATGATAGTTAATTTTTGTTCAAAATTTCAATTCAGCTTATAAACTCAAAGTTAACATGATCACCTTTCAAACCAATATCACTTGGTTTATCTAGTTTAATCTCCAATTCTCTATTGTGAGTGCTTTGATCTTTTATCTTAGCACAAAATTATAGGCATGTGATGGCCTTTTTACCTTTTCAAAAAAATCCCCTTTCTCCTAGTTTCTTGCATTTATTTGCTAAGAGTTTCTCTTAAAAAAGATTGATTTTGGAGCTACTTTTATTGTTTGGTGAGATCACATGCACTCTATTTAATAGATTCAAATTAAAGAATTCACTTGAAATTATACATTTATAACTCAAGCTAAATAGAAAGATATAAAAACTATTTTACTCCTTACAAGCAAGATCTACTCATTTGTTATATTCATGGGCTTATCAGTAGTTCGTTCCAAGATTTTTTGATTAGTTTATGTTACAATTTTTTAGATTGTATCTCAATAAAATCATATGGAAAGCCTTTGATATTGTAGTCATCTATTGGATCTCATATTGGCTTTTAAAGCCACAAAAGACTAGAGTCAGTATCTATGCTATAGAAGTAGATGAAAGGGCTGCTTGTATCCCACTCATTAAATGTTTATATGTAATAAACATTTATATGTCCCGCTCATTAGTCATTTATACCATCTAAACATATTATTACATCTAAATATGTCATAAACATATTATTGGGCTGCTTGTATCCTGCTCACTAGTCATTTATATGTAATAATATGTTTAGATGAGACCACGTATGTCCAATTTTTTTCCAGGTTTAATACTATATTTTTTATTATGATAAAACAAATGTCGGGTAGACTTTCAAAATGTTGCTTACAAGCTTTGGGCTTGAACTTTGTGTTTCTTTGAGATAATTTTGAAGGGCTATTGACTAATACCCATGCAACTTCTCTTCTCCATATTCACTTCCATGATAGTTAGAAGTTTTGCTCAATTTGTGGCACACCCATTATCATGCAGTTGTATCTAAAATCTGGAAAGGAAAAATGGTGACATTGGAGAACCAGTACTATGCCATTTCAACAGACCATCAGATTAGTACTATGGCATTTCAACAGACCATCAGATTTTGATTGCATTTTCTTTTCAGGATTTCATGGGAAACTCTCAGCATAGCATGGTCTCCTTGGAAAACAGGGTGCGAGATCTTGAGAGGGTTGTTGATGATATGGCTCGAGATTTGGCCTTTTTAGCAGGAAGGCGAGTAGGCAGTCACATGATGGGATTTGAAGGTCCAACCAATAGAAATGGGAAAAATATATTGAATTATTTTTTCTTTCACACGTTGAATAGAAAGGAAGAATTGAAAATTGAAAAAAGTTTATCAAGTAAAAAGGCCCTAATGTATTGATTCTGAAAATAATTTTTTTTTAAAAACTGAATATTTTTTTCTAGCAAGGCCACAAAAAAGCAGGACTATAGAATGGGATATTATCTTCTCTGAACTAAGGTATTATTATAGGAAACATAAGGTTTGAATTTGTAGCCTTCTCTGCCAGTCAATTGATGATGACCAAGCATAGTACTCCATGGAGGGTCTCTCCACATTAATGTCATCTCTTGGAATGTTAGAGGCCTTATAAAATCTGCTCATAAGTTCTCAATTATTGTTATGTATTAATATTTGGGCCCATTTTACATCATTTGTTTACAAGAAATCAAAGATGATTTTTTTTAAGTTGCCTTTAAGACTATTTGGCCTTAAAGCTTTTCAAAGTATCAGCTTTCAATAGTATGGATGTTATCATGCTTGCATGTTAATTTCTCCAAATTTACACTTGACTATCATTACTTCTAGGTTAGATTTTAAACAATATATTGTGTGGGTGACCTTTGTCATTAATGATGAACAATGTCGATTGTCACTATTTATACCCCTAATAATGGTCCTAAAGCTATTAATAGAGGTAAAGGATAGAAAGAAGTGGTGTTGAATGCATCAGTGTGAGCAGTGTCATGCTTCCTTTTGAATGCACAGATCCAGGCTTCCTCTTGAGAGTAATAAGCAAAGTGACAAACAGTGAGCAAAAGCATGCACTACTATAGATTTGTAAAAGAGATGTATATTGCTACAGAGGGAGGATTGTTAATAAAGCAGACAGTGTTGAGTAAACATAGTTATAGTCCTATGCCATATCAGACAAAGACAACAAGAAGGTTGCATTATGGTGTTCTTGATTTATAGGCAAAGAAGAGTATAAGTGAAAGGGCCTTTTGAAGGTTTTCACATGAAATATGACAAAAAAAATAGACCTGCTAAAGAGCAGCGAAAAATGATGACAGTCCAGCCTTTGATTTTTTTAGAAATCACAATAAGTAGCAGTAACAATGGACAGTGGCAAGGGCAAATGATTATCACAGTGAAAAGGGATTACATGAGAAGATATTAGTAATATGAAAACAAGCACCCAAGAGGACAATAATAGGGATGCATGATAAAACGAAGCATGGTAAAATCAAGAACAAGATCAGTTTTGGATGTGTTAAGAGTTATCATCAGCATGAGCTTAGTCTCTTAAAAAGACAACCACCATAGTGCATGACAGTGAACTTGATAACACATAGTGAGCAATGTCATACTGGATGGGAAAATCATTGATTAGAAGGGCGGAAAATCATTGATAATAGGACCATTAATATCATGCTAAAGAGCAGCAATGATGATGATTTTAATGTGCAACAATGTTAACTTTTCATGTACAACAATATCAATTTCAATGTGCAGCAATATACTGTGTTTAAAAAGAGTAGAAAAAGATGACAGTTAATATGAGAAAAAGATGACAGTTTATATGAGACAGTTAACATGAGATAATTAATATGAGAAATAGATGACAGTTTATATGGGGAAATGATTTCCAGATTAGTGCAACAGATATCCAGTTAGTGAGCTGCAAATAATAAGTCAAAATTGCTGCAAAAATGAGTTCATAAGGTACAGAAAATATGACATAAAGGAGCAGAAAATGTCAAAGTTAAAAAGCAATTTTATTGGTGGAAAAATGCAGCAATTGATGTGAATTAATTAGAAGCATTCTTATAAGAGAAGAGCAGAAATTCTCAGAAGAAAAGAGCAGCAAAGTCCTGATAAAAGAGCAAAAACATCATTGTCATGTTTACATGGGAAGTTATGAGAAACAGACAGCAGCCATACTTGACAATTATAATCAAATGCACAGTTCAAACATGAGGACATTGACCAATGGAAGAAAAAGCAATGGTTCGCATAACCATACAACCACCAAGGATGAAATAACAGTCATATAACAGTAGATAGAATGGGTTGAAAAGGTTTCTGTGTGAATACCATTGTCCTGTCCTTGATCCTTGGCTCAAATATATTTTATACCCTACATATAAGGAATAGGCTGTACCAATCCTTATAGAAAATTGACCAAAAATATGACAGCTTTGTCTTCAATATTTTTGAGTATACTCCTTTGATAAACTGGCAATTGGATAAATAAAAAATTGTAATTTTTTATTTGATATTGATATTATTTATAAAAGTATAAACCTCTAAAATATTATTATTATTGTTTGGATGTGATCTTCCATTACTTTGTACACAGTTCAATCATCTAATTATACATATAGAGAAACTGTAAATAGTAAGTAATGTTGTTATTTTAAATGCAAGCCAGGGTGGCGTTGTCAAGCAGTCAAAAAAGTGTATTAACACATACACAATCAAATACTTTGTGGCATATTAACATATATATAATGAATGAAACAATCAATGTTGATATTTTTAGAAGTAAAATCAATATTTACGGCCATCCTAATGATGGACTAAAGTGCATTTGAGGAGCAATAATGACTTTAACTGGGTTTGCCTTTTACAATTATCAGAATTTGCATAATGTTATGAATTTTTTTTAATTTTTCTCTTTAAATTTAAAAATATTTAAGTCTACAGGGATTTCTCATGTAGGAAAATATGGTACAGATTTTTTTTTGTGTAATAGTTATAATATGTAAAACATTTTTATTAATCAGGATTTTTTTTTCACAACAATATAGAAAAAGAATAGAAGTTAAAGAACAGATTTTATTCTATATATGTAGCAACTATAGATTTCAGATTAGTAAATTGTAGTTGTTAACACAGTAAGGTTTAGGCATGAATAATAATTCAAACAACATGATTTGTTTGTTTCACAACAATACACAATATGAACACAAGGTAAATAACAGATTCTACAACCAAATTTGTTTGTTTCACAACAATACACAATATGAACACTAGATACATAACGGATTATATTTTTATATGCATAGCAACTAAAGATTTCAAATCAGTAAACTGTAGATGTAAACACAGTAAGATATAGCCTTAAATAATAATTCAAATACCTGTTTACAAAATAGGTTGAAACATTTTTTATTGAATCTTGTAATTTTGTGAATATTTACAAATACAACAATATATACATTTTATCATATAAAATAAGGAATGTATTTTTACTTGTTTGTATCATTCCACATTTCATTGATTTTTGAAAGCAAGAAATTGCTCTCTGCAATAAACTCTATCTTCTCAGCTTCGATGATTGTTGCTTTCAAGCGTTCTTCATTATTGTATGTTTCATTTTTGCATGATAGTGTGAATAAGAACTACGTAAGAATAAAACTTTTTATTACATCTTCAGTACTTGTTTCTGCCTCATGATTGAATTGTAGGGTATATAGTGTTTGTGTTGACATACCCATGATTTATGTTGCTATCTCATCAAAAGCAACTACCCATATTATATCTGTATGATCCTCCAGTTTGACTTGAAGTATGTACCTATAATTCCATTCTTTAATGATGACTGCACACTTTGAGCAATACCAATTATCCTCTTCATTTTGAATAACCTTTTTCTTACATTGTTTTCCATTTGATTCTAGGGGACAAGCTGGATAACAAAAGGAGTCAGATTTGATGAATTGTATTGTTGCCTTTGCACTGAATTGGACTGGTTCAACTATTTTTGTTGATTTCTCTCGAATTTTGGTAATTTTCTTTCTTGTAATAATAGCAAACATATCATCAGGCTTTGTGGAAGGTGGTACAACATTAGTTGCATTCTCTGTAAACCATGTTTTAAGTTGTGTTGCTTCTTCTATTTCAAGGTCTATAGATAGGTGCGTAGTGCCCAATGTGCTTATAACTTTTCCATTATAGTCACATACACATCCATTTTTAATAGCCAGAACAATGGTTTGTTCTATTTGGTACATGTTTTGAAGGCTTTGTGGAAGGTGGTACAACATTAGCCGCATTCTCTATAAACCATGTTTTAAGTTGTGTTGCTTCTTCTATTTCAAGGTCTATAGATAGGTACGTAGTGCCCAATGTGCTTATTAATTTTCCATTATAGTCACATACACATCCATTTTTAATAGCTAGAAAAATGGTTTGTTCTATGCGGTACATGTTTTAAAGTTGTCTTCCTTCTTTTTGAGTTGTTGGTCCCCATAATGTTACATCTATTGTTGATGCTAACATATCTAATAGCTTGATTCTTTTCCTCAAAACCTTTGTACCATCCCTCCTCCTTATTGTAGAGCTTGGGTCTACGCATACAACAATTCCAATTACATCAACAAGGGAATTTTTTTTTTATTCATAATTTCCTTGATAGGTGTGAAAGTGAATTGATGTTTTGGAATAGTTATTTCATCTTCATAGAGACACACCTTTGATTCAACCATTAAGGTGATTTCTATTCCACTTTGATTCAACCATTAAGGTGATTTCTATTCCACTATTTGGCTTGTTGTAAAGCTTATTAGCAGATTTAATGGTCCCACCAAAAATTTTGTATATAGATCCAATATTAATCTTTGGATAATGAAAATCTATAGCTTCATTAAAGCAAGTGACACGTGTTTCTATGTGCTCATTGTCTATAATATCATAGCTAAAAACTTGTCCATTTCCTTTTTGATTGGTGTATTGATGGATTTCTTTTTTCATTGTTACTCGGCCTTTGATAGTCCACCTTGTTTGAAATGGATTCAAAATTTTGATAGGACTGATGCTAGTAGTTATTTCCTTCCTAGATTGTGATGGGTCTATGCCAAACAACATTCTTTTTGAATTTGGAGTTGTGGGTGATTCTGCTGAATCAGTTGTATCTGTAGCATTCTTTTGTTATTGTTCTTCTTACTTTGGGTCTATGCCAAACAACATTCTTTTGGAATTTGGAGTTGTGGGTGATTCTACTAAATCAGTTGTATCTATAGCATTCTTTTGTTATTGTTCTTCTTGCTCTGGAAATAGGAAGACAGATTCACCAATGATAGTATGATCCATACATGTAAGCTCTAATTGTGAAATGACAATCCACCTATGTAATAGTAAGTAAAAATTTCAGATTCACCAATGATAGTATGATCTGTACATGTAAGCTCTAATTGTGAAATGACAATCCACCTATACAATAGTAAGTAAAAATTTCATTAGTAATATATCATAATAGATGAAAAGTTAATAATAAGTTAATAAATAGTATTGAGCTTTCATACTGACCTTGAAGTAGAAATGATGGGGCAACTAGATATTCTTTTAATTGTATTATAGTTCCCTCATGAATTTGCTTAGATGTTATATAGTGGTTGTACTTTTCTGACAATGATGCTCTTTGTTTATGCTTTCCATAACAAAGATCAATTCTATATCAATTTTTTCTCTCAGGACCATGGCCAAAGGACCACGGCCAAAGTTTGACAGCCAAAGTTTGAAGTAGCTATTACTTGCCAAACTTTGAAGTAGCTATTACTTGAAGATGGGGCTCCAAGCCTAGATTTCCATCATTAATAAGCTTGATTGCATTTGTTGCTAATAATGAAGACATAGCTACAATTCACCTATAAAAGTATATTGGATTAGATGTATATATTTTGTAACAATTGGAAGTATATTTTATTATTTTTTAAATAGCAACAAATGAATGTATAAATTGGATTCAAATTACAACATTTAGTTAATCATTATTTGTATCAAAAGTATATACAAGCTTTCAGTTACAACTATATTTCAAAATGGTTTTCAATTATAAAAATTGGAAGTATATTTTATTATTTTTTAAACAGCAACAAATGAATGTATAAATTGGATTCAAATTACAATATCTAGTTAATCATTATTTGTATCAAAAGTATATACTGGCTTTCAATTACAACTACATTTCAAAATGGTTTTCAATTATAAAAATTGAATGTATATTTTTTTATTTTTTAAACAGCAACGAATGAATGTATAAATTGGATTCAAATTACAGTATTTAGTTAATCATTATTTGTATCAAAAGTATATACTGGATTTCAGTTACAACTACATTTCAAAATGGTTTTCAATTATAAAAATTGGAAGTATATTTTATTATTTTTTAAACAGCAACGAATGAATGTATAAATTGGATTTAAATTACAGTATTTAGTTAATCATTATTTGTATCAAAAGTATATATTGGCTTTCAGTTACAACTATATTTCAGAATGGTTTTCAATTATAATTTTTTTCATTAAATTTTCAAACACCAATGAATGGATAGTAAAATGAATCAATAAGCAGATCATATAGTAAAATAGGCTAAAATTGTGTGGCGAGGTAGGATGATTTGTCTGCTCGAGTATGTAGAGTTGGGCAGTTAACTGACAAATCGATCACTCAAATTTAGACAGTTCCAAATAGTTCACTGCCCACATAGCCACGACAATTCCAGTTCACTACAGTCCTAACTGACCACACACCCTCCTTTTTATAGTCCTAACTGACTAAAATTAACTACTGTTCTAACTATGTTAATTCTATGTTGACAGAAAAATCACTAAACAATTGCGGATTAAAAAAGAGCTCTACTCAGCTACCTTAACCAATTATTCAGTCCTATCTAACTGCTGAGAGAACATTCACTTCCTACCTAACTACTAACATAACACTCCAAACACTCACAAAGTACAACAGAACAAATGGGGGCATTACAAAACCTATATTAAAGTCTAATGTATAATCAATACTTTAGCATAAACAAATTGTACTATGTAGCGCTAGTGACATTTGCATACAAAGTTAACAAACATTTCGTTGCCTATCCAATACCTCCATATCTACTTGGAGAGAGATTGTACTTGAAACATTGGGAGGAAATTATCAACAAAACAAAATATATTATTGCATTGGACAAATAGATTCTGGTTTAGGTTTGTGGATCTGGCATAAACTTAAAATTGGGTTGGGTTTGTTTTGGGTTTTTCCTTAGAAAAGAAATGTAAAACATTTATACAAGCTAATACAAACACCCAAAAGTCTAGAGAACTTGATACAAGAGAACTTGTTTACAATGGCCAAGAAAAGTCACAGGAAAACCAAGATCCCAACAAAAAAAATTGACATAGTTGTGGCCCTCCCTCAGATCCCTTGCTTCATATCCATTATGAGGTGATGGTGGGATTTGAGTTGAGGTAGAGATTGTACTTGAAACATTGGGAGGAAATTATCAACAAAACAAAAGATATTATTGCATTGGACAAACAGATTCTGGTTCAGGTTTGTGGATCTGGCATAAACTTAAAATTGGGTTGGGTTTGTTTTGGGTTTTTCCTTAGAAAAGAAATGTAAAACATTTATACAAGCTAATGCAAACACCCAAAAGTCTAGATAACTTGATACAAGAGAACTTGTTTACAATGGCCAAGAAAAGTCACAGGCAAACCAAGATCCTAGCAAAAAAATTTGACATAGTTGTGGCCCTCCCTCAGATCCCTTGCTTCATATCCATTATGAGGCGATGGTGGGATTTGAGTTGAGGTAGAGATTGTACTTGAAACATTGGGAGGAAATTATCAACAAAACAAAAGATATTATTGCATTGGACAAACAGATTCTGGTTCAGGTTTGTGGATCTGGCATAAACTTAAAATTGGGTTGGATTTGTTTTGGGTTTTTCCTTAGAAAAGAAATGTAAAACATTTATACAAGCTAATGCAAACACCCAAAATTCTAGAGAACTTGTTTACAATGACCAAGAAAATTCACAGGCAAACCAAGATCCTAGCAAAAAAAAATTGACATAGTTGTGGCCCTCCCTCAGATCCCTTGCTTCATATCCATTATGAGGCGATGGTGGGATTTGAGTTGAGGTAGAGATTGTAATTGAAACATTGGGAGGAAATTATCAACAAAACAAAAGATATTATTGCATTGGACAAACAGATTCTGGTTCAAGTTTGTGGATTTGGCATAAACTTAAAATTAGGTTGAATTTGTTTTGGGTTTTTCCTTAGAAAAGAAATGTAAAACATTTATACAAGCTAATGCAAACACCCAAAAGTCTAGAGAACTTGATACAAGAGAACTTGTTTACAATGGCCAAGAAAAGTCATAGGCAAACCAAGATCCCAGTAAATTTTTTTGACATAGTTGTGGCCCTCCCTCAAATCCCTTGCTTCATATCCATTATGAGGCAATGGTGGGATTTGAGTTCAGGTATATTTAGAGTGGACTTTCTAATTTTTATATACATACTGTTATTATTTGTAGTGCTAAGAATTTTGTTTCAAGGTAGTTTCAAGTTATGGTATTCCTATGTAGTTGGGACCATATAACTGTGAGTTGTGATGTGCCCATTACAAGTTGGGGTAATCGCTTGAGGTGGTGGATTGTATGATACAATGGGTAATATACAATTCTAATGTTCTTTGAACAATTTAGCTGTGAACTACAATGGAGCTAATGTAAAAGGACGTATTCACATGCAATGTGGGTGTTTGTGGAAAAATGGGTAATAGTAAGTTTTTTACATATATAAGCCCAACATGAGAACAATAAAAAGATATAAAAATTCCCACAGCAACAGGAGCTCCTATTACCCATTATCCTCCTTGCTTATTAAAATAATATCATGTGAATTTTGAATGGAAGTGCTTTCTTATAGCTTCTCTAAATTGGGAATCGGGTTGGCTTCCCTACTATGTGAAGCACTACTAATAGTTGAATATAGTTTTATATGTGATTTAATTCATTTCTACAGTGGCTTGAATAAATTCAGTTTTATATATGAATATTTAGAAGCTGCATTTACATATATACCAAGATCTGTTGAAAAAAATGAGTTTAAGTCTTACAATCCCAAGCCATAATTTTATATATCATCCATAATTTTATATGCCATAATTTTATATATCATCCATAATTTTATATATCATTGAGCTTTTTTTATAGTAATTTTTGTTTGTGTCAGATGTAATTTTGAATCTTGCACACTTGTATAAAAAGGTTTTGTTTTTCTACTGTAGGGACTAACAGCGGCATGAAGACTCTAAATTAGAACAAGAATTGTTGAGCATTACAGTAGTGCTACAACAAGGATAGAAGGTTGTTGGATATACAAATTTACATATTGGCATGTATATGTAGCATGATGATAGTAGAAACGATGAGGCACGGGCCTATTCTTCTATTTTATTATATTGGTTTGTTGATGAGAAAATTTAGGAATCACCTTTCCTTGGGACTATTGAGTTGTTGGTTGTATCTAGGTAAAGTGGTTGTAGGAGAGAGCAGGGAGGAGCATAGAGAAAAGAAAGCATAAAACAAACAAACAAACAAAGAGTCTGCAACATTTTTTTGGTAGAGATAATGCGTGCAGTATAAGAATGAGGGTCAGTATAAGGAGAAGTTAAGGAACATAGAGAAGACAACATTTATGCATAATGATTTAAAATAGGGGATAGCTTGATGGTGTATGACGAGTTAAATTAAAAAAATCAATTACCTTGCTAAAAAATCCTTAAACAAATAAAAAAATAAATTAATACCTTAGAGATTGCTCTTATTTTAGGTAGTCATTAATTTAACATTTTTTTTGCATTGCAATTTACCACCCAGTACATCATCACACATGATTTTCCTAAAATGGAGTTTAGACTCTGTAAACGACATGGAAGAATTTTGAACTATTTGAAAGCTCAACTAACCTAGGACATGAGGCTTCAGAGAACCCTATTGAATCTACTATACTATTTTGGCAGACAAAGACAAGTATTGAATTGGTACATATTGTAATAAAGTTACTATAATCAACATAATGACATTTGCCTAAGTCATGTCATACTATTTACTTTGATGTGGTCAGGTATTGTTATGTGACTCAAACTTAAGAATGACTTAACAAGCTAAAGCCTAATAGTACAGTTAGCTCAAAGTGTCTAAATAGAAAATTGGGAATAACTAACAAAAGTTGAATTTGCTAGACAACATACACAACGAAACGCAATGCAAATCTAGCTCAAATATTTTGTAAGATTTATCTTCCCTACTATACAAATTTTGCAAGGAAATATTCGAATTCATAATATTTGAAGTTGGGTACCTGAAAATAGCAATAGCTTTCTGATTAGGAAGCTCCAATCTGGATGACTTAGCCTCAAGTATGTTTTCTTCTGAGAAAGGCCAAAGGCGTTTTCTGCCTGGAATCTACTTCAACACCATGAAATTGCATTGAACCATTAATAACCATAATAGATTAATAATTCTCGAGTATAAGAGGTTCTAGTTCATATCCAATGTAAGAAAAAACTCAAATTCATAAAATTTCAAGTTGGGTACCTGAAAATCCCAATAGGTTTCTGATTAGAAAGCTTCAATCTGGATGACTTAGCCTCAAGTGTGTTTAATTTAGAGAAAGGCCAGAGGTGTTTTCTATCTGGAATCTGCTTCAACAACAATAAATTGCATTGAACCATTAATAACCAAAACTAATCAATAAGTTTCGAGTATAAGAAGTTCTAGTCCATATTCAATTGTGAGAAATTTCATTACATATCTAAAATAGGTCAATATACTTTGCAAAGGTGGATTTTTTGGCCTAACCAAAGGCACATGAGTCAAATTCACAAATATTTTGGCATCCTGTAAGTTACAGATTAACAGGAAGTATTACAAATTCTAACACAGAAATCCAATAATAGTATGTACAGTTTGCTTTCAGTACTGAACAATACTGCAACTTGTCTGCAATTAGAGGGAATTAAGATCAATAATAGAACATAATCCTTCCATATCCTAGGTACTTTCTCGTTCACATTATCATCAATCCACCATATTAGACTAAATTCTCACAGAGGAATAAATTGAAATGCAATCTACAACAAAAGCATTTCATACAACAACATACTACTCTCCAAACAAAAAATTCACAAGGAAAGTCTTTTGTGGTTGATAAGAAAATCTAGAATAGCATTAGATATCCTCACAACTACAAGAAACTTTTCCAGACAAAAATTCTTACATGAAAGCAAACAATTGGAAGTCACTTGACTTTTGCTGACACCATCTATAGCATACATTTACATTTTTGTTTCATATATCTTTATTTGTTATTCTTTCGTTGTTTGATACTCATCAGGCACTCGCTTGAGGTATTGTATATGATGATGAAAATTTATGTCATAAATGTTAGTCAGGATGGATATTATAAATTAAAATGATGTTTCTTGTAGTGCAATCACATATATTGCCACTTGTGAGCTTCATAATTTACTTTCAACACAGCTAACCATTCACATTACAACTCAGATTGAAATATATATACCATAAAGATCAAATGTCCAAAGCACAAAATCTTATACAGTCATATCATATCAAATTAACATTTTTAGTTTGGTTAGGTAGTCTATATATTGGATAGTTTACTTTTAACTCAACTTTGCAATAGAGAGTATTCCAGTTTAAGAGGTTGCACTTAATTGGTTAAAACATTGAGTTCTCATTGTGGAGACCCAAGTTGAAATCTCAAAAAGATGTCTAACATTGAATTCTAATTTGTGACTCTTGGTCTTCCATAGTTAGCTTCTTGTGTTGAGGTGGTTTTTAGATAAATCAATTTCTAAATTGAGACTCTTGGTCTTCCATAGGTGGTTTCTACCATCGTTGCTTGAAGGGAACTTGCCTTGTATTAGTCTCATGGTTGTCCTTACAAGAACTTGCAATTAGTTTCATGTTGATGCTCATATGAGAAGAATAATTGTAAACAATTATCAATATAAAATAGAAGGTATTCCTATTGGTTGCTTCTATACATATATTTAGGTATAATTTTTGGATGTACCCAATCTCATCCCTAACCATAAACCTGTTAAACATTAATGATTAAAGCAAATAAAAAACCTAATTATGCAAACCTATGTAATCATTTTTCAAAAATTTTGTTGCTACCGGATATTATGCCAATGAAAACCTAGAACAAAATTGCACGACTGTTGCATACTATAATGAATATTTTTTTCTGGAGATGACTTTCATTGTTTCACTCTAAAGGTGGAAACCACCAAAACATATGTATACACAGTGGCTTATGTAACAAATCCAAGGCAGAAAGATGGCACTATTCAAAGATGAAAATGTAGTACATTGTTGTATATAGATTATAAGCTATTTGTACGTGAACAATAATCAATAACAATATGCATGATCATGATATTTTTAAGGCACTTTGCCTAACAATTCACCTCCATCCGACTGACGAATTAGATCTATTGAAAAGGGATGGTGGTTTTATCTTGAACAATTTATTGACAAAACCATAAAGGAGATGGGATGGTTAAGCTACGAGCAACAGTTTGATGTGGCAAAGTATTGATTAGGAATTGTTCTACCAAGACAAAAGGTGATAGCAAGAGTGGTAATTGAATGAGGATCACCTTGGAGAGAGCATGCCAACTTTTGATGTCAAATACAAAGGTGCATTGTTTGACATCAAGGATCAATTACTTAAAATGTAGAAGTTATTGGACAGTGCAAAGAACCTGAGAATTATGCCCTGAGAACTCTTACGAAGCCAATCATTCAAGATCCTATTATGGAATCACAAGAAATCAATTTTTGCATTCATTACATTTTTGGGTAAATCTGAATGGATTACATAGCTTCTGTTACTACTTGCCAGTTTGATTGTTGCTATGTTAATGGCAACATTTGGTCTGAATTACAAACTTGTTGCTTTTCTAATAAATAAGTTTGGATATATATCTGATTATGACATGTTACTGCTAATGTCAATGTCTATCTGATTTAACATTGCTTTAACTTGATATGAAATTTTTTCTATGCATGATACTAAAATTGTTATCTTTTGAACAACAAATATGGATATTGTTTGAGAGGAAATGTTATCGCTAATGTCAATACCTGTCTAATCAAAATTTGGTTTTTCTTAGGAAAATTATAGGTTTTACTATTAGAAAACATGGAGATATTAAATGATCATAGTTGATTCAGAAGCTTAATGCTGACATGGGTGTTGATTTTGTTTTTAATTGATTGATGTGAATAAAGAAAAATTAGGGAAATTATTGAAAGCAATTTCATAATATTTTCCCCTTAAATATTGAATCGATGACAAGACAGAAGAAATTGATAAATAAAATCTCACTTACAACATACCCTACAAAATAGTGTATAGTAATTTTGTGGAAAAGATCATAGGAATTTTTAGCTTTCAGTTGTTATTCTTCTTATTTCTTAAGAAACGTTTGATTGAAAATCTGAAATCTATTTTCTATGATAACAGACTTTAGTTATTCTAAACAGAGATGTGGAGGCAAGAACCGATAATAATTAGCTAAGCCATTGATTTTCAGAATTCAAATAATGAAATAGAATTGTTTATGTATGCAAAGAGATATAAAAAAATGAAAATTACAGAAACTGTGCCAAGTGACATACCTGGAAAATCTAGTCAAATTTTGTTGTGAAAAGAATGCTATCAATGAAATTTTGTACCCTTCAATTGTTGAAATGAGTATCGATTTGAATAGTTCCACAAAGGTCGAACCAGTCCTCACACGGGTGAAAAAATATTGAGAAATGAAAATATCGGACTCAAAAACAACAATACCCAACACAAATTTGGAAATCTAAAAAGGGCAATGTTCGCAAAAGAAGAGAAAATGTAGCAAGTGTTTTACCTCCTAATAGTGGTATGTGATGTTCAGTTTTATGAGGATTTTTCACTAGAGGTTGTGGCACGAGTATGTTGCGGCTTTATTGCTAGCACAAACAGATTCTACACCTGTTGAAGCCCTCCCAATAGAACCGCCCTCGAAGGACCACCATTTGGCATGTCGGAGCTCAACAGCTGGAGCCCATGCATTCCTCAACTTCCAGTGCATCGACCAAAGACCCGATTAATCACAATTGAGGAGATCCATTGAGCAAACACTTTTGCAAGTGGCCAAATTAATTTCCAGGTAGATTTATTTTGGCGTGAGAGAAATGTTAGAGAAAATGAGGGTAGATTTATTCCGGCGTGAGACAAAATGAGTGGGTTGTGCCCACAATTAATAGCCTATCGGCTAAAAATGAGGGAAAAAGGAAAATGTATGTCGAATGAGGGAGGGAAAATGAAAGGAGGGAGGGAAAATAAGGAGAAGAGGGAAATAAACTGGCTATTGCACTTTAGGTGTGCAATTGGGTACGCTGAATATTTGTGTGACATTTTTATAAAAAAAAAAAATAAGTTAAAAAATATATATATAATAAGTAAAATCATTCAATGTATAAACTTTATAAAATATTTTCAATTTTTCACTTTTAAATTCTTTCTATTTTTATAAATAATTATTTAAAAGTTAAAAAAATATATCTACTACAAAATATAAATATGAAAGATAATATAACTTTTTATCTTGTAACCCTTATTTAATTAAGAAAATTTAAGAATTTTTATAAACATAATTTTTTAAAACTTAAAGTATATATTAAATTATACTATATCAATATAAACTGCTAACCAAGAAACATAGGCATTTTTATTTCCTCATGAGTGAAATTGTATTTTCATTTATGTTTATTTGTTAACAAGGGCAGAGAAGATATTTTAGGGTTTTGTTCTACTCTACTCTACTCTGTTAACCACATGAAGATGGAGATGAATACGATGCACAACTTTAAATGGATACACCCCCTCTTTAAATAGGTAACTTCTCTTCATTCTACAAAATAATACAAAACCTCATCTCACCACACATGCAAATAGGAGAAATCCCCTCCTTGCATCACACACAAATTTAATGTTTTGCACTTCACTCAGTACATTAATGTTGTATGTAAATGAAGAGACACAAAAAAGGCCTGGGACCTTTTACATTCAACCATAACTAAATGCCTTCCTCTTGATGTTGTAGCCTTCTCCACACTTTTAAATTGCCTTGGTAACTCTGTTGATCTACATAGAATCAACTCCCTTCTTGCTGAAATGAAAGATATGGAAATACATTCAAATGTTATCACTTATAACACTCTCATAAAGACTGTGTAAAGGGGATCACATTGAGGAAGAACTTGGTATTTTGCACAAAATGGGGCACACACATTGTTTTCCTGATATTGTTACATATATATAGCACCCTAGTTGATGGGATTTGAAAAAGAGGCAGAGTAGATGAAGCTCTTGTTTTATTTGCTAAGATGATACAATCTAGCATTTCGCCTAATATTACTGCCTGCAATACACTAATTAATGGTCTTTACAAGGTGGCTAGGGAAGATAAGCTCTAAGGTTGGTAGCTGGAATGAAACATAGTTACTACTCTCCAAATATTGTCACATACAACACTCTAGTTAATGGTCTAAATCACTAACTCGATATGTAACTTGCAGTTTTACCATGGCTATGCCAGCAACTACGCTTTTATGACAAAAAATAGGACCTTGATAACTTCAAGGAGGAACATCGACAAATAGCACAATGAAGGAAATTCAAATAGGTGTTATGTTTGACCGGAAATAGTCTCATGCTGGCATACAAACTTTTTTACACAGTTATGTTTAAAAGGCTCAAAAAAACATGTCTCCAGCTCAAATATCTACTATCTCTAAAACCTGTCGATCTTCAATGTGGCACCATTATGACCAGACAATCAGAACATAAAGATTCATTATGGCAACTGGCCTGCATACATCCCCTGACCATAATGAACTACATTTAATATTTAATCTGACCAAACAAACCAACAAGAATGATCAATTTTTTCATCAATGAAGACTTCTTAGAAAATTTGTACCATTGAATGCAAAATTCAAGTTGGGGCCTTTCAAATTGGATATGCCTTCAGTGTAAAAAAATTATTTTAAAAAAGTATTTTTATATTGTCTTAATTTAAGACAATTAGAAAATTAAAAATATAATTTAAACATAAAATATATATTTAAGATAAAATTAATATTTTGTCTTAAATTATGTCTTAAAATCCCCTTTTGTGTAGTAGTGGTAGGAAGGAATTGTAGTTTGATATTAAAGATGATGCAATTTGTCACAGAACTTACCTGAAGATTCTGCCCAAATTGTGTTATATTGTTAGTAGTTTTTCTACTTTCCTCTCGCTATTGGTTTCCACTCCTCCAAACTCTTCCTCGCTGGTATTGACCTTTCACTTGTCCAATTTTGTGAGTTGTAGCCTAAAAATAAAATATTGATAGGGTATTAGGGTATGCTTATTAAAACTCAATAAACAGTAAAAAGAGGGGAAAAATAAAGCCCTGTTTGAAAAATGTTTTAGCAGATGATAAGCCCTGGTTTCAAGTTTACGCAATAGGTATTTTTGGTGCACCAAGCAACCTAAGTGGCCAAATGCCCACTTAGGTAGAGGTCCCATGAGGGGGGCTTAAGCTCTATGGATTATGATCAAATTCAAAAGAAACAAGAATAGAGGAGTAATAGTCATTTTTATTTGTCTCTGATATTAGTCATTTATTTTCCAAATACTCACTAGTGTTAGTCACGACGTAATTAAAAGTTTTAGTCACATAGTCATTTATTTTCCAAATCTAGTGTGTGATATATTTTTAAAATAATGCACCATGCAACCCATGACTCGCCCTCTTGAGGTTTCAGGATAGAATTCCAAATTCCCACCAAGGAGGAAACACATTTAGGATTTTTTAAATGGGAAGTATTAAGCATGTAGGGGAGCTCATCATGGAGAGTCTTTTGAGTAAGAGAGATAGAACAAATGATAGAAAAGGATCAAATAGAGTAGTTGTATAGTCAACCAACACACATGAACTAGAAGAAGAAACCTCCAAATTCAAGTTGCGAGAAATGTAAAACGGATCTAATTTGCTCAACTTTCTATCATTCCCCAATCTACAATTGGACCATGTAAACCAATTAGTTGCATGGGTGAAAAAAATATTATGAATGGGGTCCACCACTCCAACAATGTTCTGACAATAAATCCATCTTTCATATTCCTCTTGGCTAAGTTTACAATAATTAAACCAACTCCAATCTTCATGATGTTCAACCATATTAAAGTCTCCTCCTATCACCCAATCAACATTAGGGAGGTATTTAGCCCTCCATCCCAAAGAAGAGACCTATCTTTAGGATTATTGGGAGCATATATGGAGCAAAAACCAATAGGCTGCCCATTGATAAAAGAGAGGGCCCAAACACGACTATGTGATGGGTCCTCTCCTTTATCAATGACATGTTTGGAAATCCAAGGAGACAAACCAAGCACCACTCCACTAGAACCATCACTATGCAATGCATGGAGGAACATATCATCTTTCCAAAGGTGAAAAAGATTCAAATCCAAGTGTTCATTATTTAATTTTACTTCTTGTAGAAATAAAACATTAGGTTTCCATTTTAGGATGATGTCTTTAACCTTAAATTTCCTTTGAGAGGATAAAGATGATGCAGAGCATCTACCAAAAACACCAATCATCTAGGGTACTTCAATTCAAACCTAAATTTGAGAAGATCAAATTAAACAAACACCATTGATTCACTTAACTTTTCAACAAATTCCATACAATTTCACTTAAAACTTCAAGGCTATCAACAAGCCAAAACACCACATCAATATTCCAATCCTTTATCAAACTCAAATTCACCTTAACCAGAATCAAATAGACAAAAACAACACAAATACCATGAAGGAAAGCTCTGAACATTCAACTTGACCATTCTGCATACTTAAGTTACCAATTTTGCACCATAAATCCATCATAGTTCAAACACCAATCCAACAAGTATTGTAACTAAACCTCTTCCAATCTATTGGTACATCTTTAACAACATCATTTAAACAAATACAATACCAAGACAATCTCTTAAATCACTTTATTGACAAAATTATAAATTGGTACCAAAACACAATTCTTGTACATAGGAAACACATAACCAAATCACCAAAATAAAAAATTCTGCCCTCTAAACTCTTCCAAAGCATTGAAAAACCTTTGATAACATAAATTAGTCAGTTCCAAGACAATTTCAATCATTCATTTCACTGTCCCAACAGAACCTCAGTTTCTTGCATTCACGCACTACTACTCTAGTAGCACTACAATACAACAAAAAGAAGGTATACCATGTAATCCACATTGAAACCCCATTAACCAAACATAGCTTTAGGAACCCTTTTTAGTCTATTTTAACATACTTCAAGGGAAACTACACTTATTTTAAAGAATATGAGAATAAATAAACTATTCACTACTAAATCACACCAATTAGCCCTAAATTACAGTGGTACCCTCAAATCAACTCCATTCACCCTAATACCCCTAGGAAACATTAGTATAGGTCTCAAAACTTAATATTCACCAACTTTTAGGGGTTGTTAGGCCCATTAAATCACTTTACTTCAAAACCCTTGAATGTAGGCTTTACAATACAAAAAGTATGAGGGTTTATTGAAAATAAATGTTGCAAACCTCCAGATGCCTTGCCACCTCTTCAAACATGCTTAGATAGGTCTGATTATACTCTATAAATAAACTCCCAACATCATTGAATGACAT
>VDFB02000017.1:168750505-168792017 GCA_007258455.2 Sequoia sempervirens
ATGTAACTTGCAGTTTTACCATGGTTATGCCAGCAACTACGCTTTTATGACAAAAAATAGGACCTTGATAACTTCAAGGAGGAACATCGACAAAGAGCACAATGAAGGAAATTCAAATAGGTGTTATTTTTTACCAGAAATAGTCTCATGCTGGCATATAGACTTTTTTACACAGTTATGTTTAAAAGGCTCAAAAAATCATGTCTCCAGCTCAAATATCTACTATCTCTAAAACTTGTCGATCTTCAATGTGGCACCATTATGACCAGACAGTCAGAACATAAAGATTCATTATGGCAACTGGCCTGCATACATCCCCTGACCACAACGAACTACATTTAATATTTAATCTGACCAAACAAACCAACAAGAAGGATCAATTTTTTTCATCAATGAAGACTTCTTAGAAAATTTGTACCATTGAGTGCAAAATTCAATTTGGGGCCTTTCAAATTGGATACACCTTCAGTGTCAAAAAATTATTTTAAAAAAATATTTTTTTTATTGTCTTAATTTAAGAAAATTAGAAAATTAAAAATATAATTTAAACATAAAATATATATTTAATATAAAATTAATATTTTGTCTTAAATTAATGTCTTAAAATCCCCTTCTATGTAGTAGTGGTAGGAAGGAATTGTAGTTTGATATTAAAGATGATGCAATTTGTCACAGAACTTACCTGAAGATTCTACCCAAATTGTGTTATATTGTTAGCAGTTTTTTCTACTTTCTGCTCACTATTGGTTTCCACTCCTCCAAACTCTTCCTCACTGGTATTGACCTTTCACTTGTCCAATTTTGTGAGTTGTAGCCTAAAAATAAAATATTGACAGGGTATTAGGGTATGCTTATTAAAACTCGATAAATAGTAAAAAGAGGGGAAAAATAAAGCCCTCATTTGAAAAATGTTTTAGCAGACGATAAGCCCTGGTTTCAAGTTTACGCAATAGGTATTTTTGGTGCACCAAGCAATCTAAGCGGCCAAATGGCCCACTTAGGTAGAGGTCCCATGAGGGGGCTTAAGCTCTATGGATTATGATCAAATTCAAAAGAAAAAAGAATAAACGACTAATAGTCATTTATTTAGTCATTTTTATTTGTCTGATATTAGTCATTTATTTAGTAATTTTTGTTTGTCTGATATTAGTCATTTATTTAGCCATTTATTTAGTCATTTATTTAGTCATTTAGTTGTGATTTTACCCAATGACCAAATTAGTCACTTATAAATGACCTAATTAGTCATTTAATTTCCAAATACTACTAGTGTTAGTCACGTGACTAAAATTTTCAGTCGTGTGACTAAAAGTTTTAGTCACGTAGTCATTTATTTTCTAAATTCTACTAGTGGCCATATACCACTTCATACTTTTGACCAACTTTTTTTCCTTGGGCGGACTTGCCCTCTATAGGGGCGGACTTGACCTATTAATCAGTCCTTTTGAAGCCTATTTTGACCAAATTTGACCAACTTTTGCTCCTTGGGCGGACCTAACCCATCCATGGGTGGACCTGATCCTTGAACCCGCCTTGTCCAGCCTTTTTTAGCCAATTTTGACCAATTTTTCATGAATAGGCAGATTTTCCCTCACAAACAGGTAGATTTTCCCTCATAAATAGGTGGATTTGCCCTCACGAACAAGCGGATTTGACCTCACAAACAAGCAGATTTTCCTTGGTAGACAACCATAGATGCGCCGCCATTTGCACACTGTTAACCTGTTTTCCTTCGTTCAAGCACCAATCTTCTCAATTTTTTGTGCTCTTTCCAATGACATATACCACTTCATACTTTTGAGAAGTTTCTCGGGGCTCCTTTTCCTTCCCCATCCACCTCCTCAAGGGGGGCATACCCTACCATTCTCTCTCAATCTTCTGTCATAAACCTTCCCTTGTGAGACTGGGGAATCCCCTCTAGATAGCCAAATATGCCCTCCTCTAGAGCCATACTAGCCCCCCTCCGCAACCATACCTTCCCTCCTCAACAGTCTCAATCGATCATCTACTCGTTCTAAGTAATCTATCATTCATTCTGAGCCTTCATCTTCTCATTTCGAGAATCATTCATCTATTGGGGGCAGTCATTTACTCATTCCGAGTAGTCATTCATCTATTTCAGTCAATCATTTACTCATTCTGAGTAAACATTCATCCATTTAACACATCCTTTCATCATTTTGAACTCTCGTTTTATCATTCTGATCATCCGTTTAATCATTCTGAGTAAATGTTCATCCATTTAACACATCCTTTCATCATTCTGAACTCTCGTTCTATCATTCAAATCATCTGTTTACTCATTCTGAGAAAACGTTCATCCATTTAACACATCCTTTCATCATTTTGAACTCTCATTCTATCATTCCAATCATCTGTTTACTCGTTCCAAGAAAACGTTCATCCATTTTACACCTTCGTCTATCATTTCAAACTCTCGTTCTATCATTTCGATCATCCGTTTACTTGTTCTGAGTAAACATTCATCCATTCCGCACCTTCGTCCACCATTCTGAACTCTCATTCTATCATTCTGATCATTTGTTTACTCATTCCGAATAAACATTTCAAACCTCCTTCCTATCATTTTGAACTCTCATTCAACAGTCCTAATCAATCGTTTACTCGTTTTGAGTAATCTTTCATCTATTCCAAACTTTCATCTTCTCGTTTCAAGAATCATTCATCCATTGTCAGTAGTCATTTACTTGTTCTGAGTAGTCGTTCATCCGTTTTGATGAATCATTTACTCATTTTGAGTAATTTTTCATCCATTTCTATCATTTGTTTCTCCAATCAAATCATCATTTTCCCCATCCAAATCCCCCAAACGTCGTCTCGGGTTATTATCCAAATTGACCTAAGTGTCTAATTTGGTCGTCATCACTAACATCCTCTTAGGATTGTCATCTGTCCTAGGTTAATCATCATAGTCAGCCCAATCAATCCATTTTCAATCTCAAAGTGGATTCGGTGTTGTAATCATCCATTTATCCTTTAATCCGATTGATCAGCATCCTATGTCACCTAGGGTAATCTCTAAATGGGGTTTAGAATCCCTTCCATCATCCTATCCAATCCAATCGTATCCCTATCGATTCACCTTCAACCCAATCAATCTACTTCCATCTCGAAGCAAATTCGATGTCATAATCATGCTTTGATAATCCAATCTGATCATCAAAAATAATCCTATATCATCATCCAATCATCCTAATCTAAGGTTTAATCCAACCCTGATCTAAGCTTGACCTAAATCCCGATTTGAGCTTTAGTACGTTTCCATCCATAATCTTTGCCCATCCTCTTTATCCTTCCAACATCATGAATCCTTATCCTCCATCAATAGTGGTCAAGGGAAATCCTAATTACGTCGACAATGATAACGAAAGTCTTGTCGATCAAGAAGAATGTGACATAGATCCCTTTGACGCTATCATTGCTAGTAAGTTTTCTCCACCCACTTTCCAAAATCCAATCATCCCTTTGAGTTATCCTGTTATGTCTTCATCCATGCCTAATCATGCTCCCTATGCTACCTATGACAAGGGATACCCATCATATCCTTCATCTACATCATCCTCTTATCCTAGTCTTCCATCACAATACCCCTATCCTAATCCCCCATCCACATCCTCCTATCTCAATCCTTCATCCGCATATACACACTACCCCAATCTTCCATACCAATCTGCTCACCCTAATCTTACATTCACATCAACCTATCCTAATCTAACATCCACATCAACTTATCCTAAACCGACATTTTCATTTCCCTATCTCAATCCGCCATCTCAATCTTCCCATCCTAATCCACCACCCGCATCCTCGTGTCCTACTTCACAATGCCAATACCCCTATCTTAACCCTTCATCTAATCTGCATCCTCCATCTATTCCCAGTCTTGCATCCAATCCCATTCCCCCATCTAATCCTTGTCCACCAATGCCTAGTCCTAATCCCCCACTAATCCATAATCCCTCATCCACTCCTACCACACCATCTCAGCCTAGAGTATGCAAGTCTCTCATTTTAGAAGTTCTGCAAGGATTTATAACAAAGAAGACATCTCCCACTCCACACCTTGAAGTTGTGGAATCGTGCCATCCCAATCCATCATCCACAATCATTAGTGACAAATCCCTTCTCCACCCAACACCTATCATTGATGATACCACCCCTCGCACCACTCAAACCATCAAAACCATCTCATCCTCTGAATCCACTGAGCCCCCATCTCCTACCATCATATCTAATAAATCCATTGAACACCCACTTCCTACTCCAAGAGTCGTCGAACCCATCGATGACACCCAAATCCAATCCACCTCTCCTACTCCTAGTGTCACTAAAATCCATTCCGATGACCACATCGAATCCTCCATCCCTCCATCCTCTCCACTTAAAGAGTCCCACCAAGACTCCATTATCATGCCTCCCGCACATGATGAGTCATGCCAAGAGCCTGATCCAAAGCATGCCAACATATCCCCTTCTCCAGATCAAGATCCTACCATCCCATCTAGTCCACCTCAAGATCATAGTCCCCCATCCATTCCCTTCCATGATCCCCTTGTCATTCAAGATCCCATCGCTCCATCTCCATCTCCATCACATGATCCCACTACCAAAAATCAAGATCCTATCATATCCCCTAATCCCTCTCCTGATACCACCCATCCAAATGTTGCTACCTCATCATCTCCCTCTTATGATCCCCCATCATCGCCTAAAACTCTTATGCCCACACCACTTGCATATCCCCTTGGACTCTCACATTATTCCAGGGTGGCCTCCTTGCAGAAGAAAAAAATAGTGTATTTACCACCCATCATCCTCCACCTAATGATGGACTTGCATCATGTTTTTAGAATAACAAAAATCCTATCATGGATTGTATGCTCAAGAAAATGAACTATCAAGGAAAAGGTCTAGGCCTTCATGAGCAAGGTATTTTAGAGCCCATCCAATTCAAAGAACAAATCTACATGCAAGGTCTTGGACCTAGTTCCCAAGACCCACGATCTAAAGATGTTGGTACAACCCCTCGACGTCCTTAATGAGCCTCTTCCAAAAGAAATGTAGGCTCTTCCCATCGCTCCACCAGATCATATGCTGCCATCCCTCCTCACCTATCGTATCGCCTAAAAATGACCATTCATATTCCTCCTTCATCTACTCCATCCATTTTGGGTCCTTACATCCCTCCATCCACCAGCTCCCATCCTCCATCCACTCCATCCATCTTGGGTTCTTATGTCCCTCCACCCACTCTGTCGGCTTTGGGTCTGTATATCCCAGACTGTATATCCCAAAATCACCTGCTCCATCTCATCCTTTCATCTATCCAACACCTATCCATGTCATCCATCATAAACATCCTAATCAAGATCAACAAAGGCACATACCTACTCATTTTCCATCTACACGTAATCCTCACAATCCTACCTCCATTGCTCCACATCACCCGTATCCTTGCACCCATCCCATTTCTATCAAAAGCACTTTGGATACTAAAGCAAAAAGACAAATATCTGCATGAATCTAAAGCTCCCCATGTCCCCTCTAAAAGACATGGTGAAGAGAAGAAAAATCTAAATCCAAATCAAATCCATAGGCCACAAAGGCCCACTAAAGCAAAAATCAAAACCATGTGGATCCCAAAGAAAAAAGATGCAATGCCTTCAAATGAAAAATCTGTAACAACATCCAACATTGCTCATCGAAAAGCTAATCATTTTCATCCACCCTCTCCTACATATGTTTTGGGTCCCTATGTCCCAAAATTCACTATTCCATCTCCTCCATTATCCCCACATTATCCATCCATTAATCCTCTTATCTTTTCGCATCCACCCCCACATGTGCCAATGTTGGTCTTGAACACATCTCTCCATCACACATCCACCCCATCATTCTATCCATCCCCTTTTCAATATCCCATCCATTACCCCACATATCTCCCCCATCAAATCCCTCTAATTCATCCTTTTGTATAATCCATTTCTCCTAATAAGGTTGTACCAACATCCAACAGTCGGTTCGAACATGAGCTCTTAATACCTCATATGGAACTTGATACTTTAGTCTTTCATCCATATCCTTATCGCACGTCTTCTAAATTGACTTATTCGCCTCCCTATCCTTGTCCATCTCCTTCCGCATGCTATCCAAAAAGCCAAAAAAAAAAAATCCAAAAAAGTCAAAAAATCCAAAAAAAAATTTTAAAAAAAAATAGTAAAGAGAAATAATTTGTCCAATGGTGAAAACTTGGCAAACAAGCACCTTGGATAAGTACCATGATGAAAACCTAGAAAACAGGTGTCATTCCTAAGTCCCCATCTGCACTTGGGGGCAACTTCCTAATATGCATTCCCTCCACCGCTATGCTTCCTGCTATGCACCTGTATTCGTGTTATACGTCCTTTTCATTCATCCCCTCCATCCTAACTATCTTACACATCTTTCTTAGCATATCTTATTTATCCCAATCCTTCATTCCTCCTTGTGATCTAGATAACGATAGGGGCAAACATATAAACATGCTTTGGACACCTCTTCGCACATAGTCCCCTTGTCCACACACTATCCTAACCCTCATTCGCACTCATCTACATTCCTTATCCACCCATCATGCTACCTTCCATCTCCCTTCCTTATCCATGCATCCTATTTTCATCCATCTCACTCCTTTATTTTCCTATTCATCCTTCATGCCTCCTCACACATGACATATCTAGGGTAGGGGCATCTATCTTCCTTTGTGATACAGTCCTTGGAGACATCATTCATTCCATCAGAACAATCCCTTCCATTTCTCTATCATTATCTCCTTATCGATATATCTATCTCCCCATCCTTATCTTTTATCCCTTCACACAATCCTTATATCCATCTTCCCATCCATATCTTCCTATCCTTCCATCATGGAATCCATTTTCATCTATCCATCTGGTCCCCTTTTCCTCATCCAAATCCTTATCCCTCTATCCAATCCATCCAAACAATCCTTTTCCTCCCCCCATCCTCTACCCTCATCCCATCTCATAATCCCTTGTCATTGGTATCTCTCTATAGGCTATTCCCCATGCAATCCAAAATCATCTATCTTATCGTCATCATTTCTGCTTCTTTTGCACACCTTTTCAATCCTCTATCCTCATCCCTGAGCTTTGTGTAGTCACCATCCTTCGATCTAATCCCAAAGGTCTATCTTGTCCCATCATGTCGGTCCAATTATTTTATCCCCTTATTTGGGGTTATCTCATCATCCTTTATCCATTGTCTATCATTGATCTTTCGTCAAACTACATTTCCCCTGCGCTTTCACGTAGGCAAGGTCAATCATTTGATCTGCCCCAAGGTTCCATCCATCATCAATCTATATTTTCCACTTTGCTCCTTTCCTCTATCCTATCTTTATCATCCATCGAAGTCTCCATCATGGTCTATCATCAGCCTTTTATCGAACTACACGGGCTCTACGTTTTCACGTAGGCAAGGCTAATCTTTGATCAACCCCCAAGCCCCCCCTAGGTATTTAGGATTTTTTAATCTCCTATCTCATGTCATGTCTCTTGTGTCGTGTCATCAAGCTATGCCCTTATCTAGCTAGTTCTTAACAAATGAGATCCACTTGTATCAGCAGATCCAATCGATTCTAAATAGCCTACGTCATATAGATATTTTAGCTTAGTATCCATCATTGGTCTCAATAGGATGCATCCTTCCTAACAAACCTCATCAATCCCATCCATCCCTATGATCCTATGGAAAAGGACGTTTGAAATAAATTGCGATCTTTTGATGCTTTTGGCTTTTGTTTATCATTTGAGCTCCCTATCATCACTTGTCATGGTCACCTTGATCCATCATATCATGGTGTACTTTGACTAGTCAACATAAGGGGTGTATCTTGATCTTTTCTTTGTCATTGTTTTCTAGGTTGTCCCACATAGTACCCACCAAGATCCCTGAGGTCTTGTGTTACACTGGGGCATCCTTGTGTGCTTGTGATTATCCCAATACTTGGCCCGACCAAGGTCATCGCAAATTTGGGGTGTTGGGATAGCCTTCTTGTTGGTTATGTTTGTTTTATGAATTAGACACTAATCTGCCTTGGTTCTTCATACCCTGGCATCTCATGTCTTCTGCTATAGCAAAAATTAGTGCTCCTACAGATGGAAAATTGCATTTGGATTGCATTTCATCTTCATCCTCTCATCTATCAAAATCCCCCCCATCCATTCATCCTTCATCACTCTCCCCTCCCCATCTCCTGTCGCCTTTGCATCATCTTCTTCATCTCCCCTTGCATCATCTCCTCCATTTCGATAGCACATATGTGTTCTCTTGAGCCCACATGTCCTCTTGAGGGGGCATCCTTCATCCCTAACTTTCATCTTCACCCCCATCATCTTCCTTCCTAGTCACTTCTTTGAATGACTGGGGCATCTTTCCCAATCTAACCATCTTCTTCTAGGTTCTATTTTTTAATATTTTTTGAAATGATGCTACTTTGTAACACCATCTCAAAGAGGGGAAAAATGTAGACACCTAAATTTAGACACTTAATTTATCCAAATTTATCCCCTTTCGTCTAAACATCCCCTTATCCGCATTAATTAAGTAATATCACTATTATTTAATTAATCCCTCAAAAAAAATTATAATTCCTAAGGTATCTAGGTAAATAATTAATTACCTTCCCCCTTTCATCAAATGAATTAAATAAATATGCCATTTATTTAATTCCCTTTATGTCTCATCCTTCATAATTTTTATCTAATCCTAATTATTTCTCCTAATCTCATCATTAGAGATGTGCACATGCCTAATCCTTGATTAGGATGTGTCACATCCTCCAACTTTTGCAAATTTGCCTCTAATCTTTCTTAGCCACCTAACCCTCCTCTAATCCTTCACTAACTATCCTAATCAACCTCTCAAGGAATTTTTAATTCCTTTTATCCTTCCAAGGAATATTAAATTATTTTTTCTCTTCCCCATGTGATCTTTGACTTGTCACATCAAGTCACATGTGAAATCTAACTTGCCTTTAACATGTCATTAATTAGTCTAATCAAGTACTTGCCCAACCTTAATCACTTAACTAAGTCAACCCTATTAAATGATTTCTCCTTTTGAGAAGGCACCCCATTCCCTATGTGAATTTTTAATTCACATTTAATCCCCCAATGCATTTAAAGGAATTTTAAATTCCTTCTCTCATCCCCATAAGGATATTTGAGGAATTTTTAATTCCTCACATGTCCTCTCACCCACATGGGGACAAGTACCTCCTTTATAAGGACATCTTGTCCCAATCCCAAGGTACTATGTACCCCATCCATGTCATGTACTATCCTTCCACCTCATATACACATCAGCGTTTTTGAGCCACTTCACATGCCACATGTCAAGATGTGAGGGCTTGTGATTGCTCAACTCACTTTAGCCCTACATCTTGATCTTAGTGGCTCAATCTTGACTGTCCATTTCCATAGAGATTTCCAAAATCTCTATAAATACCCCATTTGTTCTCTCATTTTGGGAGAGATCATGCATTGTAGCCAAAATCTTGGAATTTTTTTTCTAGAATCCATCCTTAGTCATTTTTACACTTGCATCCACTTTCATCTATTATCATATCATCATCTAGCTTGAATATCTTGTCATCCAAGGAGCATACAACACCGAAGATTGAAGGGCCAACCAAAGGATCGATTGAAGACAAGGTGTAAGGTTTCATTTTGTCATCTTTATTTTGTATTGAATCCAACTAGGCTAATCTTGAGGTGTAGGTTGTTTTTAGTGTTATTTTGCACTCTTTTTCTTTTTGTTCATTTTCTAGCACATAGATTCGACCTATCACATGTGTAATCGGGTCCATGTTCCTCCGATGATTGGGATCAGACTTAACAATTTTGGGAGATTGTTTATAGGTGTCAGTACAATATATATTCTAGATGGTGAGTGATTATATGATTAGATGGATCATTGGTGTTCAATCAATTGACTTTTTTTATGATTAGGTCTAATCATTGGCAGACCTAATGTTTGATATATTTTGTGAAGATTAAATAAGTATTGTGGATGTTAACAAGATCTATTTTAGGTCCACGTTGACCTAAATTGAGTTTTTCACCTTTGTTTTTGATGCGAGGATAGTTTTGAATCAAGTGTGGAATCGATAAGGAAAATTTAAATTAATATAGGGCTCAACCTAATTAATGTATGTAGATGTATTGTGTATATATGTAAGACATTTTTGAGTTGTAGGATGATATGATATGAGATGATATGCAACATGATATGTGATATGATGTGAATGTTAGAAGAATTTTTGTGAATATTGAGTGATTGTAAAGCAGAGTAGTATATTATATTCAAAGCTTAAAAGGAACTGAATTTAGCACAAGTAAGGTGCATTTTGTATCAGTTCACATATTGGTTGTGTGGCCATTTCTATTTTGTATCTATCTCTGGCTATGAGCCTTTTTAGATATTGTATCCTAGTAGTGAGCCTCTGTAATATCTTATAATCAGTTATAATATATTGTGAGCTAATCCTAACCGTGGTTTTTCCCTTTTTGGGTTTTCCACATAAAATCTTGGTGTTCACGTGTCATGTGATCTTGTGGTTGTTTCATGTTTTCATTCATAGTTGTAGTTAGATATCTTTTGTTTATTGGATGACCTTTATGATCAAAAGGCTTAATAGAAGGATAAATTGAAGGATACAATCAACACTATAAGAGATATAGTAGAGAATTTTCGGATGATAAGTGCTTCATCATCTAGTACCGCTTAAGGAAAGGATCATATTGAAGAAAAAGTTATTGATACAAAGGAAAATATTCCTCTTAAAACAAATCTACTAGTATTCAAAATGAGTGCCAGAAGAAATGAAAGAAGTAGATGAGCATACAATTAATGAAACTCCATTGTTTGATCCTAAGAATGTGGTGTCCTCACCACCATCAGTTGATGAAACAAATGCTTCCTTGAAGATATTTACTCCTATGGAAGACACTAATAAGACCACTGGTGCTAATAATGAAAACCAAAATGCAAGACAAGAACAAGAACAAGATAAGAATGATGTTGATGATGGTGTTGAAGACCACCCTGACAAAAAAATGAAGACACTATAAATGAATATGAAGATGATCAAAATGGAGAAGAAAAAGGAGAAAAAGATAGGGATGACAATAAGGAAGATGATAAGGATAAGGAGGGTGAAGTTAAAGAAAAGAAAAAAGAAAATCCCTCTAGTAAAGAAGAGGAAGAAGAAAAAGAAGAGAATAAAGGAGAGACTGAGATTGAGAACAGTGAAGAAGAGTCTCAAAATATCATGAAGCTACCAAATCCATCTAGAGAATCATCTGGAAATACTCTCAAGGGGCTTTTGACAAAGTAGATAAGATTCCAATCGGCAATTCCACCCTATTTACTAAAGCTCCCATTGTACCAAGGCAGTGTGGATCTAGACAAGATCACAACAATTTAGAAGTTGGAGCTTAGTGACATATTCCATGCCTCTAGAAGAAAATAAATTATAGAGACTCACCAAAAGGGGACTAAATTGATCAATGATTCTATCAAGTCTCTACTTAGGATGCTACTCTTGGTGCCACAATTGATAATTCTTTAACTCCTATTGAAAATCTCAAGTTTTTAGTAGATTCGCTTAAGGAGTATGCCTCTAGTCTGAAGGAGTAGAGTGAAAAGGATGTTGAGTCAAGGTTTGTAGAAAAGAGACTTCTAGAGTTGTAGGATAGATGTGTGCTAGCATATAGCAAAGTGGAAAAATGTCTAAAGGAAGTGCAAAATTGTGAAGATGAGGGCAAGACTTTATTTTTGTATTGTATGAGGTGGCTAGATACCACTCAAGGAATTAAGGATTTAATGGAATCTATTGAGCCACAAGTAGATAATTCTTCTGGAGCCTTTGACCTAGAACAAGATAGAGTTTATACCTCTTGGACTTCCCTTATAGATCTACAAAATAAGTTTTTCACCTTACAACAGTAGAAAGAAGACATTATAATGAAATTTGGACAATTTGGGGATTTGGTGAAGACCAAGCACATACTAGTGTCAAGTACTCTTATTGAAGCTGAGAATATCGTACAAACATAAATCTAAATCCAACCACTCCAAAAGAGGGAAAGGAAAGCTTAGTTGAACTGGAATGAATGTATAAATTGTCTATTGCAGCCAAAAAGGCTTGGAATGAAGGGAAGTCTATTTGGCAAGAAATTCTTAAGGAGTGTGAAGGTGCCTCCTCCTCTGGTTGAATATCTTTCACCTATACATTCTTTCCATTGTTTCAATTTATTTTAGTTTTTTTAATATGCATACAATTGGATCAAACATTTGGGACAACTCCTTGAGGGGGAGTCAACACATTTCAGTTGCTTTTCTATACATATGCATCAATTTTGGAGAATACATGTGTGTTACCACCACACCCTTTTTCCTTGATGTCAAAGGGGGAGAAGTGTGACGACAAGAGAAGTTAGGTTTTTGTAGAAGTCTTTTGACTAAGTTGATTGGAGAAATCAGATGCAAGGAGAGATGATGATGTATGTTTGAAGTTTTTGAAGATAGTTGGAGATGGTGTGTGTTTTGAGTTTTAGAGATTCATTTTTGGCACATGTTTCCATCAATGAAAAGGGGGATATTGTTAAAATAATGAAGAAGGAACCCTTTAATGTTTTGTCATTAATTCCAACATTGATTGTTGACAGTTTTCACTAATCTGGTGAATAGAATGGGGATATCTTAATCTTGTATTTTGATCCAAAATTGCTTGTATAATAAGATCACCTTATGAGGTTTTATATGTTATTCCTAACTATCAAGTTCATATATGCTAAATATTTTAGTGATTTTGGATGAATATTTTGAAAGTTACAAGTAATAGTAGTTTGGCATTCAGTTTTGGCTTTATACAGTGTAAATGGGTATGTGTAATCTAGTCTTTGTTCCTCCAGTGATTGAGATAAGAATTTACAATTTTGGGAGATTATTTATAGGTGTAAGCACACTATAAATTCCATATGGCGAGTGATTATATGATCAAATGGATTATTGGTGTTTGATTAGTTGGTTTATTTTGTGATTAGGTCTAATCCTTGGTTGATCTAATGTTCAATATATATTGTGAAAATTAAACAAGTATGATTGCAGATGTTAATAGGATCTATTTTAGGTCCATTCCAACCTAAATTAAGTGTTGCATGTTTGGTTTAGGCACGAGGATAGTTTTTAATTAAGTATCTAGAGATAAGAAGACAAATTTGAATTAATATAGGGCTACATCTAATTAGGCTGACCTAATTAATGTATGCGGATATATTAGGTATATATAAGACATTTTTGAGTTGTAGGATGATATGATATGAGATGATAGGTGATATGATTTGAATGTTAGTAGAATTTTTGTGAATGTTGAGTGATTATAAAGAAGAGCAGAATATTATATTCAAAGCTTCAAAGGAACTAAATTCAACACAAGGAAGGTGCATTTTGTATCAATTCACATATTAGTTGTGTAGCCATTTCTATTTTGTATCTATCCCTAGTTGTGAGCCTTTTTTGATAGTGTGACCTGGTAGTGAACCTCTGCAAAATCTTATAACTGGTTATAATATATATTGTGATCTAATCCTCACTATGGTTTTTCCCCTTTTTGGTTTTCCATGTAAAAATCCTAGTGTTCATGTGTCATGTGATCTTGTGGTTGTTTCATGTTTTCATTCATAGTTGTAGTTAGATATGTTTTGTTAATGGGATGGTTTATGATCAAATAGTTTAATAGAATACTGATTCACCCCCCTCCTAGTATTCTAGATGTTCAACATCCCTTTTTAGGTTTTGTGATGTTATTTACTTTCTAATGTTTTATTTTATAATTTATTTTAGCATATCACTTAATGTCATAAGCAACTAAAGTGGGAAAAAATATAACGAAAAAACACATACCCTTTTAATTTTAGGCTATTTTTTGTACTCATTTTAATTTCCATCCCTTTATCAAATTTGTAAGGCCCATTTCAAAAAAAATCGTAGCCTTGTCTTACCCATGGTATTGATCCCATGTTTATGTCCTATCTCTTGTTTAAATTATTTTTTTATAATTCTATTTAATTTGTTTCTTCTCCTTGATATTTTAAGATTTTTGAAGAGGAACTAAGTTTACCTAGACATAAGTAGGACATTAAAAATCTTATGCAAAACACTACTATCCCCAAACTAGAAATAATCAAACGACTAATTTTTAATGTCTTTGTCACTTGCTTTGCATGTTCAACTTTTTCTAGACAATATCTTTGTCATGCACTTGAAATATTTTTAGACCTTTGACTATCATTATTTTCCCTCTAAGTTATTTTTTGAATAGAAGGATCATCTTCTAGTGTTCTTTATGCTCTAATATTTGTTTATTGGTAACTCATTGAATATCTTGGCAATCACTATAGTAGGTTCTTGCAAGATTCATCATATAGAAACATTCTTTGATTTCCAAGTTGCCTATGTGAATGGTTACTACAAAATTTTAACATCTTCATGAGGATTTGGACCAATATTTCTAGAAAGGTCTTGCATTGCATCTTGATTTGGGGCTATGTGGTTTCCATCTCTTCTAGTAATGTGATAGTTTTATCTTCCTCTCTCTTTTGATATCATTTTCTTGGTGTAGAATCTATTTATGTTTTGGGAACTTGTTAGGTTCCATCTTTCCTTCAATATATTTTACACAAGCTAGTTTTCTTATAATATGTAGACCTTAGTTTTAGCATTCATAACAATTTTTTCTCTTATTTCTTAAATTCACATAAGATAGGATCACATATGATTTTATATTTTTTATCATTTGGTTGATGTGGTTGTTGGAAGACCAAATTAGGGATCATTATTATTTCAATTTCAATTTTTATTTTGTGTTCTACCTAGTTGTCCATGATTCATTTTCTACATAAATTGGGCATATTTTTGAAGATAAAGGTTAATCTTGGTTGTTCCTTCCATATAAATTGTAGCAAAACACATATACATGTATGCAACATGTTGATATCCTTCACAAATGCTTCTAGTTTTGGTGCCTAGATTTCTCTCTATCATGTATTTATAATTTTGTATTTTTTATAAATTTGTAAATTGTAAAACTATAAATCATTTTTTTCTAGTTTTCATTATGTTTTCAACATATTAGAAAATTTAATAATCTCAAATTTAAAACATGTTAGGTTCAACTAGATTTATTTTCTCTTTTTGTCAAACTAACAACAAATTAGTCTCTTTCTTGCAAAGGTGTAGTTGATCTGAATGTAGTGTACATTGGAATCATTTGACAAAGAGAAGTATTATTTCTTTATTGGATCAAATTTCATACACTAATTGACATCAAGAGGCATTATACAATATAAAAAATAATTTCACAAAATGTACACATTTAAATAATGGGAGGAGCTAACTAGGAAACATGTATGTATTTATTTTAAAATGTAAGTTTAACAAGATATATTAAATCCCTTGTTTTTCATTATCATTTTATTAGAGCGGGGTTGTGTACTACTTGTAGGATTTCTTTTTATACATATTGTAAATCTATAAGGGCACTCAATGTGGGACAATACCCTCACAAGGGGGCATGCCCCTCTATGAGAGGGAAAGCACTTTAAGAGGCCACATAACCACTCTATTTTTCAAACGTGATCTCTTTGTATTTTATTAAAGAAAAAAAATTTATTACTTTAGTATTTAAAATAAAATAAAAAAATAGAAATTCATTCATTTGTTATTTTTAAATTAAAAATTGATATTATATATATATATATTTATATATTAATGTTATTCCTAGTAAATTTATATTCATATACACTCTTCACTCTTCGATGTGTGTGTTATGTGTATTTAAGTGTATATATATATATACATATACATATACATATAAATACATACATGCATACATATGTATGTATGTATGTATGTATGTATGTATGTATGTATATGTATGCATGCATGTATTTATATGTGTATGTATATGCATATATATATATATATATATATATATATATATATGTGTGTGTGTGTGTGTGCATGCATGCATGCATGCATACATGCATACGTATAAAGAACAAAATATTTAAATTGTTAAGACATATTTAAGTTATATACATATATGTATTAGAACTGTTTTTCAATATATAATCACCTCTTTAGATATATAAATGCATGCATGCATTCATGCATACAAATAGATAATTAGATATAAACATTTTATCTCAACTTGTAACATTTTATTAACAGTTTTAATATTCTTTGAGTGAGCAATTAAACAATTGTAACGACCTTTAGAAAGAGAATTTAAATAATAACGAAGTAATTAGATTTATCATTCTCCATTTATAATAAATATTTTCATTAAAAATACATATATAATATGTATAAAATTATGTGAGAGTAGACATGTGCAACTACAAAATTGATCTGTTATCTCAAACAACTATACATTAGTATAGAAACTAGATATGTTATCATTTACAAACCATCTACAAGGTTATGAAGTAGGATTTTCAAGTTTAATTTTTTATTATTATTTGATTTAGACATAAATGAGATTATAGAACTTCGTTAGATCTAACAATGACTCCTAGTTTGATTCATACTCAATGCAACAATGATTGACATAATTGAAAATGATTTTTTATTCATTAAAATGAATGTTTTTTGAATATTGATGAGCAAATGATTTAATTGTTTAGTTAAATTTGAATTTTTCAAAGTTAAAATTTTAATAATTTTAATTAATTTATTAATATGTTATATCAATTAATATACTAATTTTGAATTTAATATATACTGTATTATTTTAAATACTACTAAAATAAAATAAAATAAAATAAGTAAATAAATAAAATTAATTCATTTGATGGTACACAAATTATTTATCAAATAAATAACTTTGTTTCACATAATATATGAATAAGGAAAGTTATTACTATTAAGAATATTACATCATTCTAGGTTTATTATAGTTTGTTAAATTATCATTTGTATGATAATATATTGATTATAGGAATATTTGGTTGTATTATGAGGAGTTAAAACAACTCATTCTATGTAGAGTGGTTATAGGAGGTATAACAACTCTGTTATAATATAGGATATGATAAGTATTATAAATATGTAAAGTATATTGAGAAAATATGAAGAATAGAAGAATAGTATTATATATGTATAAATTATTTTAGATTTTTATTTTCCTTTGCTCAAATTTTGTATACTTACATTCATAATTAAACCAGTAATGAATGTCAAGACTCATATTATGTTAATAAATAAATTTATAATATTCATATTTAAATGAATAATGAATGTTTAAGACCCATTTGTAAGGGTGATTATGAAGATTTTTTTATCAAAATATATTCTTTAACCAATGAATGCCAAGACTTATATATTCAATGTTAGTGAAGATTATATTTTGATAGATAGATCTTATCTAGAGGTTAGTGAAGATTATATTTGTTAGATCTTATCTAGACCCCTAGTTTGATTTATTTTTGACACAATTGTGACTAACATAATTGAAATAGAACTTATTCCTTAAAATAAATATTTACTAAATATTGATGAACATATGATTTAATTGTTTGATTCAATATGAATTTTTCAAAATAAAATCATAATAATTTTAACTTTTCATATATTAATATATTATATCAATTATTATTATTTTATATATATAACAATACAATTAAATAAATAAAAAATAAAAACCTTTTATTCATTTCAGACTACAAAAGTTAATAATCAAACAAATAAGTTTGATTCCCATAATATCTGAATAAGAAAGCTTATTACATTCATAATAAATGTCAAATATTGTTATCGAATAATGTGGTGATAAAGAAGGTTATAACATTCACAGCTAAACCAGTAATGAATGTCAAAACCCATATGTAATGGTCATCATTTGAGAGGATCTTTTGTTTTGATCGAAAGTATATTCTTCGACCAATGAATATGACTATCCCAATTATCATCCATATAAAATAAAATAGAAGGTAATAGATGTATTGGTTAAAAAAAAAGTAAGTAGGAAGCACGTACCACATGAAATACGATAACCGATCCATATCACGGCCTATACAGATTTCTCTACAGATTTTAAAGATTTTTTTTTACTTCCAGCCTTCCCTTCGAACAAAAAACTTCCAGCCTCCCCTTTGGACCAAAAACATCCAGCCTCCCCTTCGGAACCATATAATCTACACAAAAAACCACATATTTTAAATCAGAAGGAATCGATCACTATGTAAGGTTTCTATAAATATTGAAAGGACTATAGAATTAGCTTTAATTGTGCAATATTTTATGTTTCAATGAAAGTAAATTCTTGAAAATTACAAATTTTTATAATATAGAAATAAAATGGAGAAAATATTTGAATCTTAGTAGTTAAATTAAATTAAAATTTGAAACCTTCATATGAAATTATTAGTGGTTTAATTTAGTGTCTAGTTTAAGGACAATTTATAAATGTGAATATTTATTTTTTAGAATGATTATAGATAATTATTTAAGGAATATTTTTAGTTGAGTGAATAATAGATTTGAATGGATAGCTATCATAGTCAAGAATTTTGACTTGCTAAAGAACAAGGTGATAGGGTCCCACTTTTGATGCTTCTAGATTTTGAGAAGGTTTTCTAAGTAGATTTACTGATGCTAATGGTAAGGTTATGAGTGTTACCTTAAGTTAAGATGATAAACCAATTATGTATTTCAACAAGAAATTGAATGATGATAATTAGAAGTTTTTAGTTTATACATCAATAGAAGTGTTATGATATTATTTAAGCATTGTGATAGTGGAGATATTATTTATTAGAAAGGGAGTTTATTTTATATACTATTCATCAAGAATTATGATTCATTAATAATCAAATAATGCTAGATTAGAGCTTTATGAAATGGATGGCGTATTCCTAGAGATTTTATTTTGTTCTCAAACATAGAGTTGGTGTAGCCCAATAAGGTAGTAGATACCTTGAGTAGGACACATACATTATTAAATACTATGATAGTAGAGTTGGTTGAGATGGAGATTATGAAGGGTTTGTGTACTCCATCCTTAGATTTTATAGAGACATGGACAAATTGTGTGGATCCTTGACTTAAAGGTAATGATTTTTGAGGATTAATTTGTGCAAGAAGGATATTTGTTCAAAAGAAGGTAATTGTCTATGCTATATATTTCTATGAGAGAGAGTCTAATTAGAGAATTATGTAGTAGAAAATCAAGAGGAAATTTCAATATGGATAAGATTGTGGACATGTTGAAAGAATGGTATTTTTTTAATGGATACATTATGAAATCAAAATATTTATTGAGAAACACAATTTTTTTCAAATTGCATAGAATACTAATTTGTACAAATTGTTACATATCATAGAGAAGCCTCAGGGGAAAATCTCCATGCAATTTATTTTTGGACTAGTATGGACTTAGAGGGGTAATGCTTTCTTCTTTATAGTATATGATTGGTTTTCAAAAATGACATATTTTGTTCCTTAGCAAAAGATGAATTCAACATTTCACGATTGCAAATCTATTCTTCAAGTAAGTTTTGAGGATATGTGGTTACCAAATAGGGATACTATGTTCTTGAGCCATTTTGGCATACATTATGGAATAGATCAGAAACATGGCTAAATTGTAGCTTTACATACCATCCATTGATAAATGGTTAGAGAAAAAATGTGAATATGAGTTAAGGAAACACTCTTAAAAGTTTGGTAGGAGACAAAAAAACATAGTAGCATACCTTCTTGGTGTAGGTTCAATTTGTATTGAATAAATTACTGTCATCTAATTGTATAACCCCTTTATGGATTATGTATAGGGCATATCTAAAAGGTATTGTGTACATTTTGGGGAGTTTATTAATAATCAAACAAAGCTAGATTAGAGCCTCATGAGATGGGTGGAGTGTTTCTAGGGGTTTTCTTGTTTTATCAAACATCTAGAGTTGGTACAACCTAATAAGGTAGTAGATGCATTAAGTAGGAGACTTACATCATTAATTAATATGATAGTAGAGTTGGTTCAAATGGAGATGGTGAAGGGTTTGTAAACTAAATCTTTGGATTCTATAGAGGCATGACAAAATTGTGTGTAGTCTTGGATTGAAGGTAAGGATTCTTTTAGGTTTTTTTTTTGCAAGAAGAGTATTTGTTCAAAAGAAGGTAATTTTGTCTAACATGACTTCTATGAGAGAGATTACCTAGTTAGGGGATTGCTTAGTGGAATATTAGGAGGAAATTTCTCTATGCATAAGACTTAGGCCATGTTAGATGAGTGTTATTTTTTCCATGTCTACATTGTGACATCAAAAGATCTATTGAGAAATGTAAAATTTGTCAAGTTGCCTAGAATGCCAATTTCTTTTATAAATTATTATCTTTAGTAGAGAACCCTGGGAGAATTTTTTTGTGGAATTAGTTCTTGGACTACTATGGACTTAAAGGGGTAATGATTTAATATTTATATTAGTTGATTGGTTTTCAAAAATGGTGAATTTCATTCCTTAGAAAAAGATGAAAGACACTTCCAAGATTGCAAATGTATTCTTCAAGTAATTTTTGAGGATACATGGGTTACGAAAGAGTATCATCTCAAATAGAGATAGTATGTTTGATTAACAATTATATCCAAAAGGATGGATTTTAATGGATAGTCATCATAGGCAAGAATTTTGACTTCAACAAATACTCGGAAAAGTTTGATAGGAAAAAAACAAACATAATGGGATACCTCAAGTTGGTGTAGATCAATTTTGTATTCAATAAATTAGTGAACTAGTCCAATTGGAAGATCCCTTTATGGACCTTACATATGGGGCATCTCTGAAAAAGTGTTGGATACATATTTAATGGTTTTTAAAGCAAATATTGATAAAAAAAATGGAATGAAACACTTAACACTTTGTGGTAATGGAAAAGTATCCATTTTCCTCACTTAATTTGGAAATAATTGACATCAAGTTAATATAATAATGCCTAGGTATAATGTTAGATGTGTTGTACACTGTAAGGAAGCTAAGGTAGTGGAATAACTTCCTACACTAATCTTGAGAGGAGAATAATGAAAAAAATTATAGATCTTTAATAGTTACAAAAACTTATATAGAATAAATGTAAATCTCATGCATACCATGACATAGTGATTTATGTGGGGAAAACCATTTTGGGAGAAAAACCCCACACTCTAAAAGCTGCCCAATATATTATTCAACAAACACAAATATTGCAATATACTTGCAGAGCAATCTTCTCAAAGGAGTATCACCACTCATAGATCAAGAGACAACACGATCGCTATCAGTTTCTCATAAAACATCACTATCTCTATGTATCGTAGTCATAATACAATGCCCTCATAAAATAAGGTTGCATTCTAAGGCAAGAAAAGCAACAAAATATTTGTCATTAGATCTAAAACCTAATAATGAATAGTTCATATTTACAATACATCATTATTTAATGTATGTCAGCCATTTTAGAAGTTTCCTAAAAAAGTTAACACGCTCATATTTTTCTCTTTCCTTCCATTGTATACACCTATCAGTGTAACTAAGAAATATATATATAAATATATATACATCCTATCAACAATAAACTGTATATAATTGCAAGGTTAAGGCACATTTTCTCAACAAATTATAGATCCCACTTTTTGAACACCTTGCAAGTGCAATGTGATGGTGTAACCTCGTCTCCTTAATTGCTAGGGGCCAAAAGGCCCGTAGTCTCTAAACACCGTCTGAACTTCTTTGTGCTCATAGGCTTAGTTAAAGAATAAACAACATTCATCAAAGTTTTCACCTTAACCAGCTTCACCTTGCCATCTTTGACCATATCTCTAACAAAATGATACTATACATCAATGTGTTTGGTCCTAGCAAGAAATTCTAGGTTCTTGGCTAGACATATTGCACTCTAACTATCATAATAAATTATCACTACACCTTGTTTTATTCCAATATCTAAAAACAGTCTCTTAAACCAAATGACTTATTTACAAGTATGAGTAGCTAACATATACTCTACTTCAGTAGTGGAAAAAGAAACCACAGCCTATCGCTTACTCATCCAACCAATTGCACCACTAAATAAAGTTAACACATAATCACTAGTGGATTTTTTGCTATCAACATCACCTACCCAATCTAAATCCACATAGCCATGAATATCAAGGGACGTCTCATCTTTAGTCATATTACTATGATAACATAAGGAAAAATTTGAGGTACCTCGCAAATATTTGAAGACTCTTTTAACTACATCCCAATGAACTCTACCAAGATTAGACATATATTTGGAAAGAACTCCCATTGCTTGGGAAATGTTTGGTCTTTTACAAACCATAACATGTACATTAAAATCCCAACTACACTTTGGTAAGGCACTCTGCTCATGTCTTCCATCTCTGATGGAGATGTTGGATAATTTGACATAGATAACTTTGTTCCAACTGAAATAGGAACATGTGCAATGGTCTACAATCCTGCATATCAAACCTCTATAAAATTGAGTTGACATACTTACTTTGGCCAAAACATAGCTTTCTGTTCACCCTATCTCTTTTAATTTCCATCCCAAGAATGTGTTTAGTTGCACCAAGATCTTTCATTTCAAATTTAGCAGCAAGTTGAGATTTTAGTTCTAAAATCATACCTTTCCCTCTACCAATAAATAACATATTATCAACATTTAATGCAATAAATAGGAAATGATCACCATCAATTTTATAATAAACACAATGATCTGATTTAGAACGCTCAAATCCCAAACTCAACATATATGTATCAATTTGCAAACCAACTTACTTTTACCTTTCACCATGTAGTGCTCTCGTCGTGTCATATAAATATCCTCCTCTAAATCACCATGAAGGAAAGAATTTTTCACATCCATTTTCTCAACCTCTAAATCATAAGTAGTAGTAATAGAAAGAAAAAATATAATGGACATGTGATTTTTGCAATAGGAGAAAATATCTCACCATAATCAACACCCTCGACTTGAGAGTAACCCTTTGCAACCAACCTTGCTTTATACTTCTCAATACCTCCATCTGAACCAATATTTTTGTCGAACACCCATTTGCAACCAACAGGTTTTCGTCCTTCAGGCAATGGTACAAGATCCCATGTATCATTACTTTTCAAAGATGTCATTTCTTCATCCATAGAAATCTTCCAAGATTTTGCATCATTCTTACCTAGTGCCTCTTCTATAGATCTGGGTTCATCCATGTTAGTATTCAAAGAATTTAAAATACATCTCCAATCATCAAGTGAATACCTTTTAGGTGGTTGTCTATGTCTTGTGGACCTACAAACAAGTTGATTTGGAGGTTCTTCCTCCTCTTTTGAAGATCCAAAGCTAGATGAGATCTCCTCAACTTCTTGTCTATCCTTGGGCCTCGATTCAACTTTCTCAGGTGTAGAAGGAAATTGAATCAAATCTTCCCATTTACCTTGTTCTAGTTGCAATATAACAAAAGAATGCTTAATTTCTCTAAAATGACACTTCTAAGTATGTATTACCTTTTGTGCAACATGATCCCAAAGCTTGTATCCTTTCAGACCATAACTATATCTAATGAAGATACATTTCATAGCCTTATTCTCCAACTTTGTTCGCTTCTCCTTTGGCACATGTGCATATAATGAAGGCTTGTGACTTGACCATGCCTCTAAAGGTGTCTTATCAACAAGAGCTAATGTAGGAGACCTGCTAATCAAATAACATGCAGTGGCAACAACTTTACCCCAAAACCTTTGTTTTAGACTGGCATCACTCAACATACTCCTAGCCTTGTCCATCAATGTCCTATTCATTCTTTCTACAACTCCATTCTATTGTGGAGAATACAGAGTTGTCTTTTGTCTATGAATACCACAATCTTTATAGAATCTATCAAAATAATTAGAGCAAAATTCACTGCCATTATCAGTCCTCAAACATTTTATTTTCTTTCTAGTCTACAACTCAACCATTGCTTTAAATTCTTTAAATCAACTAAAAACTTCAGATTTACTCTTTAGAAAATATACCCATGTCCTTCTACTATAATCATCAATAAATGAAATATAATATGTGGATTTACCAGTCGAAGGAACATCTATAGGAACAAACACATCAAAATGAATAAGATCTAGTACACCACAAGATTTATGAGAACTTGAGTAAAACTAAATGAGGTTTTGTTTTCCATAAATGTAATGCTCACAAAAATTGAATTCAAGATTACAATCTGACAAACCTTTAACAAGGTTTTTATTTTTCAAGGTCCTTAGACCCTTTTCTCCAATGTGGCCAAGTCTTTGGTGCCATAACATAGTTTTCTCTGTAGGTAACTTTGTCTCATAAGAAAAAGCACCCTTGGGTATCCAAAATTCATGACCATCTGCTAAAGTTGAAACCCTCACTTCTTCCACAAAATTATTTTTCACAAAAGCACTATTGCACTCAACAGTGCATATAGCCAGCTTATACAATGTGCCATATTTGACACCTCTAGCAATCACCATAGAACCTCTAACCATCTTGCATCTTGCATTAGAAAATACTACCTGCACACCTGCATCTATTAGTTTCCTTATAGATAAAAAAATTCATGCTAATCCAAGGATATGCAACACACCATTAATCCTTTTTATTCTACCATCAAGAAACCTAATTTTAACTTTACCATGACCACAATTTCTAAATGAGAATCATCACCCAAATACACCTTACCTCCATCAAATTCTTCATATTCACAAAACCAATCTCTATTAAAGGTCATATGGAAAGATGCACATGAGTTAATTAACCATGCATCATTACCTGCACGAGCTGCCAAAGTTGCAATGAATGTGTCACCATCTTCCTTCTCGAACTCAAAATCATAATCAAATTTCTTCATTTCTTCTTATTCTTTGCATTCCTTACGAACATTCCTAGGCTTACTATAGTTCCAACAAATAACTTTGGACTTTCCAGGAGATTTAGATTTCCCCTTGGACTTGGATTTGTCATGCTTCTCATTCTTCTTGCCTTTTTCCTTAGGTATTCCATGAACATTTAGGGCCTCCTTGGTAGTGATGGATACCTTCCTCTTCATTTCTTTAGAAAGCAAATAACCCACCACATCTTTAGTTTTCAATATAACAAAAGTACTCTGAATAGCCACAACAAGAGAACCCCGCGAATCAGGCAAAGAACAAAGCAAGATCTGACATTTCTCCTCTTCATCTATTTTGACACTAGAATTGATGCCAATTGATCCAACAACATATTGAATTCTTCTAGGTGGTCTATGATTCACCCACCCTCTTCCATTCTCAAGGAATGCAATTTCTTTCTCAAGAAAATATTTTTCACTAAATATTTGGCTTGATACATCTCACCAAGCTTCTTTCATAGTTTTTGTACAGAGGTCTCTTCATGGACATTAATTAAAACAAATTCTACCAATCACAATTTGATTAGACCCTTGGCTTTACAGTCCATAACATCATATTGAGCATCCTAAGTAGGATCGACAAGCCTTCAAACATTATCATCAATAGCATCCCACAAATCTTGATCTATCAATAGATCCTCCATCTTTAGCTTCCACATTTCAAAATTATTTCCTAAAAATTTATCCATCTCTATTTTCCCTAATGAACTTTCCATCTGAAAATTCCTGCAATAAGATCACAAAGTTTCTTTTGCACAAGCTCCCACTCAAATCTAGAATAGTTCAAAAATTCCAACAACCCACAACTAAAACCAAAGGTGATCAAGTTATGATACCACTTGTAAGGAAGCTAAAGTAGAGGAACAACTCCCTACAGTAATCTTGAGAGGAGAATAATGCAAAACTTTATAGATCTTTAACAGTTACAAAAACTTGTCGGTATTGGCATGGTGTGATGGTTTAAAGGTGGCATTGTTGTTCTTGCCACCAAGGTTCAAACCCCATTGGGGTGGTATTGTTGAATGGTTGTATTTTGGTTCATAGCTCTGGTCAAAAGCGTTTACCCAGGCTTAAATAAAAATAGTTACAAAAACTTAAACAAAATAAACACAAATATTATGCATACCATGATACAGTGATTTACATGGGGAAAACCCTTTCGAGAGAAAAACCCCACACTCCAAAAGTTGCCCAATATATTATTCAACAATCACAAAGATTACAATATACTTGCAGAGCAAGCTTCTCGTAGGAGTATCACCACTCATAGATCAAGAGACAACACAACCACTATCAAACTCTCAGAAAACATCATTGTCTCTATGTACTACAGCCGTAATAGAACACCCTCATAAAATAGGGTAACATTCTAGGGAAAGGCATGCCAACAAAATATCAACCATTAGATCTAAAACCTAATAATGAACGGTCTAGATTTACAATACATCATTATTTAATATATTTCAGTCATTTTAGAAGTTTCTTGAAAAAGTTAACACACTCACATTTTGCTCTTTGTTGTCATTATATACACCTATCAATGTAACTAGGAAATATATATATACATCCTATCAACAATAAACTGTATATAATTGCAAGGTTGAGACACATTTTCTCAACATATACATTCACATCAATCAAGGACCCTTTTTAATAAAATCAACTTAACTTGTATCTTATTTAAGGTGTTGTAAAGTATTGTATTACACTTTCACACTTATCTAGGGTTTCATTAATTAATGGTGGTTAATTGAGCTTAATTGGCCCTTTAATTCAAATTCAGGTCCTAGAAAATGGTGCTAGGATCCATTCGCCTTTAGTGGTGAATGGGTCCTCTCCACATAAGACGCCCCTTTCTATGCATTTTTGAGGTGGGTTTTTGATGTTATTTCATCCCCCCAAAGCATGGTCCTAGAAAGTTGTGTTAGGACCCATTCACCTTTAGTGGAAAATGGGTCCTCCTCACATAAGGAACCCCTTTTTGAATTTAATTCTAGTGGGATTTTAATAATTTTCATTCCTAAATCTGATGTTGGCTTGAATTATTTGAATTTTTGGGTTAATCTCAAAATTTAGTATAAATATGGGGTTAATTCACATAAGTTCACCTAAGAATTATTATGCAAGCATCCTAAGAGTTCATAAGAACATTTTAGAGAATCCAAGAGCATTCAAGAAGACATTCAAGAGTAGAAATTATCAAGGCTTTATTGCAGCAATTCAAGGTCATATCATCATATCAAGGGCATAGTGCATCAAGCATGTGGTTGAGCTAATGTTGTTGATGTAGCATTGAAGATCCATTTGCAAGCATTGTTTTACATCTAATTTGAGATCAAGATCTACATTCTTCATGGCCACTTCATGTTAGTTTGTAGATTTATATTCCAAGACATCTTCCAAGGTATCAACATTTCATTGTTTCATGTTCATGATTCAATTTCATTTTTTCATCATTTGGTTTAATTACCTAAAAGGGGTTTGACCAAGGAAAACCCCTATTCACTAACAATCAATAATTTTTCTTCCCCTTGAATGTGTTTTTGTAAATTTGCAAGTTGAAGATCAAGTGGAGAAGAAGTTTAGAGAAAAATTATAAAATTTGTCAAGTTGCAAAGTTGACCAAGTCATAGTGCAAGAAAATGGAATTGTAGCTATAAAATTTGTTTCAAACTTTTGGGAGCTGAAAACCTGGGAGTGAAGAGTGCAGACATTGAAGTACATAACCCATGAGTCAGTTTTCCAAAACCCTAAAAAGACCCATTCACCAATAGAGGTGAATGAATCCTCAGTAGGGCTTGAAGCCATGAAAACTTGGGAACTATGAGTGCAGACTGAGAGGAATAAAACCCAGAAGTTAGTTTCTAGAATCCTAACAAGGACACATTCACCACTAAAGGTGAATGAGTCCTCTGTGGCCTAAAAACAAGTTTTCTACAGGTATACTCCATTTCAAGCTCTCAAAACTTCCCTTTTCATTGCTATAACATTTAGTGTTAGTTTCTAATTATAATTTGCATGTTTTGACCTTCATAATTGAATGAAACACACACCTAATGAAAATTAGGTTCATCATTGATACCCTATTGATGGTGAACCTCTTTTTATATGTTTCACACTTAAAAACCTTTTGTTTAATCAACAATAACCAAATGAAGAGCAGAATAAATGAATCACGTACCCCGTTGAAAAGACATTCATCACTCTCCATGTTGTCCATTGCTATATCCAGTGTCGTCTTGCCTTGCTTGTGAACTCTATTGATCAACCTCTTTGAGACCACCAACAACACCAAGGTTTTAATGCGTCTTGAAATTCTACTAAAAATATGTACTACATTCTCAATCACCAAGTGCAAAGCATTTCTTCCATCATTATCTACAATTTCTATGCAATCTCCAACATATTTTAATATCTCCTCAACTAAATCCAAGTTTCCTTCCATGATGGCTATATGGAGTGGTAATTGGCCATTGTAATCCACTTTATAACACAAATACTTATCTTTCTCTATAAGAATTCTAACCATATGTGATATTCCATCAAGATAGGCAACATTATGTAGGAGTGTTCTATCTAAATTGTCAACTTGTTGAAATAGACCTGTCCGTTGGCTTAACATCTACGAGCTCTTTAAGCATTCCTGCACAATTAGAAAGGTGTAATATTTCAATAAGATTATAATATTCATAATTAAACAAGTAATGAATGCCAACACTCATATTATGTTGATAAATAAGGTTATAATATTCATATTTAAACCAATAATGAATGTTTAAGACCTATTTGTAATGGTCATTATCTGTGGAGATTTTTTATGAAAATATATTCTTTAACCAATGAATCTTCCTCTCTAGTAATAGAACTTCTATGTAGGAAGAAACAAACTAAAATTGTTTTTTTCACATTATATATACATACATATATATATAAATATATATGAAATATTTATTATTTATTCTAATATTCTCTAATTAAGCATGGAAATGGATGTAATGACCTTGAGAAAGAGAATTTAAATATTAACAAAAGAAATAATATTTATCTCATTTCACTTTTATAATAAATATTTTCCTTCAAAATTCTTATAATAATATGTACAAAATTACATAAGAGGAAACTAAAATATTAATCCAATTTCTGAAAGAACCATATATTATTGCAATTAATTCTCGTGGTGAATTGTTGGTGGTGAATTTTCCTGCAGTGAATTGTTGGCCATGAATTTTCCTAGAGCCGTCAATTATGTCTAATTAAAGACATGTATAGTGTAACATTTTTAAAAAAATGAATCAATAATACAATATTAGATAAATTATAACAATAAGTATTATATAGTAGTGAGTACTAGTTTTTGTAATATTGTAATAAAGATTTTTTTTGTCTAGTCAATAGATGAGCTATGACATAGTGATTCAAAGGTAAGATAAGAAATTTGAGATTAATAGATTCTTGGGAGCTAAATTTTATTTTATTCTTTTGTGAAGATTATAGTTATTAGATCTTATCTAGACCCCTAGTTTGATTTATTTTTGACACAATTGTGACTAACATAATTGAAATATAATGTATTCCTTAAAATAAATATTTATTAAATATTAATGAACATATAATTTAAATGCTTGATTAAATATGAATTCTTCAAAATAAAATCATAATCATTTTAAATTTTCATATCTTAACATATTATATCAATTAGTAATTTATATATATAAAAACCAACAAAATTAAATAAATAAAAATAAAAACTTTTAATTCATTTCACAGTACCTAATTACCTAATAATCTGGGAAAGAAAGCTTATTACATTCCTAATTAAAACAATGATGAATATCAAAACCCATGTTCCCATAATTTCTCAATAAGATAAGTTATTAAATTCATGATTAAACCAATAATAAATGTCAAATATTGTATTCCAATAATGCGGTGATAAAGGTAGTTATAACATTCACACCAAAACCAGTAAGAGTCATAAATAAAGCAAGAAAGAATCACGTACCACATGAAATACGATGAGCGAGCCTTCCCTGGTAAAAGAGCATTAGCATCCCCACTATAAAAAAAATGGATTCCATTGATAGCTATGCAATTTTTTATTATTAATAAATGTATTTTTTCAATAAAAAATGGATTCCGTTGATAATTATTTAAAGAATATTTTTCATTGAGTGAATTATGGATTTGAATAAATAACTATCATATTCAAGAATTTTGACTTGTTGAAAAAAGTGATGTGGTCTATTTTTTATGCTTCTATTAATATAATGTATTTTCTCCAAAAAAAAAAAAAAAAGTGATGGGGTTCATTTTTTATGGTTCTATTAATATAATGCATTTTCTCAATAAAAAAAAGGTGATGGAACCCACTTTTGATGCTTCTATTAATATAATGCATTTTCTCAATTAAAAAAAAGGTGACGAGGCCCACTTTTGATGCTTCTAGATTTTGAGAAGGCTTTCTAAATACATTGTTTGATGCTAATGGTATGGTTATCAATGTTATCTTAAGTTAAGATGATAAACCAATTATGTATTTCAAAAAGAAATTGAATGATGATAATTAGAAGTTTTTAGTTTATGATTAGGAGTTTTATGATATTATTTAAGCATTGTGATAGTGGAGATATTATTTATTGAGAGAATTTATTTTTGATTAGGGGTAAAGTAGGATTTGATGGGACCTAAAACCCATTAAAACCCGATTTTGAAGGGATCTGAAACCTTGTCACACCAAAGCATGATGCTAACAACAAAATCTACAAACCAACAACAACAACAACAACAAATATAAAATCAAGACTACACAAGCTACAACAAAAAAGTTTTGAAGGAACCTTGAACCCTTTACAACCAAGTTTTGACCAAGACCTGAAACCCTTACGTAAACAAATACACAACTTGCATCAGCCAAGCATCAACAAACCAACCACTCAAGAAAAAAACCACTGAGCCATCAAGAATTTTGATTCATTAATAATCAAATAATGCTAGATTAGAGCTTTATGAAATGGATGGGGTATTTCTAGGAATTTTCTTTTGTTCTCAAACATATAGTTGGTGTAGACCAATAAGGTAGTAGATACCTTGAGTAGGAGAGATGCATTATTAAATAATATGATAACAGGGTTGGTTGGGATGGAGATGATGAAGGGTTTGTGTACTAGATCATTGGATTTTATAGAGACATGGAACAATTGTGTGGATCCTTGGCTTGAAGGTAATGATTTTTGAGGATTAATTTGTGCAAAAAGGATATCTATTCAAAAGAAGGTAATTGTGTGGACTATAGATTTTTGTGAGAGAGTCTAGTTAGGGAATTATGTAGTGGAAAATCATGAGGAAATTTCATTGTCAATAAGACTTTGGCCATGTTGGAAGAGTGGTATTTTTTTAATGGCTACATTGAGATATCAAAATATTTGTTGAGAAATGCAAAATTTGTCAAATTGCATGGAATACTAATTTGTACAAATTCTTATGTATATCCTAGAGAAGCTTTACGAGAAAATCTCCATGCAATTTACTTTTGGACTAGCATGGACTTAGAGCCTAGGTAATCATTTATTCTTTATAATATTTGATTGGTTTTCAAAAATGGCATATTTTGTTCCTTAGCAAAAGATGAATTCAACATTTCAAGATTGCAAATCTATTTGTCAAGTAAGTTTTGAGGATACATGGGTTACCAAATAGGGATACTATGTTCTTGAACCATATTGGCATACATTATGGAATAGATTGGAAACATGGCTAAATTGTAGTTTTACATGTACCATCCATTGATAGATGGTTAGAGAAAAAATGTGAATATGAGTTAAGGAAACACTCTTAAAAGTTTGGTATAAGGAGACAAAAAACATAGTGGCATACCTTCTTGGTGTAGGTTCAATTTGTATTGAAAAAATTAGTCTCTACTTTAATTGTATAACCTATTTATGGATTATGTATAGGGCATCTCTAAAAGGTGTTGTATACATTTTGGGGAGTTTATTAATAATCAAACAAAGCTAGATTAGAGCCTCATGAGATGGATGGAATATTTCTAGGGGCTTTCTTTTTTTCTCAAATATCTAGAGTTGGTGCAACCCAATAAGGTCCTAGAAAATGGTGCTAGGACCCATTCGCCTTTAGTTGTGAATGGGTCCTCTCCACATAGGACACCCCTTTCTTAGCATTTTTGAAATGGGTTTTTGATGTTATTTCATCCCCCCAAAGCATGGTCCTAGAAAGTTGTGTTAGGACCCATTTTCCTTTAGTGGAGAATGGGTCCTCCTCACATAGGACACCCCTTTTCAAATTTAATTATGGCGGGATTATAATGATTTTCACTAACAATCAACAACTTTTTCTTCTCTCAAATGTGTGTTTGTAGGTTCATAGGTCAAGGATCAAGTGGAGAACAAGATTGGAGAAAAATTATCAAAGTTTTCAAGTTGTAAAGTTGTCATCCACATTTCAAGAACATGAAAACGAAGCTAAAAAATCTATTTCAAACTTTTGGGAACTAAAAACCTGGGAGCTGAGAGTGCAAATCTTGAAGAATACAACCTAGAAATCAATTTTTTGAAACCCTAATAGGACCAATTCACTACTAAAGGTGAATGAGTCCTCAATGAGGCCTGGAGCAGTGAAAACCTAGGATAGATCTAGGAGTGTAGACTAAGAGGAATAAAACCCAGAAGTCAGTTTCCAAAACCCTAACAGGGACCCATTCAACAGTAAAGGCGAATGAGTCCTATGTGACCTAAAAATAGCCTTCTTGCAACAAGGTACACACCATTCTAGCCTCTCAAAACTTCCCTTTTTGTTGCTATAATAGTTAGGGGTGATTTTTCATTGTTATTAAATCATTTTGGCCTTCATAATTGAGTGAAACACACACCTAATGAAAATTAGGCTCATCATTGACACCCTATTGATGGGGAACCTCTTTTTCTATGTTTTAGATTGCAAATATATTCAAGTAAATTTTGAGGATACATGGGCTATGAAAGAGTATCACCTCAAATAGGGATAGTATGTGCCATTAACAAAAATATCCAAAAAGATGGATTTTAATGGATAGTTGTCATAGGAAAGAGTTTTGACTTCAACCAGAACTCTCAAAAGTTTGATAGGAAATAAACATAGTGGGATATAACTTTTTGATGTAGGTCAATTTTTAATTTAATAAATTAGTGAACTAGTCTAATTGTAAGATCCCTTTATGGATTACATATGGGGCATCTCCAAAAAGTGTTGGATATATATTTAATGGTTTGTAAAAACAAATATTGATAAAAATGGAATGAAATGCTTAACTCTTAAAACCCATTTGTTTAATCACCAATAACCAAATAACAAGAAGAATAAATAAATTGAACTTAAATATTTATTGAGAAATGTAAAAAAAATTCAAATTGAATAGAATACTAATTTGTACAAATTATTACATATCTTAGAGAAGCCTCAAGAGAAAATCTCCATGTAATTTATTTTTGGACTAGTATGGACTTAGAGGGGTAATGATTTATTCTTTATAGTATTTGATTGGTTCTAAAAAATGGCATATTTTGTTTCTTAGCAAAAGATGAATTCAACATTTTCATGATTGCAAACCTATTCTTCAAGTAAGTTTTGAGGATACATGGGTTAGCAAATAGGGATAATATGTTCTTGAGCCATTTTGACATACATTATGGAAGAGATTGGAAACATGGCTAAATTGTAGTTTTACATACCATCCATTGATATATGGTTAGAGAAAAATTGTGAATATGAGTTAAGAAAATACTCTTAAAAGTTTGGTATGAGACACAAAAACTATAGTGGCATACCCTCTTCATGTAGGTTTAGTTTGTATTGAATAAATTAGTGAACTAGTCTAATTGTATAACCCCTTTACATCTATTATGTTTAGTACATCTCTAAAATGTGTTGTATAAATTTTGGGGAGTTTATTAATAATCAAAGCTAGATTAGAGCCTCATGAGATGGGTGGAATATTTATGTGGGTTTTCTTTCTTTTTTCTCAAACATCTAGAGTTGGTGCAGCCCAATAAGGTAGTAGATGTCTTAAGTAGGACACTTACATAATTAACTAATATGATAGTAGAGTTGGTTCAAATGGAGATGGTGAAGGGTTTGTAGACTAAATCTTTGGATTTTATAGAGGTACGACATAATTGTGTGTAGCCTTGGATTGAAGGTAAGGATATTTTTAGGATTGTTTTCTGCAAGAAGGGTATTTGTTCAAAAGAATATCATTTTGTATAACATGACTTCTATGAGAGAGAGTTTGGTTAGGGAATTGCTTAGTGGAATATTAGGAGGAAATATCACTATGGATAAGACTTAGGCCATGTTGGATGTGAGTTATTTTTTTCCATGTCTACAAATGTGTGACATCAAAAGATTTATTGAGAAATGTAAAAATTGTCAACTTGTCTAGAATGCCAATTTTTATAAATTTTTACCTATGGTAGAGAACCCCTAGGAGAAAATCTCCATGGAATTTTTTCCTGGACTATTGTAGACTTAGAGGAATAATGATTTAATCTTTATAGTAGTTGATTGGTTTTCAATAATGGTGAATTTCATTCCTTAGCAAAAGATGAAAGACACTTCCAAGATTGCAAGCGTATTCTTCAAGTAAGTTGTGAGGATACATGGGTTACGAAAGAGTATCACCTCAAATAGGGATAGTATGTGCCGTTAACAATTATATCCAAAAGGATGGATTTTATGGATAGTTGTCATAGGCAAGAGTTTTGACTTCAACAAATACTCTCAAAAGTTTTGTAGGAAACAAATATAGTTGGATACCTTGTTTGTGTAGGTTGATTTTGTATTTAATAAATTAGTGAACTAGTCTAATTGTAAGATCCCTTTATGGATTACGTATGGGGAATCTCCAAAAAGTGTTTGATATATATTTAATGGTTTGTAAAACAAATATTGATAATAATATTTGAGAATAATAAATTAAATTATAAAAATAAAAATAAAATTACTTGAAACAATAGCCTTAAAAATTGTCTAGTTGAATTTTATTCATAAATTATTATTTTATTTTATTTTTAATTTTTAAATAATTTTAAACTCCCCTTATATTTTTTAGCTTTTCATATTTTTTTTAAACTATCAAACAATTTGAAATTATTATATATTTTTATCAATGAAATTAAAATAATTATTTACAATTTTATAATTAATCGAACGTAAAATTAACTTTAGTTTCCACCTTTACGATTCAAAAGTTTCATTTTTGTAAGCTTTAGTTGGCAGTAGCTTTTAACAGTGCCTACATTCTCATACATGAAATGGAATGAAACTCTTAACTCTTAAAAACCTTTTGTTTAATCACCTATAACTAAATTAAGAGTAGAATAAATGAATCACTTACCTCGTTGAAAAGGCGGTCGTCACTATCCATGTTGTCTATTGCTATATCCAGTGCCTTCTTGCCTTGGTTGTCAACCTTATTGATCAACCTCTTTGAGACCACCAACAACACCAAGGTTTTAGTGCACCTCAAAATTTTGTTAAAACTATGTACTACATTCTCAATCACCAAGTGCAAAGCATTTCTTCCATCAGTATCTACAATTTGTATGCAATCTCTGGCATATTTTAATATCTCCTTGACTAAATCCAAGTTTCCTACTATGATGGCTATATGGAGTGGTAATTGGCCATTGGTGTCCACTATATAATATAAATACTTATATTTCTCTATAAGAATTCTGGCAATATGTGATATTTTATCAAGATAGGCAACATTATGTAGGGGTCTTCTACCTAAATTGTTAGTTTGTTGAAGTAGTTCTATCTTAGCATCTACGAGCTCTTTAATCACTCTTGCATAGTTAAAAAACATGCCCATTATCAAGGAGATAGTGGTATTCTAAGATTGTATAAACTAGCACTTGCATCGAAAGGAGGTGGAATGGTTAGTTGATTGTATTTTATATTAATATGAGTCAAATTAAAACTATGGATGCATTGGGTGATGCATTTACCATGCCTAATTTTGAGGGTTTTTGTGATTGTTTGACTCATGAACAAGCAAAGTTGGTTTAGTTTGAATCTCTTTCTGGTTCTAAAACATAGGTACTAGTAGGATAGACACCCAAAGGGAAAGAAAAGAAAAAAAATAAGCCTAAGATAGATACTGTGAATATAAAATTCATCAAGCTCCCTTCGGCTTTTATTTTTTGCTAAGTACCAGCCCATGCCTCAAGTAAACATCATCGACCCCTTTTGATAAATTATCGCCGACCTCTACCACGTGTCCACTCAATGCTCTCCAAACGGATTATTCCCTTCGCTTTTCAAATGGTCCTCACCATGTTTCTACGTGTCATCATCATGCACGCTTAAAGGCTGCCTCCCTTCACTTTTGAGTTGGGCCCTGACCGTGTGTCGCATAGCCTTCGTTTGCATATGCTTTGGCGGGCCCCATAGTTGGTGCCAATGAAAAAACACGCTTCCACTTGTCTTCCTAGCGCAATCCTTCGATGGCAAGGAGGAACGAACCACGAGCTATGAAATGCCGCCATGCATCTCTTCGAAAAATACTTCTTTAGAGCAAAGGATGGAGGGAACTATGGGTTGTGATATGATGTCGCGTGTTCTAACTGTCTATACTGGGTGGCGACACTTGTTTGCATGGGACTATGCCAAGACCATTGCCATCATTTGTAGGGGATGCACCTAGATGGGGAGTGACCACATGTTATGGCCCAAATCTTTTTCTGTTACAATGGCCAATGAGAATCATTGGAGCTACATCATTGCTCAGGATACCAAATATTTTTAGTTATTGCTCACTAGGAGGTGGGAATGCTCACTATATATACTACTCTTTGCTTCTAAAGAGGGGTTCCAAGTTTGAGAATTGCAGAAAATACAAAATTTTAGAGAGACACCAGGCCTTTTTATTGTTATTAGATTATTGCAGAAAGACTCACAGATTGTGCCATTGTTCGACATTTTTTTTTTCTTAAGCTATTTGATTAACTTTATACTGTGCCATTATTGTTTGAATGGTTCATTTGTAGAACTTCTATAATTTTAATGCAAGTTTATTGGTTTAGATCATGTCTTTTGACTCCTCTTTTCAATGAATGAGTGTGAAAATTATTTTATGTCATTAAATGCAGTGTTCATACTTCAATCTTTAATTTCTATCATTCTAGGACATAGAAAATTGTTGAGCATGCCCTTAGATCATATCCAAAAGATAGATTTATCATGCCTTTTATCTAAATTTTGGCGCAACACCTTAGTTATATTTTTACTTTTTATATCTGCTTCATTTTCCCTTTCCAAACCCCAATTACAAAAGAAGTTGACTTCTTTAAAAACCTAGAGGTCACTCAGTTTAGCACAATAGGTCCCCCATAAATTGAGTTTCCCACAAAGGGTTGTTACCTTGCCAATTTTTGGCATCAATAGATACTTCATTAGGTAGTGAGCATTCCTCCAAAGCATCTCAGAAGTCAGAACAAAAACCTCAAACCTCTCCTTGGTATGATAAAACTTCTAAGTCTTGTGAGTCTTCCTCCAAGACAGAAGAAATCAGTAGAACCTTGTAGTTTTTTTGGTAAGGAAGGACATCAAGTCAATCGATGTTGGAAGAGATTAGAGACTTTGGAGGAATCCGTGTAGTAGCATAACATCTCCGCCCCTAAATCTTCTTCATCATCTACTAGTAAAGGTCATGCCCCTTCTGCACTTGGGCCTTACCTTCTGCAACTCCATGGATACTTGATTTTGGTGCAACACATCACATGACACCTTCTCAGGATTTGGTCTCATCCCTTCTAGATTGTAGCACTACTCAAATTGTAGTTGGGGATTCTACACAACTTTTAGTTTTGGGCTCAGGCACTATCACACTTGAGGGTGGTTTTCTTCAAGAGGTACTTGTAGTTCCTGATATCTCCACCAACCTTCTTTTAGTGTATCATATTTGTCAATCTGGCACTGGTAAGACATTTGAGTTTAGCCGACATGATGTAGTTATTTGAGACGTTCATGATCCTAATATTATTTTGGCTATTAGGAGTGTTGATTCTTCTTCTCATTTATACCGATTTGATGGTTTTGAGAGTTTAGTTGGTTTAGGTTCATCCTTCATAGCACATGCAAACACTGCGAGCATGTTGTAGCATGAACATTTTGGTCATGTCAATTACAAGTATCTCCATTAGATGAGTACATAGGCATTAGTGTTAGGGTTCCCTAAGATTTCTTGTACTAATGGTGTTTGTTGAGGATGAGCTCTTGCCAAACATCACTGAGATTATTTTCCTATGGGTATATCCACACATGTTAGGGTACCCTTAGATTTGGTTCATAGTGACATCATGTCATTTCTAACTCCTTCATTTTCAGGGGCCAAATATGTGCTCACATTTATTGATGACTTCTCTAGGTGTACATGGGTGTACTTTCTTAAGTACAAGAGTGATGCCTTTGATTCTTTCAAAATCTTTAAGGCATTTGTGGAGAAGCAATATGTTATTTCTATCAAATGGATACGCATAGATAATGGGCGAGAGTATGTTAATCAGAATTTCAGGGAATTTTGTACTGAGTATGGTTTGTAGCATCAAATTATAGTTCCATACACCCCTCAACATAATGGTGTTGCTGAGCAAAAGAATGAAACTTTACGGGAGATAGCCAACTGTATGATTCAGTCACGAGATACGCATTCTTCTTTTTGGGTTGAGGCAGTTAATTATGTCAATTATATTCAAAATAGTATGCACCTCACAAGGCATTGTGACATTTGACTCCTAAGCAGGCTTGGTCCCATGTCAAGCCTAATTTATGGGTAAGTGCATGGATCTGTGACACAACTTTGGCTCTTAAGATGCCACTTTTTTTTTCTAAAATCAGTAAAATCTGATTTACACAAGAAAATGAAGATAGTTACGCTCAAATTTTCAAATGCAACAAGAACAAGAGTTGAAGTGCTTCAAATCTAGTTTCTAAGCTACTAATTATTTTTGAAATTAGTGAAGATTAAGGGTCTCAAAAAGGGGGCCAAAACAAGTCTTGTTTTTATCAAAAAAATAGCATAGTGTCTAAGGGCCCCCACTTTCTAATTAACTTTTTTTTTGAATTTCAAAAATCCGAACAATGAGAAATTAGCTAACACCATGTAGTTTATCCTCATTCTTTTGGATAATTTTTTTAATGAATATATAATATTTTATGAATTTTCAAAGTAGACATATCTTGAAAAGCTAAAATTTGAGCGTGATCCCCCTAATTTTTTTGAAAACTAATCGAAAATTGAATTTTTTTCATCACATGTAGAATGGAGTCTAGTATTAAAAAATGTAATTTGTTTCACGTTTTGATGAACGAGCAAAAAACTATCCTAAAACTAGTAGATGTTGGTTTTTGACCAAAAATGAAGGCATTTACAAGAGAAATTATGGATAAAAACCTTAACTAAATAAAAAAAAAGAAAGAATTATATATTTAGATAGTTAAGAGAGAGGTTAATGCCATCACAATTTTTTTATAAACTTGCACTAAAAGACGTGCAAACATGGCAATGAGCATGGCCAAAAATGTGTGAAATTTTGTTACCCTTTCAAAAAATCATGTCTTTTGCATGAAATGGTTGTCCAAACCTTTGGGTCAGATGCCCAATGCAAAATCCAACCCATTAAATTGGTATTTCCCAATGCAACCCATTTGGCAAGCACCAAATTTGGCGCTCGCCAAATGGGTTGCTTCATTTGGCTAGCACCAAATTTGGCATTCACCAAATGTCATTCATGACTTTTGGAATGCATTTTTCTAAACTTCTTCATTTTCTCTTTCTCTGCTAGGGAAACTATATACTTTCTATGTGTATATGTTGTGTAAAATCTATTTTTAGGGACTATCTATGGATATCTTCTTCCCTCTTAATGCTTGTCAAATTTCTTACCTATATATCTATCTTCAAATGTTGTGAAATAGAGACTTGTGTGAGCTCTTTTGGAACTTCTATTGATTCCTTGTGCTAAAGTGGGCGAGAAGGAACATCATTTAATATAGGTGCATCACCACTATTTCCCTTTTATGCATTCCTTCTTCTCATTTACCCTAAAGAAGTAGTAGAATAGGATTAGTTATAAGATTATTAATTGTTGGGTTGGGCCAAGACGTCTACATCTGCATTAGAGATGAATTTTTCCTTCTTTGTACATCTTATCTCAATTTCAAGGGTCCCACACCTTGAGATCAGTCTCATGTTTCCATGGAATTGTTGAATGATAGGCTTAGCAAGGCTCCAATGCCAAGTGACAATAGTATGCTTATATTATTATTCAAATGTTTTGTGAACCTTATTTATATTTTTTGTGTGACTTGAACTTATGTCTCTACATGTATGCAAATGTAATCAGAAATGAACTAAACAAGATAATCACTAGTGTTGTATTGTGCCACACTTTTGGATTGTGCATGGATATGTATATGTCAGTTTATAGATGAAGAGGAAAGGAACTTCCTCTAATGGTAGGTTCAATGCCTTCCTCGATCTACAACAAGAGCTTGGAAGCTTAGATGGTTTAGGTGTGGAATGAGCTTGGAGTACTTTAGATATATTATAGTATATATTATACATGATCACTTTCTATGCATGGTGGCTGGTTACATGTACTACAATACTCATTATCATTAATGAGGGTTGTAGTCCTTGATACTATGTATATATTGATTGTGTTGAGATACACTTATGGTACTTATTATTTCTTTATTTATTGTACTTGATGAATGATAATCAATGTTCATAATTTTGTTATTATATTACTTGCATGTTATGCATATTGTTGTAATGGTTTTTTGGTAGAAAAAATTATAGCCACACTTTTGGGGGGTTATAACATGATTTTGTTACAATGAATGCATTTGTGTTATTTTATTTCTAGTAACTATAAGATTAAAATTATGTTTTATTAGGAAAGGAATATTAACCTTTCTTTTAAAGTCAATTATATGAAGATTGTAGCTTTCAAAGTATGAGTGATGAGTTGATTATGATGTTCTTATAACAGGTGGAAGGAATATGTTATTTTTAGCCTATGAGTGTTGGTATTCTAACTAGGTATTTGGGTGCCACACTTTTTAATTATTTTTAGCTAATGGTTTCAAAATTTCCATTTGATGGTTCCATGTATTACTTCTATTTATTGGGTGATTGAGATGGAGGTTTTGATAGTGAGATTGTAGGTATTGTTATGTCACTAAAACTACTCTAGATCTCTAAGCGTGATAACAATTCTATAATTTTTATATGATTGTAATTTTTGTAATATTATATTTTGGAACAAATTTGAATGATAAAATTCATATTTGAAGTGAATTTGGATTAAATACTAGCTTCTTTTAGGAAGCCTTGAATGAGAGTTTATTGATTTCAATATTTATCTGTGTTTTGGAAATTGTACTCAAGTCTTATGTAAATTCTAAGATTATAAATAA
>VDFB02000017.1:168792117-168823517 GCA_007258455.2 Sequoia sempervirens
TAATTAGATTTAGCATTTTCCTTTTATAATAAATATTATATATATATATATATATATATATATATATATATATATATATACTTATGTGAGAGTATACATGTGCAACTACAAAATTGATCCATTATCTCGAACAATACACTACTATAGAAACTAGATATGTTCACTTACAAACCATCTACAAGATTATGAAGTGGGATTTTCAAGTTTAATTTTTTATTACTATTTGATATAGACATAAATGAGATTATAGTTGTTAGATCTAACAATGACCCCTATTTTGATTCATACTCAATGCAATCATAATTGACATAATTGAAATTGTGTTTGTTCATTAGAATAAATGTTTGTTAAACATTGATGAGCAAATGATTTAATTGTTTAGTTAAATTTGAATTTTCCAAACTAAAAATTATAATAATTTGAATTTTTTTATTAATATATTATATCAATTAATATACTAATTTTGAATCTAATACATATAGTATTATTTTAAATACTACTAAAATAAAATAAGTAAAAATAAATAAAAAATAAAATAAAATTAATTCATTTGATGGTACAAAAATTAATTGTCAAATACATAAGTTTGGTTCCCATAATATATGAATAAGGAAATTTATTACTATTAGGAATGTTACATCATTAGTTTTATTATAGTTTGTTAAATTATCATTTGTAGGATAATATATTGGTTATATGAATATTTGGTTGTATTATGAGTTATTTAAAACAACTCAGTCATTATAGGAGGTGTCATAGCCTGCTATAATATAGAATATGACTAATATTATAAATATGTAAACTATTTGAAAAAATATGAAGATTAAAAGCATAGTATTATATGTGTATAAATTGTTTTAGGTTTTTATTTGCCTCTTCCCAATTTTTGTATACTTACATTCATAATTAAACCAATGATGAATGTAATATTTCAATAAGATTATAATATTCATAATTAAACAAGTAATGAATTCCAACACTCATATTATGTTGATAAATAAGGTTATAATATTCATATTTAAACCAATAATAAATTTTTAAAACCCATTTGTAATGGTCATTATGTGGAGATTTTTTATCAAAATATATTCTTTAACCAATGAATCTTCCTCTCTAGTAATAGAACTTCTATGTAGGAAGAAACAAACTAAAATTGTTTTTTTCACATTATATATACATACATATATATATGAAAATATATGAAATATTTATTATTTATTCCAATATTATCTAATCAAGCAAGTAAATGGATGTAATGACCTTGAGAGAGAGAATTTAAATATTAAGAAAAGAAATAATATTTATCTCATTTCACTTTTATAATAAATATTTTCATTCAAAATTCTTATATTAATATGTACAAAATTACATGAAAGTAAACTAAAAATTTAATCCAATTTCTCAAAGAACCATATATTATAATAGAAACTAGATTGATTATCATAATTTCCTTTAAATAAAATGCAACATACTAAATACATATCCATGATGAAATTTAAATATATAAAAAAATTCAAAAACACCTCCTATCTTCAATAGATGGTTGTAAAAAATATTTGCATCAAAACAATATTATCTTTTTAACATAGATTTGTTTAAGATGGGTATGTTAATTATGGCATTCAAAAAATTCACCACGAGCAATTCACCTCGGAAAATTCACGACCACCACCACCAATGGCCATGGAAAATTAATTATGAAACTTTCCAGTACAATGAATTTTTTAGGTGGTGTTGGTGGTGAATTCAACAGGCCGTTAATTATATCTAATTAAAGACATGTATAGTGTAACATTTAAAAAAAATGAATCAATAATACCAATATTAGATAAATTATAATAAGTATTATATAGTAGTAGTACTAGTTTTTTCTAGTATTGTAATAAGAATTTTTTGTCTAGTCCACCAGATGAGTTGTAAACATAGTGATTCAAAGGTAAGATAAGAAATTTGGGATCAATAGATTCTTCCAAGCTTTTTTTTTTTTATTCTTAAGTGAAGATTATAGTTGTTAGATCTTATCTTAGACCTCTGGGTTTGATTTATTTTTTGACCTGATTTGGCTAACATAGTGAAATATAATTTAGTCCTTGCAGTAAATATTTATTAAATATTAATGAACATATAATTTAAGTGCTTGATTAAATATGAATTCTTCAAAATAAAATCATAATAATTTTAAATTTTCATATCTTAACATATTATATCAATTAATAATTTATATATATAAAAACCAACAAAATTAAATAAATAAAAATAAAAACTTTTAATTCATTTCACAATACAACAATTACCTAATAATCAAACAAATAAGTTTGATTCCCATAATATGTGGGAAAGAAAGCTTATTACATTCCCAATTAAAACAGTGATGAATATCAAAACCCATGTTCCCATAATATCTCAATAAAAAAAGTTATTAAATTCATGATTAAACCAATAATAAATGTCAAATATTGTATTCCAATAATGAGGTGATAAAGAAGGTCATCCCAATTATCATCCATAGCATGAAATACGATGAGCAATCCATATCACCTCGGACAAAAATATTCCAGCCTTCCCTTGGTAAAAAAGCATTAGCATCCCCACTATCAAAAATGGACTCCATTGATAGCTATGTGGTCCGTTTTAATAATAATTATTGAAAAAATAACTATCATATTCAAAATTTTTGATTTGTTGAAAGAAGTGAAGTGGTCCGTTTTATGTTTTATTAATATATTGTTTTTTTTTTTTTTTTTAAAAAAAAGGTGATAGAACTTATTTATGCTTCTATTAGCCATAATATATTTTCTAAAAAAAAGTGATAGGGTTCATTTTTTGTCGCTTCTAGTAATATAATGCATTTCTCAATAAAAAAAAGGTGATAGGACCCATTTTATGCTTCTATTAATATAATGTATTTTCTCCAAAAAAAAAAAAAAAAGTGATGGGGTTCATTTTTTATGGTTCTATTAATATAATGCATTTTCTCAATAAAAAAAAGGTGATGGAACCCACTTTTGATGCTTCTATTAATATAATGCATTTTCTCAATTAAAAAAAAGGTGACGAGGCCCACTTTTGATGCTTCTAGATTTTGAGAAGGCTTTCTAAATACATTGTTTGATGCTAATGGTATGGTTATCAATGTTATCTTAAGTTAAGATGATAAACCAATTATGTATTTCAAAAAGAAATTGAATGATGATAATTAGAAGTTTTTAGTTTATGATTAGGAGTTTTATGATATTATTTAAGCATTGTGATAGTGGAGATATTATTTATTGAGAGAATTTATTTTTGATTAGGGGTAAAGTAGGATTTGATGGGACCTAAAACCCATTAAAACCCGATTTTGAAGGGATCTGAAACCTTGTCACACCAAAGCATGATGCTAACAACAAAATCTACAAACCAACAACAACAACAACAACAAATATAAAATCAAGACTACACAAGCTACAACAAAAAAGTTTTGAAGGAACCTTGAACCCTTTACAACCAAGTTTTGACCAAGACCTGAAACCCTTACGTAAACAAATACACAACTTGCATCAGCCAAGCATCAACAAACCAACCACTCAAGAAAAAAACCACTGAGCCATCAAGAATTTTGATTCATTAATAATCAAATAATGCTAGATTAGAGCTTTATGAAATGGATGGGGTATTTCTAGGAATTTTCTTTTGTTCTCAAACATATAGTTGGTGTAGACCAATAAGGTAGTAGATACCTTGAGTAGGAGAGATGCATTATTAAATAATATGATAACAGGGTTGGTTGGGATGGAGATGATGAAGGGTTTGTGTACTAGATCATTGGATTTTATAGAGACATGGAACAATTGTGTGGATCCTTGGCTTGAAGGTAATGATTTTTGAGGATTAATTTGTGCAAAAAGGATATCTATTCAAAAGAAGGTAATTGTGTGGACTATAGATTTTTGTGAGAGAGTCTAGTTAGGGAATTATGTAGTGGAAAATCATGAGGAAATTTCATTGTCAATAAGACTTTGGCCATGTTGGAAGAGTGGTATTTTTTTAATGGCTACATTGAGATATCAAAATATTTGTTGAGAAATGCAAAATTTGTCAAATTGCATGGAATACTAATTTGTACAAATTCTTATGTATATCCTAGAGAAGCTTTACGAGAAAATCTCCATGCAATTTACTTTTGGACTAGCATGGACTTAGAGCCTAGGTAATCATTTATTCTTTATAATATTTGATTGGTTTTCAAAAATGGCATATTTTGTTCCTTAGCAAAAGATGAATTCAACATTTCAAGATTGCAAATCTATTTGTCAAGTAAGTTTTGAGGATACATGGGTTACCAAATAGGGATACTATGTTCTTGAACCATATTGGCATACATTATGGAATAGATTGGAAACATGGCTAAATTGTAGTTTTACATGTACCATCCATTGATAGATGGTTAGAGAAAAAATGTGAATATGAGTTAAGGAAACACTCTTAAAAGTTTGGTATAAGGAGACAAAAAACATAGTGGCATACCTTCTTGGTGTAGGTTCAATTTGTATTGAAAAAATTAGTCTCTACTTTAATTGTATAACCTATTTATGGATTATGTATAGGGCATCTCTAAAAGGTGTTGTATACATTTTGGGGAGTTTATTAATAATCAAACAAAGCTAGATTAGAGCCTCATGAGATGGATGGAATATTTCTAGGGGCTTTCTTTTTTTCTCAAATATCTAGAGTTGGTGCAACCCAATAAGGTCCTAGAAAATGGTGCTAGGACCCATTCGCCTTTAGTTGTGAATGGGTCCTCTCCACATAGGACACCCCTTTCTTGGCATTTTTGAAATGGGTTTTTGATGTTATTTCATCCCCCCAAAGCATGGTCCTAGAAAGTTGTGTTAGGACCCATTTTCCTTTAGTGGAGAATGGGTCCTCCTCACATAGGACACCCCTTTTCAAATTTAATTATGGCGGGATTATAATGATTTTCACTAACAATCAACAACTTTTTCTTCTCTCAAATGTGTGTTTGTAGGTTCATAGGTCAAGGATCAAGTGGAGAACAAGATTGGAGAAAAATTATCAAAGTTTTCAAGTTGTAAAGTTGTCATCCACATTTCAAGAACATGAAAACGAAGCTAAAAAATCTATTTCAAACTTTTGGGAACTAAAAACCTGGGAGCTGAGAGTGCAAATCTTGAAGAATACAACCTAGAAATCAATTTTTTGAAACCCTAATAGGACCAATTCACTACTAAAGGTGAATGAGTCCTCAATGAGGCCTGGAGCAGTGAAAACCTAGGATAGATCTAGGAGTGTAGACTAAGAGGAATAAAACCCAGAAGTCAGTTTCCAAAACCCTAACAGGGACCCATTCAACAGTAAAGGCGAATGAGTCCTATGTGACCTAAAAATAGCCTTCTTGCAACAAGGTACACACCATTCTAGCCTCTCAAAACTTCCCTTTTTGTTGCTATAATAGTTAGGGGTGATTTTTCATTGTTATTAAATCATTTTGGCCTTCATAATTGAGTGAAACACACACCTAATGAAAATTAGGCTCATCATTGACACCCTATTGATGGGGAACCTCTTTTTCTATGTTTTAGATTGCAAATATATTCAAGTAAATTTTGAGGATACATGGGCTATGAAAGAGTATCACCTCAAATAGGGATAGTATGTGCCATTAACAAAAATATCCAAAAAGATGGATTTTAATGGATAGTTGTCATAGGAAAGAGTTTTGACTTCAACCAGAACTCTCAAAAGTTTGATAGGAAATAAACATAGTGGGATATAACTTTTTGATGTAGGTCAATTTTTAATTTAATAAATTAGTGAACTAGTCTAATTGTAAGATCCCTTTATGGATTACATATGGGGCATCTCCAAAAAGTGTTGGATATATATTTAATGGTTTGTAAAAACAAATATTGATAAAAATGGAATGAAATGCTTAACTCTTAAAACCCATTTGTTTAATCACCAATAACCAAATAACAAGAAGAATAAATAAATTGAACTTAAATATTTATTGAGAAATGTAAAAAAAATTCAAATTGAATAGAATACTAATTTGTACAAATTATTACATATCTTAGAGAAGCCTCAAGAGAAAATCTCCATGTAATTTATTTTTGGACTAGTATGGACTTAGAGGGGTAATGATTTATTCTTTATAGTATTTGATTGGTTCTAAAAAATGGCATATTTTGTTTCTTAGCAAAAGATGAATTCAACATTTTCATGATTGCAAACCTATTCTTCAAGTAAGTTTTGAGGATACATGGGTTAGCAAATAGGGATAATATGTTCTTGAGCCATTTTGACATACATTATGGAAGAGATTGGAAACATGGCTAAATTGTAGTTTTACATACCATCCATTGATATATGGTTAGAGAAAAATTGTGAATATGAGTTAAGAAAATACTCTTAAAAGTTTGGTATGAGACACAAAAACTATAGTGGCATACCCTCTTCATGTAGGTTTAGTTTGTATTGAATAAATTAGTGAACTAGTCTAATTGTATAACCCCTTTACATCTATTATGTTTAGTACATCTCTAAAATGTGTTGTATAAATTTTGGGGAGTTTATTAATAATCAAAGCTAGATTAGAGCCTCATGAGATGGGTGGAATATTTATGTGGGTTTTCTTTCTTTTTTCTCAAACATCTAGAGTTGGTGCAGCCCAATAAGGTAGTAGATGTCTTAAGTAGGACACTTACATAATTAACTAATATGATAGTAGAGTTGGTTCAAATGGAGATGGTGAAGGGTTTGTAGACTAAATCTTTGGATTTTATAGAGGTACGACATAATTGTGTGTAGCCTTGGATTGAAGGTAAGGATATTTTTAGGATTGTTTTCTGCAAGAAGGGTATTTGTTCAAAAGAATATCATTTTGTATAACATGACTTCTATGAGAGAGAGTTTGGTTAGGGAATTGCTTAGTGGAATATTAGGAGGAAATATCACTATGGATAAGACTTAGGCCATGTTGGATGTGAGTTATTTTTTTCCATGTCTACAAATGTGTGACATCAAAAGATTTATTGAGAAATGTAAAAATTGTCAACTTGTCTAGAATGCCAATTTTTATAAATTTTTACCTATGGTAGAGAACCCCTAGGAGAAAATCTCCATGGAATTTTTTCCTGGACTATTGTAGACTTAGAGGAATAATGATTTAATCTTTATAGTAGTTGATTGGTTTTCAATAATGGTGAATTTCATTCCTTAGCAAAAGATGAAAGACACTTCCAAGATTGCAAGCGTATTCTTCAAGTAAGTTGTGAGGATACATGGGTTACGAAAGAGTATCACCTCAAATAGGGATAGTATGTGCCGTTAACAATTATATCCAAAAGGATGGATTTTATGGATAGTTGTCATAGGCAAGAGTTTTGACTTCAACAAATACTCTCAAAAGTTTTGTAGGAAACAAATATAGTTGGATACCTTGTTTGTGTAGGTTGATTTTGTATTTAATAAATTAGTGAACTAGTCTAATTGTAAGATCCCTTTATGGATTACGTATGGGGAATCTCCAAAAAGTGTTTGATATATATTTAATGGTTTGTAAAACAAATATTGATAATAATATTTGAGAATAATAAATTAAATTATAAAAATAAAAATAAAATTACTTGAAACAATAGCCTTAAAAATTGTCTAGTTGAATTTTATTCATAAATTATTATTTTATTTTATTTTTAATTTTTAAATAATTTTAAACTCCCCTTATATTTTTTGGTTTTTCATATTGTTTTTAAACTATCAAACAATTTGACTATTATATATTTTTATCAATGAAATTAAAATAATTATTTACAATTTTATAATTAATCAAACGTAAAATTAACTTTAGTTTCCACCTTTACGATTCAAAAGTTTCATTTTTGTAAGCTTTAGTTGGCAGTAGCTTTTAATAGTGCCTACATTCTCATACATGAAATGGAATGAAACTCTTAACTCTTAAAAACCTTTTGTTTAATCACCTATAACCAAATGAAGATTAGAATAAATAAATCACTTACCTCATTGAAAAGGCGTTCGTCACTATCCATGTTGTCTATTGCTATATCCAGTTCCTTCTTTCCTTGGTTGTCAACCCTATTGATCAACTTCTTTGAGACCACCAACAACACCAAGGTTTTAATGTGCCTTGAAATTCTACTAAAAATATGTATTGCATTCTCAATCACCAAATGCAAAGCATTTCTTCCATCAGTATCTACAATTTGTATGCAATCTCTGACATATTTTAATATCTCCTTGACTAAATCCAACTTTCCTACTATGATGGCTATATGGAGTGGTAATTGGCCATTGGTGTCCACTATATAATACAAATACTTATATTTGAACTCTATAAGAATTCTAGCAATATGTGATATTTCGTCAAGATAGGTAGCATTATGTAGGGGTCTTCAACCTAAATTGTTAGTTTGTTGAAGTAGGTCTAGCTTAGCATCTATGAACTCTTTAATCATAGTTAAAAAAACATGCCCATTATCAAGGAGATGGTGGTATTCTAAGATTTTATAAACTAGCACTTGCATCGAAAGGAGGTGCAATGGTTAGTTGATTGTATTTTATATTAATATGAGTCAAATTAAAACTATGGATGCATTGGATAATGCATTTACCATGCCTACTTTTGAGGCTTTTTGTGATCATTTGACTTGTGAACAAGCAAAGTTGGTTTAGTTTGAATCTCTTTCTGGTTCCAAAACTCAAGCACTGGTAGCACATACATCCAAAGGGAAAGAAAAGAAAAAACATAAGCCTAAGATAGATACTTCATTAGGTAGTGAGCGTTCCTACAAAACATCTCAAAAGTTGGAATAGAAACCTCAAACCACTCCTTGGTATGATAAAACTTCTAAGTCTGGTGAGTCTTCCTCCAAGATGAAGAAGAAATCAGTAGAACCTTTTCATTTTTGTGGTAAGGAGGGATACCCTGTCAATCAATGTTCGAAGAGATTAGAGGCTTTCGAGGAATCCATGTAGTAGCATAACATCTCCACCCCTAAATCTTCATCATCATCTACAGGTAAAGGTCATCCCCTTTATGCAAGGGCCATACCTTCTGCAACTCCATGGATACTTGATTTTGATGCAACACATCACATGACACCTACTCAAGATTTGGTCTCATTCCTTTTAGATTGTAGCACTACTCATATTGTAGTTGGGGATTCTACACAACTTTCAGTTTTGGGCTCAAGCACTGTCACACGTGAGGGTGGTTTTCTTCAGGAGGTACTTGTAGTTCCTAATATCTCCACCAACCTTCTTTTAGTGTATCAAATTTTTCAATCTGGCACTGGTAAGACAGTCGAATTTACCCTACATTATGTAGTTATTTGAGACCTTCATGATCTTGATATTATTGTGGCTACTGGAAGTGTTGATTCTTCTTCTCATTTATATCAATTTGATGGTTTTGAGAGTTTAGTTGGTTCAGGTTCATCCTTCATAGCACATGTAGACACTAAGAGCATGTTGTAGCATGAACATTTTGGTCATGTCAATTACAAATATCTCCATTAGATGAGTACATAGGAATTAGTGTCAGGGCTCCCTAATATTTCTTGTATTGATGGTGTTTTTCAAGGATGAGCTCTTGGAAAAAATCACTGAGATTATTTTCCTATGGGTAGAGCCACATGTGTTAAGGCACCCTTAGAGTACGTTCATAGTGACATCATGTCATTTCTAACTCCTTCATTTTCAGGGGCCAAATATGTGCTCACATTTATTGATGAATTATCTAGGTGTACATGGGTGTACTTTCTTAAGTATAAGAGTGATGCCTTTGATTCCTTCAAAATATTTAAGGCATTTGTGGAGAAGCAATATGTTATTTCTATCAAACGGATACACACAGATAATGGGGGGAGTATGTTAGTAAGAATTTTAGGGAATTTTGTACTGAGTATATAGTTTGTACCATCAACTTACAGTTCCATACACCCCTCAATAGAATGGTGTTGTTGAGCGAAAGAATGAAACTTTATGGGAGATAGCCAACTATATGATTCAGTCACGAGATATGTATTCTTCTTTTAGGGCTCAGGTAGTTAATTATGCCAATTATATTCAAAATCGTATTCCTCACAAGGCATTGTGAAATTTGACTCCTAAGGAGGCTTGGTCCCATGTCAAGCCCAATGTATGGGTAACTTCATAGATCTATGACACAACTTTGGCTCTTAAGATGCCAATTTTTTTTCTAAAATCAACAAAATTTGATTTACAAGAGAAAATGAAGATAATTATGCTCAAATTTTCAAGATGCAACAAAAACAAGAGTTGAAGTGCTCCAAATATAGTTTCTAAGCTACTAATTCTTTTTGAAATTAATGAAGATTATGGTCTCAAAATGAGAGGCTGCAAAATAAGTCATTTTTGGTCAAAAAATAACATAGTACGGAGGGCCCCTTCTATTCAAAATTTTTTTTTGAATTTCAAAAACTAAATATAGGTAAAATTATCTAACACCAACAAGTTATCCTCTTTCTTCAGATAATTTTTTAATGAATATATATTATTTTATGAATTCAAAGTGGACACATTCTGAAAAGCTAAAATTGAGTGCTCCCCCTATATTTTTGAAACTAATCAAAATTGAATTTTTTTCATCACATGTAGAATGGAGTCTAGTATTAAAAAATGTAATTTGTTTCACGTTTTGATGAACGAGCAAAAAACTATCCTAAAACTAGTAGATGTTGGTTTTTGACCAAAAATGAAGGCATTTACAAGAGAAATTATGGATAAAAACCTTAACTAAATAAAAAAAAAGAAAGAATTATATATTTAGATAGTTAAGAGAGAGGTTAATGCCATCACAATTTTTTTATAAACTTGCACTAAAAGACGTGCAAACATGGCAATGAGCATGGCCAAAAATGTGTGAAATTTTGTTACCCTTTCAAAAAATCATGTCTTTTGCATGAAATGGTTGTCCAAACCTTTGGGTCAGATGCCCAATGCAAAATCCAACCCATTAAATTGGTATTTCCCAATGCAACCCATTTGGCAAGCACCAAATTTGGCGCTCGCCAAATGGGTTGCTTCATTTGGCTAGCACCAAATTTGGCATTCACCAAATGTCATTCATGACTTTTGGAATGCATTTTTCTAAACTTCTTCATTTTCTCTTTCTCTGCTAGGGAAACTATATACTTTCTATGTGTATATGTTGTGTAAAATCTATTTTTAGGGACTATCTATGGATATCTTCTTCCCTCTTAATGCTTGTCAAATTTCTTACCTATATATCTATCTTCAAATGTTGTGAAATAGAGACTTGTGTGAGCTCTTTTGGAACTTCTATTGATTCCTTGTGCTAAAGTGGGCGAGAAGGAACATCATTTAATATAGGTGCATCACCACTATTTCCCTTTTATGCATTCCTTCTTCTCATTTACCCTAAAGAAGTAGTAGAATAGGATTAGTTATAAGATTATTAATTGTTGGGTTGGGCCAAGACGTCTACATCTGCATTAGAGATGAATTTTTCCTTCTTTGTACATCTTATCTCAATTTCAAGGGTCCCACACCTTGAGATCAGTCTCATGTTTCCATGGAATTGTTGAATGATAGGCTTAGCAAGGCTCCAATGCCAAGTGACAATAGTATGCTTATATTATTATTCAAATGTTTTGTGAACCTTATTTATATTTTTTGTTGAAAAGCTAAAATTTGAGCGTGATCCCCCTAATTTTTTTGAAAACTAATCGAAAATTGAATTTTTTTCATCACATGTAGAATGGAGTCTAGTATTAAAAAATGTAATTTGTTTCACGTTTTGATGAACGAGCAAAAAACTATCCTAAAACTAGTAGATGTTGGTTTTTGACCAAAAATGAAGGCATTTACAAGAGAAATTATGGATAAAAACCTTAACTAAATAAAAAAAAAGAAAGAATTATATATTTAGATAGTTAAGAGAGAGGTTAATGCCATCACAATTTTTTTATAAACTTGCACTAAAAGACGTGCAAACATGGCAATGAGCATGGCCAAAAATGTGTGAAATTTTGTTACCCTTTCAAAAAATCATGTCTTTTGCATGAAATGGTTGTCCAAACCTTTGGGTCAGATGCCCAATGCAAAATCCAACCCATTAAATTGGTATTTCCCAATGCAACCCATTTGGCAAGCACCAAATTTGGCGCTCGCCAAATGGGTTGCTTCATTTGGCTAGCACCAAATTTGGCATTCACCAAATGTCATTCATGACTTTTGGAATGCATTTTTCTAAACTTCTTCATTTTCTCTTTCTCTGCTAGGGAAACTATATACTTTCTATGTGTATATGTTGTGTAAAATCTATTTTTAGGGACTATCTATGGATATCTTCTTCCCTCTTAATGCTTGTCAAATTTCTTACCTATATATCTATCTTCAAATGTTGTGAAATAGAGACTTGTGTGAGCTCTTTTGGAACTTCTATTGATTCCTTGTGCTAAAGTGGGCGAGAAGGAACATCATTTAATATAGGTGCATCACCACTATTTCCCTTTTATGCATTCCTTCTTCTCATTTACCCTAAAGAAGTAGTAGAATAGGATTAGTTATAAGATTATTAATTGTTGGGTTGGGCCAAGACGTCTACATCTGCATTAGAGATGAATTTTTCCTTCTTTGTACATCTTATCTCAATTTCAAGGGTCCCACACCTTGAGATCAGTCTCATGTTTCCATGGAATTGTTGAATGATAGGCTTAGCAAGGCTCCAATGCCAAGTGACAATAGTATGCTTATATTATTATTCAAATGTTTTGTGAACCTTATTTATATTTTTTGTGTGACTTGAACTTATGTCTCTACATGTATGCAAATGTAATCAGAAATGAACTAAACAAGATAATCACTAGTGTTGTATTGTGCCACACTTTTGGATTGTGCATGGATATGTATATGTCAGTTTATAGATGAAGAGGAAAGGAACTTCCTCTAATGGTAGGTTCAATGCCTTCCTCGATCTACAACAAGAGCTTGGAAGCTTAGATGGTTTAGGTGTGGAATGAGCTTGGAGTACTTTAGATATATTATAGTATATATTATACATGATCACTTTCTATGCATGGTGGCTGGTTACATGTACTACAATACTCATTATCATTAATGAGGGTTGTAGTCCTTGATACTATGTATATATTGATTGTGTTGAGATACACTTATGGTACTTATTATTTCTTTATTTATTGTACTTGATGAATGATAATCAATGTTCATAATTTTGTTATTATATTACTTGCATGTTATGCATATTGTTGTAATGGTTTTTTGGTAGAAAAAATTATAGCCACACTTTTGGGGGGTTATAACATGATTTTGTTACAATGAATGCATTTGTGTTATTTTATTTCTAGTAACTATAAGATTAAAATTATGTTTTATTAGGAAAGGAATATTAACCTTTCTTTTAAAGTCAATTATATGAAGATTGTAGCTTTCAAAGTATGAGTGATGAGTTGATTATGATGTTCTTATAACAGGTGGAAGGAATATGTTATTTTTAGCCTATGAGTGTTGGTATTCTAACTAGGTATTTGGGTGCCACACTTTTTAATTATTTTTAGCTAATGGTTTCAAAATTTCCATTTGATGGTTCCATGTATTACTTCTATTTATTGGGTGATTGAGATGGAGGTTTTGATAGTGAGATTGTAGGTATTGTTATGTCACTAAAACTACTCTAGATCTCTAAGCGTGATAACAATTCTATAATTTTTATATGATTGTAATTTTTGTAATATTATATTTTGGAACAAATTTGAATGATAAAATTCATATTTGAAGTGAATTTGGATTAAATACTAGCTTCTTTTAGGAAGCCTTGAATGAGAGTTTATTGATTTCAATATTTATCTGTGTTTTGGAAATTGTACTCAAGTCTTATGTAAATTCTAAGATTATAAATAAATGGGAATTTTTGCTTCTAAACTCCTTTAAAAAAAAATTATGAGTATTTGTGCTATACTATGTTAAAAAATTGAATTCTCTTTTAGAAAATTCTTAGGAAGGTGTATATTTTTATCTACGTTTTTTTTAATGGAGAAATATATAGGGCTCATCAAAATGAATCAACAAGATGATGAACCACTTAATTTTCCCACACAAAACACATGCAATTATGAGATCCAAAAGATGCAAATAACAATAAAAAATGATACCTAATTGTTATAGCAAATATGAGGGAAGTTTTTAGAGCTCAAAGACATGTGTACCTTGCTACAAGAAGCCTATTTTTAGGGCACAAAGGACTCACTCGCCTTTAGTGGCAAATGGGTCCCTATTAGGATTTTTGAAATTGAGATCTAGGTTATTTTCCTTGATGTCTACACTCTCAAATTCCCAGTGTTTAGCTCTCAAAAACCTTTACTTAATTTTGTAGCTTCAATTCTTCTTTCTTGAATTTTAAAGGTCAAATTTTGTAACTTTCCTCTAAACTTTCTCTCCACTTGATCTTCAACCAATTGAACCGTAGATTTTTGACACCTTAAACCTTTATATCACTTCTAGGGTTTTTCACCTAAAATGAGAAAGTAGGGCCAAAAGTCTAGTTAGGTTCACTCAAATTTATGCAATGTATGATGTAATTTAGGCTAAATGGAATGATCTAAGTTCAATTAAGTGATCTATATAACTGATTATATATGCAAAACCTAAGAATTGTGCAATGTTTGAAAACATAGTGTGATATGCAAACAATGAACTATGAATGAATAAGTGCAAAACATAAAATAAATGAGTTGAATCAGAGTGCACCTAGGTAGAGATTGGAGAATCTAGAATCTTCTAAATTCTATCTGTTATCACATAAATTCATTAGTGGGACTCATTCGCCACTGTTGGCAAATCAGTCTTGCTTCTAATAAAAATTGTTAGGAACAGGTTTCTGAGTGTCGGGATCCAGAATCTGACAAAACCTAGATTTCCAGCCTTAAGGTGGGACTCATTCACCACTGGTGGCGAATCAGTCCTCTCCCAAAATTCTGAGAAATCAAGAGACAATTCTGCAACACCAGATCTGAGGTTTTCTACTTGTCGAGTTTCTGAAGTCAATTCTGCGGAAAACAAACATAAAGTCTTCTCCAAGCTTGAAATGAGGTTGATTTGACTTGAAGCACCTTGTTGACTTGTTGACCACTCTTCAACAACTAAATGCTTGTTAAATATACATACAAAGGTCTGCAAACACACATGCAAGAGGGAAAAAATGGTTGAGGGTTAGAGAATAAGGGTTTGCCTTGGTCAAACCCCACTTTGGTAATCAAACCCTTAATGAAATAATGAAATGAAACATAATAATAAAAAAATAACATGCAAATGCTATCAACTTACCAAACCCTTGTTGAAGAAAATCTGAAGATATATCAGTGGCTGCTCCAAAATGCTTGATTAATGCTTGATTAAGTGATGCAAAGTGCTTGAATGCTTGAATGAATGAGTGAATAAGTGAACTTGATGAATTGATGTTGATGGGGGTTAGAATGGATGTTAAAAAACTTATTTATACATTCTTGTGCCTTAGTAACCCAATGATACCTCATCACAGGCTGGCATCAAGTGATTTTAAATTAAAACTCGAAAGCAAATTTGAAATTTTTTGAATTTGGAGCCAAGGGGGACTCATTCGCCACCCATGGAGAATGGGTCCCACCTCAAGCTTGAAAGTGGGTGTCAGGAATTAAGTTACATTTAATGTTGTTTGTTGGGTTTACATTCAAAAATATACTTAATTAAAGCTTATAAGGGCATAAAGGGGTCAAATAAAGCATAAGAAAGGTGTAAATAGTGAAATTATACCTAGAAAAGCGTGAAATATTGTTACAAGACTTTACAACACATCAAAATAGGACTTGATAAGTGATGAAAAGGTGAATTGTAATGAATAAAGTCTACAGGAGTGTAGAAATGTTTTACAACACTTAACAACACCTTCACAAGATGTCATTATTTGCATTTTAAGGACTTAAATGTGCATATTCAAGCCATATTACATCAATAAATCAAAGAAAAATAGACCAAACATCATGAAGAAAGGCCTAAAAGACCATGAAAATGACAAGGGGTGAATTTTCTATGGCACACCTGTAAATCCACAAATACACATTCAAGGGATGAAAAACTTGTTGTTTGTTAGTGGATAGGGGTTTTCATAAGTCAAAACCCTTGTAGGTAATTAAACCAAATGATGAGACAATGAAATTTAAGCATGAAACATGAAATGATGAAATATAGATACCTTGGATGTTGTCTTGTAATGCAAATCTGCAATCTAACATGTAGTGGCCATGAAGAATGTAGATCTTGATCCTTGAATAAGATGTGAACAATGCTTGCAAGTAGATATTCAATGCTACATCAACTATCTTAGCTCAATGACATCCATGAATGCACTAAACCCTAGACATGATGAAATGATCTTGAATTGCTGCAGTAAAAACTTGATAATCTACCTTGAAATTCCTTTGAAAATGCTCTTGAAGTGCTCTATAATGCTCTCTTGAAATTGCTAGAATGCTTCATAAACTTGCTAGATCTTGTTAGGAGAAACAATGTGAATTAACCCCTTATTCATACTAAATTAGGAGATTAACCCCAAAATTCAAACAATTCAAGCTGACACCAAATCTGAAGATAAACATTATTAAATTCCCGCCATAATGAAATTCAAAAAGGGAGTCCTCATTAAGGGAGGAGTCATTCACCACCTAGGGCGAATGGGTCCTGGCACTATTTTCCAGGACCTCACCTTCGAGGGATGAAATATCGTTAAAAACCCATGTAGAATCTACTAATAAAGGGGGGTCATATAGAGGGAGGACCCATTTTCCACCTAGGGCGAATTGGTCCTAGCACCAATTTATAGGACCTTGATTTTTCCAAGACACCATTAAGTTAACTTAATGATAATTATTCCCGAACTAGGTAAGGGAAAAAGGATACTTTTTTTCGTTACTATATTTTTCCCCCACTTTAGTGAGAGGATGACCCCATGTCAAACTCACACTAAAGTAGACATTCAAGAAACTTAAGTATGCAACAATAACAAAGATACATAGCCATACCCTGTCAAAGGCCAATAAAGAAACACAAAAGGATCAAGCACAATCATCCCAACGCGATGTGGAATGGGGCTGTTTGTACATAATATATGCTGCTCATTCTAGGGTAGTGGAACCTCAATTTGTCCACTAGGTGAGTTGTCCCAATGAAGTGGAAAATGAGAGAATCATATTAGCCTCTCATACCATACCAAAGTTATCCTCCTGACAACTTTGATAAGGCACCAGATGTAATGCTTTTTTGTAAATGCTTTTGAATGTCATGTAAAATTTTGTTAAATGGGATTTTGCTTTGTTCATGTAATGGTCTTCTTCTTAGGGAGCATTGTGCCTAATGTCTTCAAGAGAGGACAATTCAAGGTGTTAGATTGTCACTCATGGGATGCCTCATTTGCATCATGCCATGATGGTAGATCATACACTCTTAGATGACATCAAACCCAATGACACCACCAAGAAGAGGACACATCACAAGAAAAAACAAAAATCACGCCATGAAATTTTGTCAAAAGATTTCATTGATGTATGTTACGACTTTAAAGTGGTTGCTACACCATCACTATGAGAAATTTCTATAAAGTAGCCAATGTTTTGCCTAAGACATGAGATATTTCCTCAAAAATCCCTATGCAAAGTCATATGTTTCTAAAGCAAGTTGCATCATGAAATAGGAAGGAAGGGTTTCCCCCACAAATACATAAGGGGTCTATGGATTTGGGGTCAACATGTCTTTGCTACAATGTTTTCATAGAGCACGAAACTATCATCATTCCCCAAATGGTCATAGAACTAGAAGAATGACACAAAGAGAGTGAAACAAAGAAAAATTCTTTTGAGTCAACATGGAAGAGACCTAAATGTCTTGATGCCTTACGTCATCCCAAAAGGAAAACACAAGACAAATGAAAAAGATAAAAGAAAAGCTTTTGGGTCAACATGGAATATACATGAATTTCTTGATGCCTTGCATCATCCCTAAAAGGAAAACACAAGACAAATAAAAAATGATTACGACATATAGAAGAATGAAAGATACATATAGAGGAATGTACAAAAAGAGGAGGTACATCAAAGGAAACAACACAGGGGATCACATTACACACATGCAATCACATAAAGAAAACATGAAAATGCAAAAGACTACTAAGGAACATTCGATTCAACCGATAGCAGATCTTCTGCATCCCAATCTTGGTCAATATAAATGGAAGGCAGACAACTAGCCAAAGGGACAACGACAAATGCATTACTAGGACAAGACTACCCAATTCTTGCCCCCACTTAGTGCAAGACAAGAATGAGTCGAGATAGATGATGGAAAAGAGCTCCTTGTGTTTTGAAATGATTTGAAATGAATATAAAACATGTAATAGTGAGAATGGTGTGGTTCTACAACCATTACATAGCAAGGAGTGGAAGGTAATTCTATGCAATCACTCGATAACAATTATTTCCATCGAAGTGAAAGTTTGTTAGGATTAATTTTAATGTGTGACACTGATCAGTACTATGTCCAAGAATTTTGTGGTATCACCAATGTGGAACATTTGCACCTTTAGGATATAATCTTATCTTTTCTTTCATGGGTGGTAATGTTATAAGTTCTTGGTTTAGAAGTAATTGTAATTTTCTTTCACTTTTAGGTGGTGGACAAGGGAATTGAAGTTTCTTTAGTTTGTAAGGCCTTCTATGCTTGCTAGATTCATCAATTTCTCTAGGTGGATATAGGGAAGGAGGACCTGAGATGACCTTGTCTTCTTTATCATTGTCATTAGGAGGCATTGGTTGCTCTTTAGGAAGGAGAACACTTATGTCAGGAGGAGGATCTAAGACAATCCTATCATCATTATGAATCATTGGTTGTTCATTAGGAAGAAGAACACTTGTGTGAGAAGGAGGATCTTGATATCCTAACCCTTTAGTATCTTTGGTTGGTATTTGTTCTAAGAGTTGATAAATTTCATGTTCACTTGTATCACATCCTTGTTTGCTTAAGATTGTGAACCCTTTTCTGTATGTCTCCTCAAGGTTAATTGATGTGTTGGTTACTTTGTTAAGATATGAAGATTGAATGTTTGCTTGTTTAGAGGAACTAGGTTCACTTATGGTTGGGAACTTAGGCTTAACTTGTGACTCAATTTTAGGATCTGTAAAATACCAAACATCTCAAGTTGGGTTGGTTGTTTCATGGATGGATAAAATGATGCATTATTCTCAAGATTGTTAGGAAATCATTTATGAAGTTGTTCATGTTGTCATCATCTTCTCCAATGATGTCAACATCATGATGAGGACATGCACTAGGAGTTGTGTGAGCATGAGTGAATTCAATTTCATTATGGTCATTTCCAAAAACATGACTTGAAACATCAACCAAAGAGAACAAGGACTTCCACACATTGCTTAAGCATTTGTCCATTCTCAGGATTTCAGATCAAACATGGTAATTTGCTAATTAGACGATGCAATAAATTGAAAATGAAGTGTTTTGAAAGCAATTTTGAATTTTTTTAACAATGCACTAAAATGAATCAATTTAAGCTAAATGCAATAAATTTGATGAAACCACAAACCAGAAAACTAAAATAGGAAAGTAACAGCACCAAACAGAAGCCTAAAATTGAAATTTTAACTTCCAAAAAATACAGATCTGTAGCTAACATGGACTTATTCGCCAGTAAGGGTGTTGGGAATGGGTCCTGGTTAAGTTTTTCTGAGATGTTTCTATAGATTTCAAGGTGATTTTTAATGCTTTTTTAGATGCTAGAAGGTTCATCTTTGACCTGATTAGGGACTCATTCACCAGTAAGGGAAAATGGGTCCTGGTTAGGTATTTTAAAACTATTTTTTAATGATTTGCAAGCTTTTAGTGATGTCTTTCAGTTCTAGGTCTAAGGCAATGAGTTTCAATTTCAAAATTTCCAGAAATGCAAGGTGAAAATGCAATGAAAAGATGAATGCAAGGACCTCAGTTGAAATACAATTTTGTTTTGATTTTCAAAGGCGAATAAATGAGATGCACAATGACTGATTTATTTTTGTATTTTTCAGATTTAGAGGGATGCAAAACAATGCAAATCTAGACCCTAAATGAGATGCAATTGTAAATTCAATGCAAGAAACCCTAAATGAGATCTTAATTCAATGCAAGTGAGATGCAAATTATTGCAATATCTAACCCTAGGATGCAATAAAAGGCTTCAAAATAAGAAAATTACAATGTTCACTATCTCAGGTTCACCATGAATGTTTAATGAAGAAATATATAGGGCTCATCAAAATGAATCAACAAGATGATGAACCACTTAATTTTCCCACACAAAACACATGCAATTATGAGAGCTAAAAGATGCAAATAACAATCAGAAAAGATACCTAATTGTTATAGCAACTATGAGGGGAGCATTTAGAGCTCAAAGAGGTGTGTACCTTGCTACAAGAAACCTGTTTTTAGGGCACAAAGGACTCATTCGCCTTTAGTGGCGAATGGGTCCCTGTTAGGGATTTTGTAACTAACATCTGGGTTATTTTCCTTGATTTTTTCACTCTCATATTCTTAGTTGTCAACTCCTGAAAACCTGTACTTAATTTTGTAGCTTTAATTCTTCATTGTAGCTAAACCGTGAGGAATTTGAAAATGATGCAAACTAAAGTTTCATGACATTTTGTCTATAGATTCTAAATATATATTTTTTTAAAAATTTGGAATAAGATTGCACTTCTTTTTCCATCTCCCTTGAAAACTTGTTTTCTTCAAAAAACAACATTTTTTAAAAGTGACGCCCACCATATAACACAACATTTTTTCCATGAAGGATAAAATTATAATTCTTTCGAATTTAGATTTGTAACTCCAATATCTAGTGCTTCCACTTGGTTAGATAGTTTTTTATTGAATATTTTTTCTTTAATCAAGTTTCGAAGTCAAGCCAATTACAATTCAAACATAGCGCGACCGTATAACGCGTAACATTTTTTGTATGTATCGAAATTCAAAAAAAAAATTGTTGGATCAAGGACTTCAATATCTAGTGTGCACCATATTTTTCAAATTTTTTTTGATAATCTACTATTTTTCCACATGTGCAAAACAAAGAGCTTGATTTTTAGTGAAAACCTATGTTTAATAAAACTAAAAAAACAAATACATAATAAAACCAAAACATATTAAAATTATATTAATTGGATAGCTCATTCTGAGGACTACCTGATTCTAGTTGGGTCTTTGAATTCTTCACCATTTTCATGCTCAAACCGAGCTTCGAAGTGCAAAATTTTTTATTTTTTTTGTGAACAAGGTCAAAAATAGGGAAAAGGGGGGTTCGCTCGAACCAGGGGGGTTTCGAGGGAACCCCCATGGGTTTGATCAAACCTAAGTTCGCTCAAACCCAAGTTCAAGTGAACCCCCTTCCCAAAAGGGGTTTTCATTTGCTTTTTGTTTGTGCATGCATTAAATGGGTTCGCTCGAACCCTAGTTCGAGCAAACGCTTTTTTGTTTCATTCGAACCAACTAGTTCGTTCAAACCCCTAGAATGAAAATTTTTGGCATGGGGTCATTTTTTATGAGTTTTCCTTCCTCATTTGAATTGTAAACCACTTTTGTGGGTTTACCCGTAGGTAATTAAACCAAATGATAAGACAATGAAATTGAAGAATGAAACATGAAATGATGCAATGTAGATACCTTGGATGTTGTCTTGTAATGCAAATCTACAATCTAACATGTAGTGGCCATGAAGAATGTAGATCTTGATCCTTGAATAAGATGTGAACAATGCTTGCAAGTAGATCTTCAATTCTACATCAACTATATTAGCTCTTGATGACGTGCATGAATGCACTAAACCCTAGACATGATGGAATGATCTTGAATTGTTGCAACAAAAACCTGATAATGTGCCTTGAAATTCCTTTGAAAATGTTCTTGAAGTGCTCTATAATGCTCTCTTGAAATTGCTAGAATGCTTCATAAACTTGCTAGGTCTTGTTAGGAGAAACAATGTGAATCAACCTCTTATTTATACTAAATTAGGAGATTAACCCTAGAGTTCAAACAATTCAAGCTGACACTAGATCTGGAGATTAGCATTATTAAATTCTTGCCACAATGAAATTCAAAAAGGGGGTCCTCATCAAGGGAGGACCCATTTGCCACCTAGGGCAAGTGGGTCCTTGAACTATTTTCCAGGACCTCACCTTGGAGGGATGAAAGATCATTAAAAACCCATGTAGAATCTACTGATAAAGGAGGGTCCTATAGAGGGATGACCCATTTTCCACCTAGGGAAAATGGGTCCTAGCACCAATTTCTAGGACCTTTATTTTTTTGAATTAAATGTTACAAAATTTGAATTGTGGGTGTCAGGATAGATCTTTGGGAGGTGTCACAAATAAGGCTTAAAAGTGGTGGATAAAGGTAACAAGAAAAAATAATTAAATTTATTACTTAATTAATTATTAGGATAAGGGAAAAGGTTAAATTAATTAATTAAATAATAAATATTTATTTCATTAAATACTAGGATCGGTAAAGTGCGGTTAGGTCACATTTTGGGTGTGTACACCTAGACTTAGTGGTAGACTCAGTCAAGTCTAGGATGAATAAGGATAAACAAAGAAATGGTGAGCTTAAGGCTCAAATTGAGTAGATGAAAGTGTTCCTCAAAGGGTGTGTCTCTCCAGTTATTGAACAATCTACTTATCAAAGGATCTTATTCGAATGATTTGGAAAGAGGTGGATGGACTGAATGAGATGAAGAGAAAATCTCAATTATTTGACAAATGGATTGAAAATTTTAGAAAAGAAATGGAAAAACTATTGGTTTTTGGATATCAATAGTATGAAATTACTTATACCTTGGAGGATCAACTACAAAAATATACAAAAAAATTTAGAGATGAAGATGAGTAGACCTCATGAAGCATCTTAGGGAATTGAATAAAGTGGGAGCAAAACAATTGAAGATTGCTACTATCTTATGTGATGAAGATATTGGTTTTTTAAGTAAAAGTATCAATATTATGTCCTTCCAAATGGAACTCATAGTTGAACGTAGGTTAAATCTGTTGGAGGGGTGTGTTCAAGAAGTTGAGTCCACTTTTTGGCCAAAAAGTGGAAGTGTTTTTCCTAATTTTTAGAATTTGTCACATTTGACCTAAAAATTTGAAGCACTTAAAGGTTGAATCTTGAAAAAATCCACTAATATAAAATGGAGCACTCGGAGTCTAGTTTCCAAATATGTAATTTATTTTAATACCTAAATGATAAAATTTATTTTCAATAGGTGTGTCTAAAAACCACTATTTAAAAGTCACTTTTTTAGGACCATACCATGCATGTGTAGGACAACCATATTTTAACCTAAATAAAAGTATTTTTTGAATCCTCTTGGGAAAATATCTATAAGACACTAAAGATTATTGAAGATATTTTTTATAATTTTTTTCTAAATATTTTTTTATTAATTTTTTATTTATTATCGTAGTTACTCTTTTGAAAACCCCTTGTGTACAACAAGCATAAGTAGACCTAGACTTATCATTTTTTGATTTTTTTTAATTGAAAATAATTTTTTGTATATTGTTGATATATATATATACATATTTTAAATGTAAAAAATAAAAAAGTTATTAAAAAAAAAGAAAACCTATTATTTCAAGTTTATGGACCAGTATCATCAAAATATATTTGAAAAATAGAAAAAATAATTCAATTGTATAAAAATACATATTTGAAATCTACATAATCTCATCTGTAATGGGTTTTAATTTCATTACATTTTTTTGCAAAAACCGTCTTCAGACATATGTCCAAAGTCACTCTTTTCTAGTGACACTGACATAACCTTCAAGTTGCAAGTCAAAGCAGGTCCAAAGCTAAGGGTCATCTCGCCATGTCTTTTATCAACTCAAAACCCTATAAAAAAAACTAGGCTAAAATCACAATTTTAGGAAATTGGATCCCATTCTAGAAATGGGATCTCGTATCTTAAATGGGATCCCATTTTGATTTTTTTTTTTAAATTTTAATGGTCCAAAAGCAAACAAGGTCTTGTTTAAGATACAATATCGTGTTTGCTTTCTCATTCATTGTTGGAAGAAAATGACCTCGTAGTCATTTTCTAAACAAATTAATAGTTTTTTTGAAATGAGATCTCGTTTAGTAGAAAATGGTATCCTATTTCCTACTAAATGGGATCTCATTTCATAGTCCTTATATTGAGATACCACCACAAAATGAGATCCCATTTCAATTTTTAGCTTGGGGTCCCGAAGCAAAATGGGATCCCATTTCTTAAAAAGTGAGATCTCATTTTTCTCAACTTGATTAGGCATTTTTTCCTAAGTCTAAAACTTCCACACTAAGTGGACCCAACTTCATGCATTTACCTAGAGTTACATAAAGAGATATATGAAAATTATTCAAGTTTTGAGAGTTTATAGTCAGTCTCATCAACTCAAATCCCCTACTATACAACACACATAGATCAAATACTCTTCATGTTATCAAATGCACCTGAGATATGAAAATAGAAAATAAAATCAACTTAGTTGAAGAAGAGGAAGAGATAATTTTGAACAAATCAATGAATATTAAAAAGCTAAAATGAAATGGGTTAGAGATGACAATCAAAGGTTAGAAAGATACATAGTCGTGACATCGAACAATTTTGATAAAACTAAGCTTAGACTAGGGTAGGTTGATGGTCTAGATACAAAGATGGTTGCCCAAGTATTAGAAAATTTTAAAGAATACAAGTAACAAAAGGATCCTCAATAGGAAAAATCACAAAGGGAATACCACAAGAAATCCTGATTGGTAATCTCACCAATGGAATCACCAACAATATACACATGGACAAAAATATCATATTTACGATGTTACTCAACTATACTAGGGTTAGATATTAGAGAGAAAGAGAGGGAATGGCATCACAAACACTCATATGGGGCTCAACATGGAACTATGTATCATTTCATTTAGACAAGGGTACTTGATATTACAATTCTTACACTTCTTGAGTGGCTTGTCTTCCACAATCATCCTTGGCTTATACAGGAACTCAAGGTAGAAGAGGGATATCCATTATCTTAGTTAATTAATTACCCATATTTTATTAGTTATCACTTGATTAGATAACTCCCCAAGCATGATCAACCAAATTTTAATTATGGTTCAGGGAATTTTTGGGAGCCATTCCCATAACTCTCTAATATTGACACCCTAAGCTCATCACATCCTCCAATGAATATGGCACTAGAAAACAATGCACAATTTTTTTTGGAATAAAAAAAAACATGGTATTGAATAATATTTTATATCAATAAAAATTAAGGAAATTTTTTATTTCACATTAAGATTCATCCAAAATCAATCAAAAAAATATTCTAATTCATTTTCCAATTTCACCATTAGAGAATGCTTGAAAATTTAAAATTTAAATTTAAATTTTCTAAAAATACCCATTGGTTCTGAATCAAAAATAAATAGAGAGACTTCTTTCCCTTCATTGAAATTCATCACAAATAACTCTTGAATTCAAATTCTCTAAAATTAATTACAAAGGAAAACCCATAAATTTCTTCATTCCACCATTGAAGAAAAGCTTGAAAAATTAAATTTCAAATTCTAAAATTCTAAAATACCTTTTTGTTGTAAATGTGTCCAACAACACACTTCCAAGGTTAAACTCACATAATTTCCATGATTTTAGAAAAAACATCCATAACCATGCCTCTATTCCCATGATTTTCATTAGTGAAGTGCATGGCTCCTTCGGAGGGATTGTGACTATGTGGAATCTATTGGTGGCTACTGGTTCTCTATTGTTTCTCATTGTCAATAGTCTAGTTGTTAAATTTAGCAACTCTTTTTGCTCCTGGGTCCTTATCAACCTATATGATCCAAACCTTTGCAATGCTCGTAGGACTATTTGGGAGGATTTAGCTCGTCAAATAATGGCAAATACAAATTATCTTTGGTTGGTGGCTGGTGAATTTAATATCCCCATTTTTCCCTCTGAGAAATTGGGGGATTAAATGACTACACCGACATCATGGAAGATCTAGAAAATTTCATCAATGCAACTAGCCTAATAGATATTAAGTTGCAGGGGCAACCCTTTACCTAGAAAAACTTTAGGAAAGGTAAGAATCTTATTCAAGTCAAGCTTGATCACTTTTTGGTCTCTTCTAACAAGGATATGGAGTGAAACTTAAATTTGGTGGTGTTACCTAGGACTATCTTAGACCATAATCCTCTTCTTCTTTCTTGGGATGGAAATCCATGTAAGGGACCCATTCCTTTCCATTATGAAATCATGTGGACCACACATCCTGACTTTAGAAATTCTATCCTCAATTGGTGGAAAAATCCCTTCCAGGGTATGACTATGTATAGAGTTTCTCAAAAGCTAAACCTGATTAAAAAAGTGAGGGGAAGTAACAAACTAACCTTTGGGAACGTTTTGGAAAAAAGGAGTTATCTGCAAAACTTACGAATTTGCAAAACTGAATGTAAAAGAGAGATCTCTCTATTGACTCCCATCTTATTGAATAATTTCTTTGAAAGGACTAGATTGAAATTATATGGAGAGAGGAAATTTTGTAATAATACATAGGAAAAGGAACACTATATCTTCCCTCATGAATGATCATGGTGAATATATTAATGATGATACCCTTATTCAAAAAAATGGGCTCAGACTATTTCTATAGAGCCTACTCTGATCATTCCCCTCCTTGTGACAATGAGCTTGTGGATCACCTATTAAATCATTTACCAATTGCACTGTCCCTTGAAAATAATGCAGACATTATGGCTCCTATTTCTAAAGATGAAGTTAGGCTTGATATCTTTTCTATGGGAGCTTATAAAGCTTCGGGTACTGATGGATTCCCTCTAGCATTTTTTTTTAATAATCTCTGGGACATTGTAGGTCTTGATATAGTTAGGATGACCAAGGATTTCTTTTGTACTAGAAAAATTCTAAAAAATCTCAATAGATCTTATATTTCTCTCATTCCAAAAGTTTAGGATCCTACTGGTATTGCTGATTCAGACCTATTATTTTATGCAATATAGTGTATAATATTTTCTACAAAGTTTTGATTAATAGGATTAAACCCCAATTGGGAAATTTGATCGATGTGAACCAAAAGGGGTTTGTCCTGAGACATCGAATTCTCAATATGTCAATTTTAACCCATGAGATTATGCATTCAATGGAACGAAGCCTCCTTCCTGGTATGACTCTAAAATTTGACATATCAAAGGCTTATGATGGGGTGGACTAGGACTTCCTGTTTAAAGTTCTAAGAAAGGTGGGATTCCATGAGAAAGTTATCAACATTGTTAGGGAATTTTTTACTATTGTGAAGTAATCAGTGTTGGTAAATGGTATTCCAAGGGGTTTCTTTGGGACTGGTAGGGGCATGTCTATCAAGGGGAACCCTATCCCCTTACTTGTTTATCTTAGTTGTTGAGGTTTTACAGAGAAATATCCTAAATCTCATTGAAAATGGTGAACTAAGAGGAGTTAGGGTGGCTTCTTCTCTCCCTCCTTTTGCTCTACAAAAATTTGTGGATGAAACCATCCTTTTTGGTGCTACCGCTATGGTCGAGGCTAAATTTTGGTAAAAGTGTTTGTCTAACTTTGCAGTGGCCTCTACTCAATGTATTAACTATGATAAAATGAAGATCAACTTCTTCAAATCCAATGAGGTGATAAGAAGGAAAATACAAGATATATTAGGTTTTTAGTGTGCAAATCTTCTAGGAATTTATTTAGGGCTCTCCCTTACTATTAAATAGGTTTCCCCCTCTTTTGGAATTCTATTTTGGAGTGTATGCACAAAAGGTTGGTTGGCTAGAGCGGAAAAATATTTAGAAATGCTAGCAAGGTGTAACTTCTTGTTGCCTCCCTTCAGGGAATCCTAGTGTACTTTCTAACTCTCTTTAAAATCTTAGTCTATATTGCGGATAAGTTGTAAAAATTTAGAGGAATTTCTTATGGTTAGGTGCAAAGGATATGAAAAAAATGGCTTTAGTTAGCTGGGATAAATTTTTCTTTCCAAAGGACCAGGGATGTATGGGCATTAGGAAAATCACTCTCTTAAATAAATATCTAATGAAAAAGGTGGGATGAGACCTTATTCAAAACAAAAAGAATTGGTGCAAAATTTTAAGTGCAAAATATCTTAATCATTCAATATTCCATAGTGTGCTTTCTAAAATGGGTTTTCCTGGAGGCTCTAAGATTTGGATTAATATCCTTAAAACTCATAGTTTGATCTCATTGGGTCTTAAATGGAAGGTAGGGAATGGTACTCTTATCCATTTTGGAAAGACTTCTAGTTGTTTAACACACCCCATAGAGACCACCCTTCTTTTAGAAACATTAAAATCCTTGCTAGAAGCTCTCCTTTGCCTCCCTAGTATCTAATTACCTTTTGCATGACAATTCTTGGAAATTCCTTCAAACTTGTTACCGAGACCAATACCATCTATACCAAAGTGCTTTACTCCTCCAAAATGATCTTTGTAGGATCAAATTCCCCATATTTCCTAGGGAAGATCATTTCTTTTGGGCCAAAAATACTAAAGGAAACTTCTCTATCAAGTTGACTTACAATTTTCTATTAAGCAAGGACAATTGTGTTGTCTGGATGATAGTTTGGAACAAAAAATTCCTTTCTAAAATCATTTTTTTTGTGGATAGTCATTTACAATAGAATCCCAACCTAAGACAATCTCATCAAGCATGGATTATATCTACCAAATAGATGTGTCCTATGCAATATGGATGAGAAAACGGTCACTCACATCCTCATAAATTTTCCTTCATCTCAAAAAACTTGGGGATTTGTGAGGTAGAAGCTTCAAATTTGTTGGATCATGAAAAAAGATTTGGGTGACCTCGTGAAGGAATGGGTTATTCTTTTCCATCACCCCCTTATTAAATAATTATGGAAGAAGATACCTCCACACCTCTACTGGAGTTTTTGGAAGGAAAGAAACAACTCGATCTTCAGATAACTGAAAAGAAGTCCAGAGGAGGTTTGTTTGTCTTTTTGCAAACTACTTTCAGATAATATTTTGGTTTGTTATTGGGTTTATTAGTATTCCCCTCCTCTCCTTTTGGAATAAAAAATTTCTACTTAGTGGGGTTTTCCTAATTCATTATATAACGTTGACATTACAAAGAACGTAGCAAGATTTCATACTAAATGGACTCCACCCCAATTTGGCTTGTGTAAACTTAATTTTGATGGTGCTACCAGTGGCAACCCTGCCATGGCTAGTGGGGGTGGTATGTTGAGAACCCCTTTGAGGGTAGTGGTGGAAGGTTATGCTAGAGGCCTTGGTGTTAATGCAAAAAATTGGTGAAGAGCATGGCTCTTTTATGGGGCCTCAAAATTTCTCTTACTATTGGTGCCAAGAATCTTCTCATTGAGGGGGTCTCTAAACTAGTCATTGATGTAGTGAAAGGCATTGCTCAACCTGGCTAGGTGTTGGAGGATATTATAAAGGACATATAGAAACTCCTTCTTGGCTTTGAAAATTTTGAGATCAAAAATGTTTATCATGAGGGAAACTTGGTTGCTGATGCTATGTCATGTTTGGGGATAGACCAAAAGTCTCTATGATGTTGGTGTAATTTCTCCAGTCTCTATGATTATGTTAGTAAAATCCTTACTTTAGAATGAAATTGTGTTGCCTTTATTAATGGAAGTTAATGGTTATTTTAATTAGAAGGACTTGAACCCTAACCTTAGACTTATGTATTTGGTTGAGGGATATTTTTTTTGAAGTAGGAAACTTTAAAAAAATTTCTATTGGATTTTAAAAATGGGAATCCTTTGTCTTTGTTCTGATACATGCTGATGTGGATGCTAACTTTGACTAAGGGTACCAAGCTATGTTCTAGATGGTTCCCAAAATTTGTGTGGGGTCCCATGCTGTTGGTGTGGCTCATCCACCTCCGGCTTGATCATGTGAAGGTGGTAGTGTATCTCCACATTTATGGTACAATTATGATGACTATACTCACTGGATGTTTAATAGGACTTATAAGATCATCTAATAGATCTTGCCAAAAAATATTTAAGTTTAAAAAATCTACACATGGCATAATTTCATTGGCTTTCTACCATTCTATGGGGTATTTGTATGGGGTCCATAGAATCATATAAATGAAACTGGTGCCATCTTCCATCTTTAACAGGACCTATATGATCATATTACCCGCCCTTTTCTTTTCCTTTCAAAGGTCTACACATGGTGTTGTTTCTGTGGATTTTTGCCTTTTCGTGAGATATTTGTATAAGGTCTATAGAACTGCAAGAATGAAATAGGTGTCAGCTTCCAGATTTGACAATACTTGTATGATCATCTTCCATATTTCTTGGGAAGCTTTGAGTTTAACTATGATGATGATGATGGTGATAGTTGGCATAAGGCTAACTCCCTCATTTTAATTACTCATACCATTGACATTGTGAGACATGATCAACTTTTATTTAGAGGATGCAATGTAATAGTTACATTTATTCTTGGAAGGGGTTGTGTAATTATTTTTTCTCTAACACAAATTTTTGTCCTTTATCTTCTCCTGCTTACACTCATTGCTTAACTCTCAAGATTTTATGTAAGTTTTTTAGAAGTTTGGCTATCTTTTGCAAACTTTTTTACTCTTCCAAGATAAGATGGGTGGGGATAGATTTTTTCTTGAACCTAGTTCTTGCTAATATTTCTCCACTAATGCCACTATTTGGCATATTTGTTGAAAAGGAGGGGTTACTCCTTTATTAGAGGGTAAGTGCACCAAGATGGTCGCACTTTTGTGGCCAAACAAGAAAAAAACAAGCCATAACGCGTTCGCGTTATGTCTTTTTTTTTTTTAAAAGCGTGAATCCAGTTTTAAAATAACGCGTTCTCGTTATAACACGAGCGCGTTATTTAATCCTAAACAGACATATCTCTACTGGTTAATAGCGCGCTTGCGTTATGATAAATTTGGCATTTTTAAGCTTTAGATGGTAGATTTATAGGGTAGAGGATTAAGGGTACTAGGAAGAGAGCTAGAGGGATTGAGTGAGAGAGAGGGAGATACTTCAGAGAGAGAGGAAGGGAGTGAGAGAGAGATACCCTCTCTCACTCTCTCCAACCCTCTCCCACCCTCTCCCATCCTCTCCCGCTTTCTCCCACCTTATCCTACACTTTGCAACCCTCTCCTAACCTTTCTAACACCTTCTCCTACAATCTTCCACCCTCTCCCACTATATCCCACTCTCTAACACTCTCTCCAACCCTCTCTCACCCTCTCC
>VDFB02000017.1:168828207-168857749 GCA_007258455.2 Sequoia sempervirens
AAAAAAATAAAAATTTAAAAAAATCTATTAGTTTCAAAAAAAATTAGGGGGAGCACGGCCAAAATTCTGCTTTTTAGGAAGTGCACACTTAGAAAATTAATAAAAAATCAAATATTCATTAAAAAATTATCATAAAATATCCAGTCCTTACTACATACTATTATCTAACTTTTGACCAGAGTGATTTTAAAAATACTACAAAAAATTCCACCATGCTCGGGTCACACAAGAGTTGCTATGTTATGTTTTTCTGACAGAAACAACAACAATTTGTGTGTGTCCCTCTTTTAAACCCCTTAATCTCAACCATTTTCAAAATAAATTAGTAGTTTAGAAAGTAGACTTGGAGCATTGCGGTCCTTGTTTTTGTTCCATCAAGAAATTTTGAGTGTAGCTATCCTCAATTTTATGTCCAAGGTCAGTATTTCCTGATGTCAGAAAAAAAGTGGCCACTTAAGCCCCTTTTTTGGGAACCATCTTGGTGCACTTACCCTAGAGTGCCTTAAGGGACATGACGAGAGTTTTTCCATTTAGTTCACCCATTCCTGGGGCTCAAGGAAAATGAATGTTGGCATAATTTCCTTTGAAGTTGACGAAGATGTAATTGCATAGGAGACATGTATGAACACGAAAGGGAAAAAATGGAAAAAATAGAAAAAAGTGGTACTAGATTAACCCTTTCTTCAAAGATGGTGAACAACCCACCAAACTACAAGGTGGCTTTGACAGGGAAAAAATTCCTCCATCATGGGATAAGGTATGTTTCATGTTGGTGAAGTTTTTTACTTTGGAAGGTAGATGCATGTGTTGTTATTTCTACCACTCCCACCTCCTTAACCACTTCCATCATAATGTTTTGATAAGCTTCCCATTCTACATGTTAACCTCCCTAGAAGGCTCCATTAAGGATGCCTTGGAATTAAATAAAAATACCTAGAAAAATCTCATACTCATCTTCATCAAGGCCTTATTCTGCACCTTTATCACTTTCATCTTGCCCTATCCCACCCAAAAAAAATAAGTTTTTTTTATTGAGGAAACCCCTTCTGATTCCCCTCAAGTGGTGACCACTTCGACCCCTCAAGGGAAAACCAAAGGTAAAAAGAGGAAGAATTCTAACTCTACTCATACCTTGCCCCACCTATGTTTTTGGATGAACCCTCTACACTTAATGATACCCCCATGCTCACCACCCCCCAAACTTATTGAGGATAATCCTTCACCTAAAACTCTTGTCTTTGATCAGTCTCAAGAAACTCAAGGTATTTGTGACCTTAAAAATTGTCCCCTTTCTTTGGGATTGAGCAAACGAGACTAGATGGGATTTTAGAAAACCGCCACCAAAAAGTAAAAAGTCTTCCCAAAGAAGGTCTTGGTTGAGAAGTTTAATGTTATTGATGTCAATGTGGAAGAGTACAAGGCTAAGGATGTGACAGATGTAATATGTTTTCATCCTAGAAGATCCAACCATCTAGCAAGCCATCCAAACGCTACTAAAAAGGAGGTAATTGAGGATGCTATTGAGTAGGTTGTGAGATTCTCTACTAATGAGGAAGAGAAAGAGTTTGATTCTAAATATATGCAGAGAACACTAGTGAGAGACAACCCAAGCACATGGTTAGCATGGACAATGCTGATGTGGACCTTTTGGGTGAGACTCACAGTTGCCCACAGTGTGCTACTACAGTGGGGGAGCTTGGTGAGCTTAAAGGGAAGGTGTTGGATATTGATAAAATGATGGTCAAGCTATCCAAATTTAGCTCCAAGGTTATCCACAAATCAATAACTAACCTCTGTTTTCTACAGGACAAAAAATTGATGAAGGCTGGGGGTAATGATAATAGTCACAAGGAACTTATCAAGTTCCTAACCGATGATTGAGGTCAACTGTTTGGTTAGGATGATGTTGTTTTTGTCTATGGTGTCTCCTTTTGTTCGTTGTTTTCATTTATTTTTTATGTTTTGTTAAACTGTTGTCGATGTGTTGTCTATGGTCTTTGGACTTTGTTTTTAGCTTCTAGGTTCTTTGTAATTGGGCCAACACCCTAGTTTTGTTGCTTTAATTATCAAAAACATGAAAAAAATGGTTACACCTTGGATATTATTATTTTAATATTACTCATCAAATACTCCCTAAATTTTTTTGAGTAATGTAGCCACTATTAGAACTATATGATCAATAGATAATTTTTCAAAATTTTCCAAGGATGATTTGGAATATTGGTATTTAAAAATATTTTCAATCAAGAGGAGATGGAGAATTGAATTTGCATTGCTTCAAGGAAAGCAATATTTGGAAAGGGAAGACTTGTAATGTCCTATTTTCAATTAATTTATGCTTATAGATCAATGACCTATTTCCTACTTCTAGTGGTTTTCTTGATCAAAGTTTGCATATGTGTTCTCCCTATTCATTCCTTATGTACCTATCAAGTCTAAAATTTTATGAGGTACCAAATATTTATAACAAGGTATGTTCAATTTTCTAAGTGTGTGAAAGTTGTCAAAGTTTGAGAGTTTCCCTTACTAGTATGCTTTTTCAATTAAATCTACATTTTTCCTTATTCTTGTCACAATATCACACATTTGTATCTAATCATACCTTTCATCAATTCCCAACCTTTATTCCCTCTTCTATTTGGATTTTACAATTCTCCATCCCATCATCCCTTTTCCCTAAAACCCACTCTTTCCCTTACCTTTGTTAGTGTATCATGCTTTTTCTTATCAACATGTCTTTTTTCTAAATCCTAACTTTATAATCTTTACACTAAGCTATTAGAGTTGGAGATTTGGCCTTCCCCTTACCTAAGCTCCTCTTCCATGTACCCCTAAACTTTGATCCCTAATACTTTGTATTATGTTATCACATCCAGATTGTTAGACCAAATATTTTCTTATTTAGGTACCAAGTATGCCCTAGTCAAAATCCCCAACATCAAACAAGTGGTAAGAGTTATTATGAAAACCAAAAAACTTATCACCAAAACTCCTACATTTTTTACTATTTATTCCAACCTACCTCCCTACATGACCCAAAACACCATTACTGACTTGATTTTCCCCTACAACTACCTAATATGATTCTCTCACCTAGAAATCATTATTCATTCCAAAGTCATAGATTGACACACACTTCCACTAATAAAAATGATAAAGTCTCTTGTTAAGTAATGAATGTGGAAATTGAAGTTTCAAACATCGATTATTCTCACACCATCTCTAGGATACCATTTCAACATATTTTAAAGGGATCTTCTTCATCTTACACACTCAAATTGAAAATGATGACTTTAATGCTAAAAATAATAGCAATCAAGAAGAGAAGGATTTCATCATGCCTTCAAGTACCTCCTCACAAACCAAAGGGGGTGATATCTACATGAGATAATTGATGATAATGATGCCAATGACATAGCCAACCCCTATAGCACAAAGTGACCACATTTCCTCTCATAAGGTCTCACATATAAGTTGAAAGATATATATTGTGAGAGTTTTAATATTTAAAAGGGAATTTGTAGTTTTAGTTAGTTGTTGTTGTCATGGTAGTTGTTGTATCTACTATTTTTGTGAATCATTTTGATTTATTTTAGCTTTATAGCTAGAAAATTTTCTATAAAATATATTTCATTTATCAAGGATTCATTTATTAATCTAGGTTATTAATACTAATATAAAAATTGTAAGGAAAATTTTGGATTTTGCAAGATTTGGCTAAAATAATCAAATCTAAATTTTATTTTCCAAATTTATTCATGGTAGTTATTATAGCTAGCATATGTATTTTTTTGTATATTTTTTATGAGCATTAGATTATATGTTATCTAGTCAGGTTATGCCTTATATACTTTATATCTTATTCTGACATTTTATCTTGTGCAAGTTTTTATGGCCTATTATTATGGTTTTGTAGGTTTTCATCCCAAGGGCATGATTCCCAAACTTCAAGAACCCTCTACATCCTCTAAAATATCCTTTTTATGTTTTGTGATGTTATTTGATTTCTAATGTTTTATTTCCATACTTTATTTTAGCATATCACTTAATGCCATAAGCCCACTAAAGTGGGAAAAAATATAATGATAAACACATACCCTTTTAATTTTAGGCTATTTTTGTACTCATTTTAGTTTCTATCCCCTTATCATATTTGTAGGCTCATTTCAACATTTTTCCTAGCCTTGTCCTACCCATGGCGTTGATCCCATGTTTATGTTCTATCTCTTGTTTTTATTTTTATTTATAATTCTATGTAATTTATTTCTTCTCCTTGATATTTTAAGGTGTTTGAAAAGGAACTAAATTTTCCTAGACATAAGTTGGGCATTCAAAATTTTATGCGACACACTACTGTCCCCAAACTGGAAATAATCAAGTGACTACTTTTTAATGTTTTTACCACTTGCTTTGCATGTTTAATTTTTTCTAATATTTTTGTCATGCACTTGAAATATTCTTTAGACCTTTGACTATCCTTATTTTCCCTCTAAGTTAATTTTTGAATAGAAGGAGCCTCTTCTAGTGTTCTTTATACTGTAATATTTGTTTATTGGTAACTCATTGAATATCTTAGCAATAACTATAGTAATTTCTTGCAAGATTCATCATATAACAGTTGACATTCTTTGATTTTTAAGTTGTCTATGTGAATAGTTACTATGAATTTTGAGCATCTTCATGAGGATTTGGACCAATATATCTAGAAAGGTCTTGTATTGCATCTTGATTTGGGGCTATGTGGTTTCCATCTCTTCTAGTAATGTGATAGTTTTCTCTTCCTCTCTCTTTTTATATCATTTTCTTGGTGTAGAATCTATTTATGTTTTAAGAAATTTTCAGGTTCCATCTTTCCTTCAATCTATTTTACATGTAAGCTAGTTTTCTTATAATATGTAGACCCTAGTTCTAGCATTCATAGCTGTTTTTTCTCTTATTTCTTAAATTCACATATGATACTAGGATCACATATGATTTTATCTTTTTTTATCATTTGGTTGATGTGGTTGTCGGAAGACCAAAATAGGGATCATTATTATTTCAATTTCAATTTTTATTTGGTGATCTACCCAATTGTCCATACATTTCATTTCCTACATAAATTGGGAACATTTGTTGAAGATAGAGGTTAATCCTGGTTGTTCCTTCCATATAAATTATAGCACAACACATAGACATGTATGCAACATGTTGGTATCCTTCACAAAGGCTTCTAGTTTTGATGCCTAGATTTCTCTCTATCATGTGTTTATAGTTTTGTATTTTTTTTATAAATTTGTAAATTGTAAAACTATAAATCATTTTGTTCTATTTTTCATTATGTTTTAACACATTGTTAAAAAAAATAATATTCTTAGATTTAAGACGTGTTAGGTTCAACTAGATTTATTTTCTCTTTTTGTCAAACTAACAACAAATTAGTCTCTTTTTTACAAAGGTGTAGTTGATCTTAATGTAGTGTACATTGAAATCATTTGACAAAGAGAACTAATATTTTCTTTGTTGGATCAAATTTCATATACTAATTTACATCAAGAGGTGTTATAGAATATAAAAAATAATTTCACAGAATATACACATTTAAATAATGGGAGGAGCTAACTAGGAAATATGTATGTATTTTTTAAAAAATATAAGTTTAACAAGGTATATTAAATCCCTTTTTTTCATCATTCTTTTATCATAGTAGGGTTGTGTACTACTTGTAGGATTTCTTTTTATACATATTATAATTTAACTATAGAGGCACTCAATGTGGGACAATACCCTCACAAGGGGGCATGCCCCTCTATGAGAGGGAAAACATTTTAAGAGGCCACATTACCACTCTATTTTTCAAATGTGATCTCTTTTTATTTTATTAAAGAAATTATTTTTTATTATTTAAGTATTTAAAATAAAATAAAAATAGAAATTCATTCATTTATTATTTTTAAATTTAAAAATTAATATTTTATATATATTAATGTTATTCATAGTATATTTATTTTATATTCATATACACTCTTAGACATGTGTGTTATGTGTATTGAAGTGTATATATACATATACATATACATACATGCATGCATACATACATACATATACAAAATATGAAATATTTAAATTGATAAGACATATATTTAAATTATATACATATATGCATTCTTTATATATATATTCACCTCTTTAGATATATAAATACATGCATACATTCATTTATGCATACAAATAGATAATTAGATATAGATATTTTATCTCAACTTACATATTTATTATCAGTTCTAATATTCTTTGAGTGAGCAATTAAATAATTGTAATGACCTTTAGAAAGAGAATTTAAATTTTAACAAAGTAATTAGATTTATCATTTTCCTTTTATAATAAATATTTTCATTCAATATATATATAAAAACTTTGTGAGAGTATACATGTGCAACTTCAAAATTGATCCATTATCTCAAACAAATATACATTACTATAGAAACTAGATATGTTATCATTTACAAACCATCTACAAGGTTATGAAGTAGGACTTTCAAGTTTAATTTTTTATTATTATTTGATTTAGACATAAATGAGATTATAGTTGTTAGATCTAACAATAACTCCTAGTTTGATTCATACTCAATGCAATCATGACTAACATAATTGAAATTGAGTTTATTCATTAAAATAAATGTTTGTTGAATATTGATGAGCAAATGATTTAATTGTTTAGTTAAATTTAAAATTTTCAAAGTAAAAATTATAATAGTTTTAATTTATTTATAATATATTATATCAATTAATATACTAATTTTGAATTTAATATATACAGTAGTATTTTAAATACTACTAAAATAAAATAAGTAATAAATAAATAAATAAAATTAATTCATTTGATGGTTCAAAAATTAATCATCAAACAAATAAGTTTGGTTCCCATAATATATGAATAAGGAAAGTTATTACTATTAAGAATATTACATCATTAATTTTATTATAGTTTGTTAAATTATCATTTGTAGGATAATATATTGATTATATGAATATTTGGTTGTATTATGAGTAATTAAAACAACTCATTCTATATAAAGGAGTGGTTATAGGAGGTATATCATACTTACATTCATAATTAAATTGGTAATGAATTCCAAGACTCATATTATGTTGATAAAGAAATTTATAATATTCATATTTAAACGAATAATGAATATTTAAGACCCATTTGTAATGGTGATTATCTATAAAGATTTTTTTTATCAAAATATATTTTTAACCGATGAATGTTCCTCTCTAGATTATTATCTATTCTAAATAATTCATAAACCTAGTAAACAAACTAAATTTCACACACACATTTTTTTATGAAAATATATTCTTTAATCAATGAATGTCCCTCTCTAGATTATCATCTATACTAAATAATTCATAAACCTAGTAATAGAACTACTATGTAGGAAGAAACAAACTAAATTTGTTACTCTCACAACATATTTATTATTAGTTAAATACCATTCTTTAATCAAGCAACTAAATGGATGTAATGATCTTGAGAAAGAGAATTTAAATATTAACAAAAGAAATCAAATTTATCTATTTCACTTTTATAATAAATATTTTCATTAATTTTTTTTATATTAATATGTACAAACTTACATGAGAGGAAACTAAAAAATTAATCCAATGTCTCAAAGAACCATATATTATAATAGAAACTAGATTTATTATCATAATTTCCTTTATAAAATGGAACATACTAAATACATATGCATGGTCAAATTTAAATATACAAAAATATTCAAAAACACCTCCTATCTTCAATAGATGGTAGTAAAAAATAGTTGCATCAAAATAATACAATTTTTTTAACATAGATTTTTTTTTAAATGGGTATGTTAATTATGTCTAATTAAAGACATGTGCAGTGTAACTTTAAAAGTAATAATAATAATAATACAATATTAGATAAATTACAATAGTAAGTATTATATAGTAGTGAGTTCTAGTTTTATAGTATTGTAATAAAGAAATTTGTTGTCTAGTCAATAGATGAGCTATGACATAGTGATTCAAAGGTAAGTTAGATAATAGATTTGAGATCAATAGATTCTTCCAAGCTAAATTTTATTTTACAAGGTTAGTGAAGATTATAGTTGCTAGAGTTTATCTAGACCCCTAGTTTGATTTATTTTTTACACAATTAATGTGACTAACATAATTGAAATAGAATTAGTTCTTTATAATAAATATTTATTAAATATTGATGAACATATGATTTAATTGTTTCATTAAATATGAATTCCTCAAAATAAAATCATAATAATTTTAACTCTTCATATACTAAAATATTATATCAATTACTATTATATATGAACCAACCAAATAAATAAATAATAAAAACTTTTAATTCAGTACAAAAGTTAATAATCAAACAAATAAGTTGGATTCACATAATATCTGAATAAGAAAGCTCATTACATTCATAATTAAAAAAATGATAAATGTCGAGAGCCATGTTCCCTTAATATCTCAATAAGAAAAGTCATTACATTCATGATTAAACCAATAACAAATGTCAAATATTGTTATACAGGGATAAAGGTCGCTATAACATTCACACCTAAACCAGCAATGAATGTCAAAACCCATATGTAATCGTAATTATTTGTGGAGATTTTTTCTTTTGATCGAAAAAATGTTTTTCGAGCAAAGAATGCACCTATCCCAACTATCACCCATCCTAAAATATAAAATATAAGGGAAAAGTATGTGTCTGATAAAGTATTGAAGGTAGTAGGCAACATGTACCACATGAGAAACCACGTGCGATCCACATCACCTAAGCTTTTAAATTTTCGGACAAAAGACTTCCAGCTTTCCCCTCGGACAAAAACCTTCCAGCCAAACCATGATACAAGCAGCATTAGCATCCCCATCATCGTAAGTACGCTCAATAAAGGCAAGTACGGAACATAGGGAAATATGGTTCGGATGACCAAAAATATTATGAATGTCCAAACGTAGAACTCATCATCTCGAAAGATGTATCTCTTGGAACGAAGGATCATTATTCTTATGCAGAGTGGAGTAATCATCACCATACCCAAAACAATTGCTGCTACAACTATATGGTCTGGTGCCACAGCCACATAGACTCCCGCCCCAAATCCCAAACACAAAGATATTAATGCTACCCATAATCCAATGACAGAGGTGTTGAGAATAAGGGGATCTTCTTGTTTACCATAAAGTGCATTCATTAGCAGAAATGCTGATGAAATTGAGCTACAAAATGCTAATGCAATGCAAATCACTAAACCTTGAAAGAAAGCACCAACCAAATGATGTTTTTTTTCTTGCTTTGGGAGAGTGAATGCTGCTGCGAATGCTACCGTTGCAATCAACACTGCATTTACTGAAATAATTTGGACTTTCCACGTTGGTTTTTTAGTGATGACTGATTGTCTCGCCTTTGGAGTCCTTCGCGCACCATTTATTTCTAGGAACCATTTAATCTACACAAAGACCCACATCTTTTAAATCAAAAAGAATTGATCACTATTTAAGGTTTCTATAAATATTGAAAAGACAATAAAATTAGCTTTTAATTATGCAATATTTTATGTTTCAATGAAAGTAAATTCTTGGAAATTACAAACTTTCATAATATTGAAATAAAATGGAGAAAATATTTGAATCTTTGTAATTAAATTAAATTAAAATTTGAAATCTTCACATGAAATTATTAGCTGTTTAATTTAGTGTCTAGTTCATTGCATTAGACTAGCAAAGTAAGTAAAGGTTCAAGGACAATTTAAAAATCTGGATCCTTGGCTTGAAGGTAATGATTTTTGAGGAGTAATTTGCACAAGAAGGATATCTTTTCAAAATAAGGTAATTGTGTATATTATAGATTTCTATGAAAGAGTCTAATTAGGGAATTATGTAGTGGAAAATCTGGAGGAAATTTCATTGTGGATAAGATTTTGGCCATGTTGGAAAAGTGGTATTTTTTCAATGGCTACACCATGACATCAAAATATTTATTGAGAAATGTAGAATTTGTCAAATTGTAGAGTACTAATTTGTACAAATTGTTACATATCTTAGAGAAGCCTTGGGAGAAAATCTCCATGTAATTTTTTTTGGACTAGCATGGACTTAGAGGGGTAATGATTTATTCTTTATAGTATTTGATTGGTTTTCAAAAATGGCATATTTTGTTCCTTAGCAAAAGATGAATTCAACATTTTCAAGATTGCAAACCTATTCTTCAAGTAAGTTTTGAGGATACATGGGTTACCAAATAGGGATACTATGTTCTTGAGCCATTTTGACATACATTATGGAACAGATTGGAAACATGGCTAAATTGTAGTTTTACATACCATCCATTAATAGATGGTTAGAGAAAAATTGTGTATACGAGTTAAACAAATACTCTTAAAAGTTTGGTAAGAGACAAAAAAACATAGTGGCATACCTTCTTCATGTAGTTTCAATTTGTATTGAATAAATTAGTGAACTAGTCTAATTGTATAACACCTTTATAGATTATGTATAGTACATCTCTAAAATGTGTTGTATACATTTTGGGGAGTTTATTAATAATCAAACAAAGCTAGATTAGAGCCTTATGAGATGGGTGGAATATTTCTAAGGGTTTTCTTTTTTTCTCAAACATCTAGAGTTGGTGGGACCCAACAAGGTAGTAGATGTCTTGAGTAGGAGACTAGCATCATTAACTAATATGATAATAGAGTCGGTTCACATGGAGATGGTGAAGGGTTTGTAGACTAAATCTTTGGATTTTATAGAGGTATGACATAATTATGTGTAGCCTTGGATTGAAGGTAAGGATTTTTTTAGGATTGCTTTTTGCAAGAAGGGTATTTGTTCAAAAGAATGTAGTTTTGTATAACATGACTTCTATGAGAGAGAGTCTGGTTAGGGAATTGCTTAGTGGAATATTAGGAGGAAATATCACTATGGATAAGACTTAGGCCATGTTGGATGTGAGTTATTTTTTTCCATGTCTACATTGTGACATCAATGGATTTATTGAGAAATGTAAAAATTGTCAGGTTGTCTAGAATGCCAATTTTTATAAATTGTTACCTATGGTAGAGAATCCCTAGGAGAAAATCTCAGTGGAATTTTTTCCTAGACTACTATGGACTTAGAGGGGTAATGATTTAATCTTTACAGTAGTTGATTGGTTTTCAAAAATGGTGAATTTCATTCCTTACCAAAAGATGAAAGACACTTCCAAGATTGCAAACGTATTCTTCAAGTAAGCTGTGAGGATGCATGGGTTACAAAAGAGTATCACCTCAAATAGGGATAGTATGTGCCATTAAAAATTATATCCAAAAGGATGGATTTTAATGGATAGTTGTCATAGGCAAGAGTTTTGACTTCAGCAAATACTCTCAAAAGTTTGGTAGGAAACAAACATAGTGGGATACCTTGTTGGTGTAGATCCATTTTGTATTCAATAAATTAGTGAACTAGTCTAATTGTAATATCCCTTTATGGATTACATATGAGGCATCTCGAAAAAGTGTTTGATATATATTTAATGGTTTGTAAAACAAATATTGATAAAAATATTTGAAAATAAGAATAATTAAATTGCAAAAATAAAAATAAATTGCTTGAAAAAATAGCATTAAGAATTGCCTAGTTCAATTTTATCCATAAATTATTATTTAATTTAATTTATAATTTTTAAATAATTTTAAGCTCCCCTTATATTTTTCAGTTATTTTAAAATAATAATAATTAAATTGCAAAAATAAAAATAAAATTGATTGAAACAATAGCCTTAAGAATTGTCTAGTTCAATGTTATCCATAAATTATTACTTTATTTAATTTTTAATTTTTAATTTTTAAAAAAATTTAAACTCCCCTTATATTTTTAGGCTGAAGCGGTTCCCTTTATGAAGTAGCAAGGAAGACCATGAACAGCTCAAATCTCTGAGATCCCGCCTTATAAAAATGTTCAAGGGCCCAGCAAGGGGAAATGTCTTACCATCCTACAGGAATATGCAAGCATGGATATGATAATCCTGTTCTCAGCAGCAACTTGTGGGATTGGCGCAACTTTGACAGCCATTAACAACATGGGTCAGATTGGGAGGTCGCTATGATACCCCCCTGTCAACATCAGCACATTTGTTTCACTCATCAGCATCTGGGGTTTTCATGCTTGTACATTTTTTTCTTAATCAGAAGAAATGTAAACTTATCTCAATAAGAGATACTGAAATACAGAATCCTGTACAAAGACTAACATTTCATATCTATTCTATTAATTGCAGTTAAAAGAGCTGTTTTGGTTTTGACTCCTTTGCTGTTGATGTTCGTCGCTTTGGAGATGATGGCATTTTTATTGGAAATCTTAGGAGGCCTATAGAAAAAGTCATACCTAAACTGGAGAAGAAGCTAGCTGGTGCTGCGGGTCAAGAAGTTGTCCTTTGGTTCATGGAAGAACAAACTAATGATATAAAAAAACAGATAATCTAGAGTTAACGTTTGCCACTGTATGGTTAATCTTCTGATTTTCTGAAGTTTCCTGAATAATTTCTACATCGTATGGCACTGATTGCTTGAATACACTTCATGGTATAGATACATTTACCTGTATTTGAGCTTGAACTTAGTTTGGGTTCTTTTAATTTTTAGATTTATAAAAGAGGTTGTAGTCTGAGTACTGCGTTGAAGCTGATTAATAATTCCTTAATCCTGACATTTAAAACCACATCGATAATTGTTCACTTTTTAAGGTTTGCATGGTGCAACCGAAATCAGAAATAAATCTCCAATTCAAGTACACGAAACTCAGTACTCCTTGGGGCTATATAAGTGCAACACTTCTAGGCGTTACAACTTTTGGGACAACTGCTATTATGAGTGCATTCTTTGTAAAGCCAGATGCTACTTTCGATGACTACATTGCCAATGTTTTGCCTCTTTTTGGCGGCTTTGTCACCATTCTTATAATTTCTGAGGTGTGTTCCATCCCACTATGAGCATTATTTGAAAATGCATAAGCATGTTTCATAAACTTCTAGTGCAGTATAAACAAGTGAAATGCATGTTTGGATGATTTCAAAATCTGGTCGCACAAAACCATTCTTTACAGAACACTCCATTCTCTGGAGGATATCCGTAGAAACACAAAATAAAGATTGCCCAAGCAACTTTACCGATTGAGCATAAAATGATATAGATGGTCTACATGTTTCTCTCTCTGTTTCCTAGGACTACTCTATTTGACATTGTTATGTGGGACTTCCAAGAAGTTTTATCTTTGCTTGAAATCTACTTAGGGGCTTATTTATAAATTGATTTTGAATTTGATGAAATACAAATTTTAAGAATACATGTTTGTTTCTGTTTCACTGGACATTCTGATTAGATATTATTTGCATGCATTGCATACTAGAGTTCCACCCTCATATCATGGCAGAATTCTCTCACATTGTTGTCCCCTTGGCTATCCTGGAATCTGAATTGCCGAGGCTATAAAATATACATATACACAGGCTTGGCATCCCCTTTCATCTGAATCCTTGAATCGAAATAGAATCACATTGGATCTGGATCTCAGCGCAATTATTAATGTTCGAGTTTGTTTTAATCACAAACCTTCTTGTCCTGTTCTTTCGTTGACAAGAAATCTCGAGGCAATCCATTATCTAAGAAAATTTGAGCTGCATTCAATAGATTGCCTCCTTGAGTAAGTAATGCCTCAAAGGTATTGGTTACTTCTGAATGGTTGAAAATTGTCCTTTCTTTTTTTGTTTTATGGCATAATTTATTTGAAAGGAAGCATGTAAATTAAAAAAATGTTCTTCATTTAGGGGAGAGGACCCACTAGTTGTGCACCCTAACTTCATGCTTCTAATTATCCTATGTGGAAATTTCAAATCACTCCCAATTTTTTATAGCAGCTTACTTGGCAAGTCCCCTGCTTATAACTAAGGTTTCAGGGCCACATCATCAAATATGATGCCACATCAGCATGCTCTTTGTCAAGGTATCCAAAAAGGCCCAAAAAAATGTGAGACCAATAGTCGTGCATTTACAACATGTTTTATTGACCGTTGATGTAGAATCACATGATTGGTTGGTTTTTATATCAAATGAATACATTTTGTTTAATTATGGGTAGTCATCATCAACACTAACAACTTTAAAGTCACAACTATTGGTTCAATATTGATAAAAATATTGGGCATTATATAAACAACTACTATCACAACTATTGAAACATGCTCAGGGGTTGGGTCCTCTCCCCTAGATCATTTTTTCCCATTCTCTCTTACTGAAAGCTGGAAAAAAATCATTTTGATCTAAATTACACGACATTGTGGTCGGGCCAAATAATGTTATTCCGTATTGTTTAAGTATGAGGATCTCTTAAACTTATAATTTCTGACTAAACTTAATCAGAAGAAATGTAAACTTATCTCAATAAGAGATACTAAAATACAGAATCTTGTACAAAGATTAACTTTCTGCTAGGTTCATTGTATGTGGCCTCCATAGCTATAGGGTTCTCTTTTGGAGCTCAATGGTATGTTATGCTTGCTATTATCTCCGAGCCCTTTGGACTATAGTACTATGCAACTCTCTATAATTTTGGAGCTGCGGTGAGCCCAGTTGGGTCCTATCTTCTATCTGTGAAGGTGGCTGGAGCTCTATATGACAAAGAAGCCAGAAAACAATTACTGTTGTAGGCAGCTCATACACCCTCTTCATCTCATAACATATTGACTTGCATAGCACATGAGTGCTTTAGGCTTAGTTTTATCATTATGACATTGGTATCCTTATTTGGGGGTTTGATTTCAGGCACTCTTGTTGTCAGGAAAGTTTTATAGAAGTGACATATATTGTAAGCAAGTCGAGCCTCCACTATGGCAAGAAAAAGTCTTAGAAGAGTGTTGTTCATAAACAGTATCTGCATTTAATCATACCATTGCAGCTGCATAATCTCTTCCTTAGTAGAAAATAATATAATGATTTGCTTAGGTTTTAAATAGAGAAATAAGAAAATTATAGACAGATCTACCTCTTTCTATCCATCCATCTCTCCCTCTTCCTAGACCTTTATATCTAATTATCTTTATCTCTCTATTTGTATTTATCTATGCCTCTCCCTCTCTCTATTTATCACTTCCTATCTCTATTATTATCTTAATTCCATCTCTCCCTTCCAATCTCTCCCTCAGCCTTCCTCTCTATATATTTATCTCTTCCATCTTTATATATCCCTCTCTCCTCCCTACCTTTATCTCTCCATACCCCTCTCCTTCATCTCCATCTCCATCTCCATTCTTCTCCTCCTCTCCATATCCCTCTCTATCTCTCTCTCCTTACCTATCTCTCTCACTCACTATTCCCCCCTCTATCTCTCCCTCTTTCTATACCTACCTCTCCCTTTGTCTCCCTCTCTCCCTATTGTAAGTATAACATGAGTCTGTTGATAAAGAAGCTTAATTATTCTCCTAATTCAGAGGTTTTGTTTCATAGTTGATTTGAAGCTATCACTTCTACATTGAGACCTTTATTGCACAAACAACATCACTTGCTAAATGGGGCATCAATTGACCTCATGTACTACATACCCAAAATATAGACCATGTTTTTTCCAAATAGACTTTCCACACCTCTGTGACATAACCATTGCATGCCAAGGTGCGATTGCTAGTTTTTAAACTATCAAATAGTTCAACTATTATATATTTTTATCAATGAAATTAAAATAATTATTTACAATTTTATAATTAATCGAACATAAAATTAACTTTAGTTTCCACCTTTACAATTCAAAAGTTTCATTTTTGTAAGCTTTTGTTGGCACTAGCTTTTAACAGTGCCTACGTTCTCATACATGAAATGGAATGAAACGCTTAACTCTTAAAAAACTTTTGTTTAATCACCAATAACCAAGTGAAGAGAAGAATAAATAAATCACTTACCCCATTGAAAAGGCGTTCATCGCTATCCATGTTGTCCATTGCTATATCCAGTGTCGTCTTGCCTTGGTTGTCAACCCTATTGATCAGCCTCTTTGACACCACCAACAACACCAAGGTTTTAATGCACCCAGAAATTCTGCTATAAATATGCACTGCATTCTCAATCACCAAGTGCAAAGCATTTCTTCCATTCTTATCAACAAATTCTGTGCAATCTTTGGCATATTTTAATATCTCCTTGACTAAATCCAAGTTCCCTTCTATGACGGCTATATGGAGTGGTAATTGGCCATTATTATCCACTTTATAACACAAATGCTTATCTTTCTCAATAAGAATTCTAGCAATATGTGATATTCCTTCGAGATAGGCAGCAATATGTAGGGGTGTTCTACCTAAATTGTCAGCTTGTTGAAGTAGGTCTGGCTTAGCATCTACGAGCTCTTTAAGCACTTCTGCACAGTTAGAAAGGTGACCATTATCAAGGAGGAGGGCTTTATAATAATTCATTGTCAACAATTCATCGTCATGACAAATTCACTGTGTGTACAATTCACCACTACTAACTCATCACTGTGATATAATATACAATTAGAAAATATGATAAATATACCACAACGATGAATAAATAGTGGTATTATCAATAGTTGTTTCCGGATTCGATTGTGTGTAAGTTTTTTGAATCAATGTTTCGAATCACACTCCGTGATCCATCATCAGGATAGAGAGCTTAAGGATCACGGAGTGTGATTCAAAACGTTGATTCAAAAAGCTTACACACAATCGAATCCAAAAACAACTATTGATAGTATTATAGATTGTGGAAATCTAATAACATTGATAAATAATAAATAGTGGTATTCTAAGACTATAAAAAATAAATAATGTTTTGAGGATACCTTTCTGTTTGTTGTACATAGCACAGTGCACAAGTGTCTGGCCATCTGAAATCCTCCTATCATACTGTGAAGATGTCCGATGCAAAAGCTCCCTAAAGATTTTCTTATGGCCTCCTTCTACAGCTTTGAACAATGCAGTCTCGCCAGCGTCATTGATCGTATTTACGAGATCACCGTCATAATTCAACAAAACCTTGATTACTTTGTCACATCCACCAATTGCAGCTTCGTGAAAGGCCGTATTACCTTCCTTATTTCTAGCCCTTAGGAATTCATCGCTCGCTTGGATACCAGCCTCTATATCACTATTCATCGTCTGAATCATCATTTCCACATCTTCTACATTACCATGATATGCTGTCAGATGGACGAATCCAACCCTTGCTTGGTGTGCAGCCTCTATATCATGATTCATCAACTGAATCAGTCTTTTCACAAATTGTACATGACCGTGGTATGCTGCGAGATGGAGTGCTGTATTCCCTGTGTGTGTAATCTCTTGGAGAATGTCGATTGCGTTATCTTGCATGTTTGTAAGCATCTTCACGTCCCCTGAGATAGCAGCTTCATATAGTTTTGGCTTCATTCCTTGCGAGACTAGATTTGGCTCCATTCCTTGCGAGACTGGATATGAATAAACTGAGAGAGGATTCCAATTCGCTCCTAATGGTATAACCATACCACACAATAAACTCTTTATATAGAGACTTACCCATGAGCAGAACTGCTTTTAAAGATTCGGCAATATCATTTGGTAGATTCAACGAAACTGCAGAGAAACAACAGAGAAATTTGAAGAAGAGAGGTTTTCCAGTCAAACACGATTTTAATGTACTTTTACCCATAAAATCGATACACGTAATACCACAGCACGATCCTGGCCGAAACATACAGGAAGCGAAGCATTTTAATGGCAATGTTGACAGCGCTATCCTGGAAACATCCCAAAGAGCAAAGCTTTTTAGTTGCACACTCTTCAACACGCAGGTCGATAAACATCAAAATTTATTAGTGTACGTTTGGAATTGAAGACACACGGTTAGTCGGTCCCACCAAATTAAGAGATGTGGTTGAAGTCACTAATCAGAAGTTCCACAGAAATTGCGTCCATGGGATGCCAGACATCTAAGTGGAAACCAGTTCGCAGCCGCAGCGGCTATCCAGCCCCAGGAATGCACCGGGGCATGGATGTGCCGCTCATGCTGCATACCATACATTAAATCGTATCAACTGACAGCCTCTCCGTACGTATTTTTGATTTTCGAACAGACGGTGAATAAATTTAGTGTTTAATAATTATTTAAATGTTTAATCATTTAATAATAATTTTTAAAATTATTTAATAATGTTTAATAAATATTTACAAATATTACCAGCTGGTGAATAAATTTAGTGTTTTCAATAATATTATTTAGAAATCATTTAAATTTGATTTGTATAATATTTTTTTTTACATTGTTTTATTTTATATAAAATAATTAAAAAATATTTTTATGTTTATGAATTTTTGAAAATGATTTAAATGATTTAATAGTTTAAATTATTTGAGTTATATTTAGAGCTAATTTTTTAATTATTTTTATATGTAATATTATTTTTATAATTTTGATATGAATGTGTATTTATATTTACAATTAATAATATTATTTTTAAAATGAATTATTTCTATGTTTATTACAAATTTATATTTTTCTTTAAATATTTTTTTATATTTAACAATTCTTGAAAAAGACTTATTATTTGAATCGTGTTTATATATAGTTTTTAAATTATTTTTTATATTTAATAATTTCTTTATAATTTTGATTTGAATTGTGTTTGTATTTATAGTTAATAATATATTTTTTTAAATATTAATATTGTCTTTAAATTATTTGTATTTGTATGTTTACTATAAATTTATATTCTTCTTTAAATAATTTTTATGTTTGACAAATCTTTGGAAAGAGTCTTAAAAATAATTTTTATAATTTTCAATTTAAATTGTATGTAATGTCTATTTTTTATATAATTTATTTATATGTTGACTAAAATAGGACATTCCTAACTCATTATTTAAATGTTGACTAAAATTCAATCATTAACATATGATAGCCTATTAGATTTCATTGCTATGATCTCTTTACAATACATCATATCGGTACATACATTTGTATTGCTTATGCACTTAAGGTTGATATCACTCTCTTGATCTTCCGTGCTCATACATATTTAATTGGCTCAAAGGTGATTGTCCTTGTAGACGTCTAATTTTGATCACTTCCATATGATCAAACGCGTCTCCCTGTTCATCCAGTTGCTCATCCCCTTTATCAATATTAATTAAACCAGGTGTTTAATTAATACCCTGCATCTTGCACAAAGGTCCTAAAGTATTCAATTTAATACTTTGCCCCTCTTCCTCCTCTGAATTAAATAAATATGCCCTTTTATTTAATTTAGTCATATTCCCCTGTTGAATTAAAATTCATTTTTAATTCATCTTTTCTCTCTCATGGTCACATCCTCCGCTTTGCAAGTTGGTCTGTAATCCATTTTAGGTGGTGGTTGGGGATCATCCTCCCATAATTTCCCACTCTAATGTCGGTCATTAGCTACTCCTTTAGGTACTTACTGCTTTAATCATTTGATTAGCCCTAACCAAATCCTCATCCTATTTATGGCACATGTCCTTGAGTCAACCTTATTAAAGGCTTTCTCCTTTTGGACAAGGCATCCCCCTTCCCCATGTGAATTTTTAATTCACCTTTTAATCCCCCAAGGCACCTAAAAGGAATTTTTAATTCCTTCACTTCTCCCCACATGTCCTCTATTCATTATTTATTCTTTCTCCCATCCCCATGAGAATATTTGAAGAATTTTTAATTCCTCACATGTCCTCTCACCCACATGGGGACAATGACCTCCTTTATGAGGAGATCTTGTCCAATCCCAAGGTACTTTGTACCCCTCTCCATGTCATGTCCTTCTCCTTCCACCTCATGTCCACTTCACATTTTAGGGCTATCTCACATGCCACATGTCAAGATGTGAGGGCTTGTGAGTTCTCAACTCACCTTAGCCCTACATCTTGATGTTTGGTGGATCAATCTCAACCGTCCATTTCCCCTAGGATTTCCCAAAAATCTTATAAATACCCCCTCTTTTCTCTCATTTTGGAGAGATCATTTGTGCTAGCCAAACTCTTGCAGTTTTGTTTCTCAACCTCTACTTAGCCAATTTCACATTTTCATCCACTTGCATCTATCTTCACATCCTCATCTAGCTTGCATCTTGCCATCCAAGGAGCATACACGTCAAAGATCGAAGGGCCAACCAAAGAATCGACTCAACGCAAGGTATAAAGTTCCATTTTGTGGCTTTGTCTTGTTTTGTTTCTAACTTAGGCCAATCTTGAAGTGTAGGTTGTTTTAAGTTGTTTATTTACACTCCTTTTTGGCTTGTTGCTTGCTTTCTAACCACCTAATTCGACCTATCACATTTCTGGCTTGTTGCTTGCTTTCTAACCACCTAATTCGACCCATGTTTTTGTTTTTCAAAAATACGTGCCAAAATGCCGAAAAACACAAAAATAAAAATCCACAGTCCGGTTTTGAGCTAACCTGGCGGGGTACCGCGCAATGGGTGAAAAATATCCATCTCTCATCCGCCCGGTGAATGACGTCACTGTCGTACTCCGGCATGATGTCCGCTCTCGCTCGCCTCCTCGCCTCTTTCTCCTCTTTCTCCACTTGCCAGCTGTCACAATGGGCCCAAGGTAAGTCCCCAATTACCTTTTGTCCCCTTTTCACCTTTTCCCCTCATGGTCATTTTTTCTTTTTTTTTTTAACCAAAAAATCCCGCCGATTAATTCATCCAAGCTCTTTCTTCCCGGGGCCGCCATTTGCACACCGTATATCCGATTGACTCCGTTCAAGCGTCGTTCTTCTCATTTTTCCGTGCTCTTTCCAGCAACACGTACCACTCTATACTTTTGAGAAGTTGACCGGGGCTCCCTTTTCCTCCCCCGTCCCCCTTCTCGAGGGGGCATACCCTACCATTCCCTCCTAACCCGTCGCTCTAACCCTACCTTTCCTTGACTGGGGCATCCTCTCCGCACTCTCTCCGTTCGGGGCAGCTCACACGCGTTCCCCCATGCTGGGGCATCTCTTTTTCTGGTCTCTTTCTCTATAGAGTCATCTGCATCCTGTTTTTCTTCGAAACCCTATTATTCTAATAGTCTTTCGAAGAGGGGCAAAATGTAGACGTCTAATTTTGATCACTTCCATATGATCAAACGCGTCTCCCTGTTCATCCGGTTGCTCATCCCCTTTGTCAATATTAATTAAACCAGGTGTTTAATTAATACCCTGCATCTTGCACAAAGGTCCTAAAATATTCAATTTAATACTTTGCCCCTCTTCCTCCTCTAAATTAAATAAATATGCCATTTTATTTAATTTAGTCATATTCCCCTTTTGAATTAAAATTCATTTTTAATTCATCTTTTCTCTCTCATGGTCACATCCTCCAACTTTTGCAAGTTGGTCCTTAATCCATTTTAATTACTTCATCTTCTTCTAATTAACCAGGGTTAGCATGTGCACACCCTTAATCATCATTAAGGTCACATCCTCCATAATTTCCCACTTGCCTCTAATCAGTCATTAGTCCATCTAACTGAGTACTTGCACAACCTTAATCATTTGATCAGCCTAACCTAATCCTCATCCTATGTATGGCACATGTCCTTGAGTCAACCTTATTAGAGGCTTTCTCCTTTTGGACAAGGCATCCCCCTTCCCCATGTGAATTTTTAATTCACCTTTTAATCCCCCAAGGCACCTAAAAGGAATTTTTAATTCCTTCACTTCCCCCCACATGTCCTCTATTCATTCTTTATTCTTTCTCTCATCCCCATGAGAATATTTGAGGGAATTTTTGAATTCCCTCATGTCCTCACCCACATGAGACCCAAGGACCTCCCTTTATGGGGAGATCTTGTCAATCCCAAAGTACTGTACCCCCTCCATGTCATAGCTCCTCCCTTCCACCTTATGTCCACTTCACCTTTTAGGGCTTCATCACATGCCACATGTCGAGATGTGAGGGCTTGTGAGTTCTCAACTCACCTTAGCCCTACATCTTGATATTTGGTGGAGCAATCTTGACCGTCCATTTCCCCTAGGATTTCTCAAAAATCCTATAAATACCCCCTCTTTTCTCTCATTTTGGGGAGATCATTTGTGCTAGCCAAACTCTTGCAGTTTTGTTTCTCAACCTCTACTTAGCCATTTTCACATTTTTATCCACTTGCATCCATCTTCACATCCTCATCTAGCTTGCATCTTGCCATCCAAGGAGCATACACGTCAAAGATTGAAGGGCCAACCAAAGAATCGACTCAACGCAAGGTATAAAGTTCCCTTTTGTGGCTTTGTCTTGTTTTGTTTCTAACTTAGGCTAATCTTGAAGTGTAGGTTGTTTAAGTTGTTTATTTGCACTTCTTTTAACTTGTTGCTTGATTTCTAACACCTCTATTCGACCTATCACAAATGGTAGCCACTTGTTGAATGGCCATCTCACAAACTTTTCCAACAACCTTTGCATGTAGATATGCCATCTTCAAGTTTTTTTTGGATTGAGAATTATACCTCCTAAGAAATAGAATAGCTACTCCAATGCAAGAAAAACTTAGTAAATAGAATAACTGAAATGCAATTCAAACTTCAAAAATTTGAGAGGAGAATGTGTTAGCACTTCTTACAATAATATCATATAGGGGAGAGGTGCCAGTAGTCGTGCAGGCTAACTTTGTGAGCATGTAGTTCTTCTACATGGAATATTGTAGGACCTTTGTTATAATAACATGTCTAGCATGAAGTGTCCTAAAAATGACTTTTAAAAGATTTTACCAAAACTTAATCATGGAATCCCTAGTAGTAAAACATTAAAATATCATTATTATAAAAAAAAATCATATTTCTCTTCTAAATATAACTTATTAAACACTTAAGTGATCCCAAATTTTTTTAATAACACTTATTTTTGTTATATCTTACCCTCATACTTCACAAAGAGGAGCCAATAATTAAACACTTTTAACACAATTTATGTTAAAGAAATAACATTTTTATTTAGAAAAATAGTTTTATACAACACAAAACTATATCTAAACCTATTTCAATTCTATTCTATTTTTTCACTTTCTCTTCAATTTTTTTTCTCTATCTTCTAAAATATCAACACCTAATCTAATTTGTTACATACTAGAGCCTAAAATTTAATGACTAACCCTAAAATCACTTCATCCTATAACCTAAAATAATAAATCATATCCCTAAAATTTTACACCTTAATCTAACAATCTACAACACATACCCTAAAATGATAATTCACAACCCTAAAATTTTGACTCATACATCGAACATTCTACAAACTATTACAATAATCGTATTATCCATAGTTGTAGAAGAAGCATAAAAAATGTAGATATTAATTGAGGTTGAGGATGAGAAAACCCAAAGACATCTTCTTGGTAATATTTTGAAGATTTTTTCTACATATTCTTAGCTTACTTTATATGGTTATCAAAATAATTGACTTATGATATTGGTGTTATCTTATTATCACTTAATTTATAGGGTGGTTGTGTCATACCTTATCATCTTCACTTGATTAACATGTCTAACTACTTCTCTATGTTTGCCATTATAGCCTTTGACCCTAATGTACTTAGTAGTATCTTTGATGATTTTATCCATTAATTTGATTTCTTTCCTTTCTTCCTTTCTAAAATTGCAAGGATGTCAGAGCATAAAGTATACACCCAATATTCTTACATAGTTTTAGTCTAGGTAAAAAAAGGTAATTCAATTTAGTTGGCTAGAAACCATTTTAATGATCATCTCGCATTGTAATTGTCATTATTGTTAAGTTTATTTCTGCTATATAGTAACCGTGGTGATACAATTCTAAATTTATGTCCTACTATTTAATCTATTTTGTGATCTTTGGGTCATTTATATATGTGATAGTTAGATTTGTCACGTTACTAGGAAAATATTGTTGTTTCAAAGGTGTTTTGGGCATTATAATTTATTGTTTAGCTATCCCTTGTAAAAAATGAAGGATATTTTGGTTTCTTTTACTTACTACTTAAAATTTGAAATTGAAAAATCATAGGCTATAGTTTTTGCTTTGTTTTCAGACTCTTTGTAATGTGTTATCATGTTTAATGGCATAACCTAATTTTTAAAATTTATGATTAATTTATATTCTTCTTAACAATATGTTACATGGATTGCAATGGTTGTTAGATTTCTAGGAGGTCTCTCTAAATCAACAATCATGTTTCTTACAGTTGCACTTGTTTTTGGATTAGATTGTGTAAGAGTTTTTTGCATCAACGTTTCGGATCACACTCTGTGATCCATCATTAGGATGAAAGAGTTCAGGGAGAAAAGTGGTTAGTTGCAGACCCAAGCACAACCTAAATAGAAAAACAAGAGGGGGAGGAGAAAGGAGGGAGAGCGGAAGGTTGCACAATGACCAAAGAAGACAAGACAAATAAGATTAAAAAATAAATAAAGAACAACATGAAGACAAAGATAACATGTATGTTATAGTTTAAAAATGAAATTAAAATTAGACTGTGTTTGTTTGTTCCTTTAAATTTTTGTTTGTTTCTTTCTATGTTTCTAGTTGGTTCTTTCTTTTTGCTTTCCAATTTTTATCCTCCTTTCAAGGTATTTTTGGTTTAGTAATTTTTTTTTTTGATACGTAAGGTGATATTTTCATAGATAGAAAAAGCTTTACAAACGTCTGTTGAGCAGGAGATTTTCAATGAAGACCATCAGACCACCAAAAAGAGCTAACAAAGATAAGTTTCATGCAGTTTAAAACATAAGAGTAGCGATACGAAGGAGAAACTAACAAAGGCCTAACCACCACAATAGCCAAAAACTAAATCTCGCATTCTTGTAAGCAGAGAATACTAAAACAAGAGCTATCAAAACATATAGCTACTGCAATACCCGACTAATTCACCAGAATCTGTTGACTTCTACAAAGCATATGAAGCCTTCGATCCAATCCATCCCCTCCACCGGCACAATTTTCATTTTTCTTTTCAGAAACTCCACGGCCACGTCGGCAAGTTTTTGGTGACGAGATAAAGCAGGTCCTTTGAGGTCCAGAAGAAATGGATACACTTTGACCACTTCATCAGAATCCCAGAGGGAGATGAGATCATCAGGGCGTGGAATGCCCTTGCCACTAAAAGCCGCCTTCAGGGTAATGTCGAGACCGCCCAGTAAATCCTCCCGAAACAATCGAACCACCAAGTCCCTGGCCACTTGCTTCGGAATACCTAAATCCAGGAGGACGGCGAGGAACCGCGATGAAATTTGAGCATTGTCGCGGGCATATTCTTTCCTTTCAAGGTGACCTTTGCCTAAGACCATCTTCACAGCCACGAGCGTCGTCGGGTCATCCTCAAGCAAAATGCGCTTTAGGCGCTGGTCCGTGATCTCGCGAAATGCAATTTGCCTTTCCGTTGCAGTTAATGAAACGGGAGTGTCCACTCCGAAGGAGACCAGCTCTTCCGACGAAATGAGGATAGTAAACTTCGACCGCGTCTGCTTCTCCATTGACAGGAATTTGCCGAGCGCACCCTGCAACAGAAAAAACAAACAAGCAAAACAACAACCAAATGCCGTGCCCATACTTAGAAACGGGCAACATAAACATAATAAAGCCCCGAATAATGATCCTGCAGATCACAAATACGGAAGAAGATTTTGGAGAAACAAATCTGTCCTTGGCATGAGAAGAAAGCCGCCTCTGTCCATCCAACTCAGTTTCATGATTAATGCAATTAATGGCCTATACCACTCGGCACGTTCGCGGTTAGGACAAAGATATCCGTGCCCATCATGTCAACCAAGCGACACCGTGGGAGCTGAGCCCAACATGCTTCTGCGCCACCTCAAGAAACTGCGATTTAACCGATAACCAAGCAAAGAGTGTCGTATTCTACTAACCGAGGTAGTGATGATGTGATCAACAAGACCGAGTCCGCCTCCCACTGGGTTTCCGTCTCCCGATCAGCCACCTCACGCCCACCCCGGACGCATCAAACATGAGGGGCTAGGGGAGCCCACCATCCACCCACATTTTTGGTTTAGTAATTTTTGCTTTAATTGCCTTGTTTATTTATTTGCATTGATATATTCTAGATATTTCTTGCTTATCTTAAGAGCTTCTTTCTTCTTAGTTTTAATAATCATTGAATTTTAACTCAATTTTTTGTTCTAGCTTACTTTTAATTTAAAATTGTCTAGCTTTTTACACTAAGTTTTAATTTATCATATTCTTAACATATTGTTATAATCTAATTTTAATTTTAATTTTACATTTAATCTTTAACTTGTATGTTTATTACAATTTTCTTTCTTTTTTCTTTTTCTTTTTCTTTAATTAGGTTTGTTGTTCTTTTTAATCTTGAATGTGTTTTTATTTGTATGTATATTCATTTGCCAACTTATTCACATTTCCTTTGATTTTTGTGCTTTTCATTCTTGTTTCTTTAATATTCAAAATTAATTGCATTAAACCTCCCTTAATCTTTTGTTATTTCTAGGTGGTGTTTCTTTCTTTCATATTCTTTACTTTTAGCTTTAATTTCCTTTTTCATATCTTTTTAAGTTTATTTTCTTTCTCTCATTATTTGCTTGCTTTAATTGCCTAATATTATTTGCATTTATATATATTAGATTTATTTTGCTTATTATAGTTGCTTCTTTATTTATTGGGCAAATAATTATTGAATTATTCACTTATCTTGTAAGTTCTACCTTGTTATTTTAAATGTTTTCATAGCATTTTGCACCTAATTTTATTTTTAATTCATTATATTCATAACTTATAGTCTAATTGTAATTTCATTTTTAAACTATAACATACAGGTTATCTTTGTCTTCATGTTCTTTATTTATTTTTTAATCTTATTTGTCTTGTCTTCTTTGGTCATTGTGCAACCTTCCCCTCTCCCTCCTTTCTCCTCCCCCTCTTGTTTTTCTATTTAGGTTGTGCTTGGCTCTGCAACTAACCACTTTTCTCCTTGAGCTCTTTCATCATGATGATGGATTACGGAGTGTGATCCAAAACGTTGATGCAAAAAAATCTTACACAATCTAATCCATAAACATGTGCAACATCAATCAATATGGATTGTGGAAACTTGATATTATTAGTTGCACTTGTGCTAAAGTCCCATGACACTTCTATCTATTGTCTATTCTACAGTTTGAGTTGGATCACCAGTGGTATAATATTTGTCCCATGACACTTGTAGCTACACTTTGGATGAATTTTTTTGTATCTATTGTATTTTTAAAGGTGTATCCACACTACATCTTTCAAGGAATGTATTTTTCTCTATAATATGTTTGTACAAAAATTGATAAGATATATATTGTTCGATTATCCATTCCATCAAAATGGTTGAGAGAAGACTTTGAGTTCAGTTCATAAAAATAAGAAGAGTTAAGATAGAACTTAGAATCCAATTCAACTAATATCATCACTATCATTGAGTTATTTATATTGTGCAAAACTATTATCTTTGCAATGCATTGTAGGAAAACATAGTTGAAAGAAAAGGGGAGAGTTGATGTACACACATTGTGTAAAAGGAGGAAAAAGTCACTATTGGTTTTAGGTGAGGTCAATTTAGACCTCATTAAGGCAATGAACCACATTTTGTTGTTTGAACTTATATATATATATATATTTAAAAAGGGGTAAAAACTTTATTAAAACTCAGAAAGGAACATTACAATGAAAGCAGGACTGAAGTCCCAAGAAACAACAAAAGTAGAAGAACAAAGCACAACCAAAGTCAGCCAACTCCTAAACCAGCCCTATCCTCAACCAGAACTCCCTCCAAATCATGGCGAAGCCCCAGAGGAATAAGCTCCCACTCCTCGATTCTCCACCCACCGACATGCTTAGAGGCCCATTTTGCCAAGTAATCAACAGCCCTATTCCAATCCCGCGGAATATGAACAAAAGTCACCATTTCCATCAACGAACTAACCTACAATATCTGTTGCACAATCATAGCCAACTACCAACTAACCCCCACCACTTTTCGCTCAATGAGAAAATTGATCAAGACCTGGGAGTCAGATTCACAAATAATCCTTTTCCACCCCAAATCATGAGCCCTCTCAAAGGCGCAAAGGATTGCCAAGCCTTCCACAATGTTGATAGTCTTCGACCCCTCATGGATTGAGAAGAGGAAAACCACCAAACCTAAAGAATCCCTGCCAATCCCCCTAATACCAGCAGGTCCCAGATTTCCCCTGGAAGAGCCATCAGTATTGATCTTCAGAATGCCATCAGGAGGGGGCTGCCAACTACCAATCCTATGAATTTTTTGCTTCGCCTTCCGCCCTCTCCTGACACAAGCAAAAGTCACAGACAACCCTTGAATCCCCAATCTCTCCACTACCTCAACATCCCTTTTCTCTAATGGAAAGCTCACAACACACTTAGCCTCCATCATTTCCTGAATCATGCTCAAAATTCGTTGCCAGACTTGCTGCACCAACTGCTTCTCACCCCAAAAAATATGCCTATTCCATTCCAACCAAATCTGCCATAGCAGAAAGATAGGCCCCACAAACCACACTTCCTGTAAGAAAGAAGTCATAGAGGGAGGCCTACCCACACTATTCCAAAAGTCAATCAAGGAGGAAGCATGAACACAGGGGCTCTGCCAAATGCCCCACCAAAAATGCCAAATTTGGATAGCAAAAGGAAAATGAAAAAATAAGTGAGAAGACTCCTCCTCGATAGCCCTACACAAAACACAGAAAAAAGGGCCATGGAAACCCCTCTTCCGGATATTGTCCCAAGTCAAACACTTATTCCAGGTCAACATCCAGACAAAGCAATTACACTTTGGCCAGGAGAACTTGTTCCATACCTTCTTCCACCACTGAACTTCCACCCCATTCATGATGTGGGACAATAACACATTATATCCAGAGGCCACAGTATAAACACCCAAAGGATTAGGAGACCAAGCAAGCACATCTTCCTCCCGAAGAGAACTACATCGATGACTGGAAAGAACACTTTGCAACACAACACATTCCTCTTGAAGACCAACATCCAGCCAAACATCAGGAGACTTCCATCTAGCCACCTCAAGCTGCCTGCAAAAGGAGGAGGATTTAAAGTCACTCACCCGTGACCAACTAGCCTCAATAAACCACTGGCAAAGATTCAATAAATTAAGGTACTGAGAGATGAGAGGAGGAGCCATCCCAGGAATTAGACCAGAAATAAACCTCAGTCCCCTGCTTACAAATCCAAAATAAACCATACTTAATAAGAGCAGCCCCCTTTTTGAGAGTCCCCCAGATCACCAAACCCTTCTTGACAAGGGGATAATGAGGAATATCATTATGAGGAATTCCCAAAAAGCACTTTTGAGACAGAACTCTGGCCCAAATCTTATCCTGCTCAGTGCACCACCGCCAATACAGCTTCGTAGCCAGCGCCACCCCAGTCAAAGCCGATTGCCGCAATCCAAGACCCCCATACTGCTTCGGGCTACAAACAACTTCCCATCTAACCAGACTCCATTTAGAAGACATCAAACATCCAACCCATAAAAAATTTCTAGCCATAG
>VDFB02000017.1:168857849-168886287 GCA_007258455.2 Sequoia sempervirens
GATGCTAATTTTTGAGAGAGAGGTTGTGAACCAGCTCAATATTTGGACACAGGCCTAAAAACTTACGAATTAGTAACAAATCCATCGATGAAACAATTTTCTCAATAATACTATCAAAAAATGAAATAAAAAACTCACCAATACAAGGACTAGCATGAAATTCCACTAGAGGTGAGGTAATTTTTTTCTTTTAGTTTAGCACCAAAAAGATTTTATCATTTGGGACCAGTAGCAAAGGCTTGAACATACTTCTAACCACCACCCTCTTTATCAATAGAGAGAATATCAAGTATAGTACTAGAAGAAAAACCCGGGCATAATCAAAGGCTTTTAGGGACCCACCTTTGTAGTACAAGTACGAATGTCCACAACATTTGAAGGGACTGAAACCAAGTTCTTGGGTTCCAAAAAAGAGGACCCACTAGAAAACCCATTAGTAGGACAGCCATATGACACCCATATTACACCACCACACCATCATCACACCGACCACTAATGCTCCCCTAAAAACCAGGGATTCCTGCCTTCTCCAAGTTTGAGAAAAAAAGCACCACCTGAAGAGAGCTCCATTATAGAAGTATCCACCTGAAGAGAGCTGACTATGTTACCCATTGAATATGCATTGGTCTTTAGAAATAAATGACTCAATTGCACACTCTTTAAATAAACAAAACTCTTTACCAACAACTTATAAGCATCTTTAGTATATTTATAGTTCATGATTTAGTAACACAAGTAGGTAATTATCTTTTGTAAACCTTATCAAGTAAATAATTTTATAAATCATGGATAATTTCCTTCATCTTATGATATTATTAGCTATATGAGAGGTTATTAGTGAAATTTGTTAGTCTTTAACCTAGTGACAATATTTTGGGTTACACTCACATTGGATATAGTTGTAAATTGTTATATTGTCTTATTTTTAGCACATTCAATCCTAATCAGAATACCTTTAGGAATACCCTCCTAGGTCTAAGTTGAGACCAAAGTATAGGAGAGATTATCCAATTCATCAATTGGCCCTAAAGCCTCCATAGTCCATCTACAAACCTTAGTTTTAGGTCCTGAAGACAATCCTTGGCCTTGAAGGTAAAAATATATTCTAGAATTTTGGAGCAATGGTTTTTGACCCAACATGGTAAATATGCAATTATATTTTCTCTTACTAAGTAATGGTCTATAATTCTTGATGACTTTGATTAGGACATAAGTTCCTTTTTTCATTGTTGAATACTTCAATTCTACCCCTTTCAAATACTTAATAAAATTTCCAATAGACTTCTTATATACATCTTTATTATTTTGGAGTAGTGTACTAATAATTATATGAAAGGAGGTAAATGAGAAGAGTAATAAGGGTCTAGAATAATCTAGACTTGCAAAAACTAACACTTGTTTGATTTCTTCCTTGATCTTCATGAATGCGTCAGCAAGTTCATCACTCCAAGTGACTAATTGGTTCTTCTTCAAAATCTTAGAGATCACTTTTTTTTATTTTTAGTAAATTTTGGTATGAACCTCCTCTAGAAATTGATTTGTTTGAAAAAAGATTGCACTCCCTTAATTGTGTTAAGCTTTATATTAAGGTCAATTAATTTTACTCTTTTTGAACCGGTCCTTATTCTATCTTTGGACACAATGTGTCCTATTAGTTTGCCTTCTTCTACACCAAATATATGTTTTTGGGATTCAAGGAAATCCCATTCTCAAGACATCATTTAAATATTTTATGTAAGCGCTTGTAATGATCTTTCATATCCTTGGGTTAGGTTGTTATGTCATCTTGGTAAACCACCATGATTTTTTCTATGAGGCTATCAAATCGATGGCTCTCTAGAAAGGTTACTTTGTGTTCTTGATGCCAAACAACATTCTCACATATATATATAGGTACCCCAAGGAGTTTTGAATGTTCTCTTGTGTTTTTTTTAGGGTAATTATCTTTAAGGGATTTGAAATGTAGATTCCTAAAATCAACATATGGTTTTATGTCCCTATTCTTCTTCATGACTAGAATAATATTGGATACTCACTTAGAATGCTATATTAGTTTGATGATGCCCATCTTTTCTAGCCTCATTAGTTCCTTTTGCATTTTGGGGGTAAGAGTAGAATTGATTAGTCTTTGCTTTTGATGGAAAGGTTTTTACATTAGGTTGAACATGAGTCCTATGTTGGAACATATCTTTCATATACACTTTTAGTTCATCATACAACCATGAAAAATACTTATTAAATATTTTCAATAGTGTTATTAGAGTTTGTTTCTTAGATTAAATTTCTTAACAATGTAGATCATCTTAGTTTTAGCCTTAATACAAATATTCACACCTTTTATGTTACTTTCATCAATTAGCTAGTTCCTATTCGTATAATGATCAACACTATCAAACATCCTCACTAATTCCACTAAAAAGTTTATTAATTTTATTGGTTTTTAGTTGTACTAATTTTTTGAACCCATCAAGATCTCTTTATCATATATTCAAGTTTGATTATGGACTCCCAATTAATCAATTATTTATCAAATGTATCCATGCAATTTAAAAACTTGTAAATATATTGATTATCATTAAACACCTACCAATTGTGAATATTATGAGGTATACTAGGCCTTGTGAGGACCTTGATGCTATAATGATAGTAGGAAAAAATCAACTTCAAGTCAAACTTGGATGCCTCCTTAGCCAAAACATCATCAACAACATTTTTTTGATTTATCAATCCACTCTGAATCAACTACATCAAATATCTCAATAGTATCCCAAATAACATTTCTATACATTTTCAACCTTTCATTTTTTGTTGCATACATGTTCTTTACTTGTTGAGAAATCAATTTTGAATCTTCAAGAATCCTTTGTATATAATCACATATTTGTGAGCAACATTCAATCCTAGTATTAGAGCTTTGTATTCTATAATATTGTTAGCACATTTGAATGTTAGCTTAAATGCATATTTCAAGGATTTACCATCAGATGATATAAGAATAAATCTAACCCTTGAACTATCTCTAGAACATACACCATCAAATAGCATGGCTCATAATTCATTTGCATATGTAGTATGACTAGAGGGAAGAGGGGACTTAGCAGCCTCATGAATTTATTCTTCACAATACCAAATGAAGTGATCAGGTCTTGCATCAATATAATGCACTTATTAATAATTTTATACCTATTATCAACAATTTTTTACACCTTTTTGCTATGCAAATTGACCTTTTTTCCCTATAATGGAATAATAACATACAATAGTTCCATTTGTATACTACCACCTATTGAGGCAACCCATTTTCTAGAGAACAACATACCTCACTTAGTTGGACAATCAATAATGATTATGTCCATTAAGAAAGACTTATTTTAGTCTACAACCAACTAAACTTTCACTTTGTTCATGCCTTCAATGGTCACTTCTTTATAGCCCATGGAAAAGTATTTACCATAGGATTTGAACACCTTCAATACTAGATCATTCATGTGTAAGGTTTGTGACATTAATGGAAGCACCAGAGCCATGAAAAATTACTTACCATAGAATTTGAACACCTTAAATACTAGATCATTCATGATTGTATGGGTCATGACATTACTTTAAGCACCAGATTCCAACATGCAATTTTGAATAAGTCATCCATTAATCAATAATATTGCATAAAAGGGGTCAACATTAGATTGATTACTGGATATGGAATTTCCTAAATATACCTCAATAGTATCTTCATTATCCTTCTGATTTACTGTAAGGAAGTTAGGGTAGCAGAACAACTTCCTACACTAATCTTGAGAGGAAGATAATACAAAACTTTATAGATGTTTACAATAGTTACAAAAAATTAAACATAAATATCATGCATACCACAACACAGTGATTTACATGGGGAAAATTTCATGCCCAAAATTTTCTCTTTCTTAATCACAACCCAAACCCTAATTTTTTTATTGGAACTCAAGCAAGATATATAACTAGGGAAAACATACTAAGCACATTCGATGACATCAAGTTTACGATGCCATCTTGTACACACCACACATAGGATGATGAGGTGGTAGGTATAATCTAGTCTAATAACAACCCTTCCTATAGCTTCTAACCTTGAATGCATCTAATTAATCTTAAAAAAATAACCTCAAGGAGAAGGTGCACATTCATGAATAAGTTCCATATTCTTAACTAGAGATTTATCACTAAAACTAAAGGTATAAGGAAATTGATAATAATATATGTTCAACTCATTCTACTTGAATAATTAAGAACTAAATAAATTTAATCAATATTCTAAAATTATATTAAAACAATAGAGCATTAAATAAATCTAAATGTGTCTAATTGTTCAATTGAATTGCATGCTAATATTTAGACTTATAACTTGGGACAAATATAATTATATAATTCTAATTCCTATATATTCATTTTATATATTTTTCAACTATAAAATCAATTGTTAAATTTAAAGTTTGTATTAATTATAAGATTTGTTTTGACCAATTTATTTTCCTTATTTATGCACAAGTCAAATATGACTATTTCATTTAATCATTATTCAAAATTAATACACTTGAAAAACTCTCAAGTCTAACTTTGAGGTTTGAATTCTTGAAGTAATTGAGGTTGAATATTAAATCTTAATGTTAGTAAAAGAATTAAATAGTTCATTTACTTTTCTTAAGTTGGTTTCTTAAAAGGAAAAGATAGTCTTTTAATTTTCATCAATAATATAATAATAATTAAGCACAAATTAACTAAACATTTAAATTTACAACTAGAAACTAATTCCCAACTAACTTGAAACTCTATATAGCCTGATTTCTTATTGGATTTCTATTTACATTAGTTCTTCAATATGCTGTCATTCATTTATTTTATTTTCTACTTGATTGATTATTTGCAATGAAAACTATATATATATATATATTCATATATTCATATTCATAAATATTATTGAAGGTTGGAAAAAAGAAGAAGATGAAAGAAACATATTTCAATTCTCTTGGATTAAAATGATTTCATGAAATTCTTACTTGGTTCTACTCTCAAATTTGTTTGTCAATTTGTTTTTAGTTTTAAAATAGAGGATAGTAATGTTTTAAACATAAGTTTTAGTTGGTTTACTAGGTTGATCTTATTTTGGGATATGTTATAAAAATATTCGTTTCAAAGAAACCCTTTAAATTTTATCTACTAATTATTTGTCTATCATTTTGTATGATCAATTATGTAATTCTATTTTATGACGGATTATTATTATAAAAAAAGATGTCAATGTTTTCTTAACAAATCACAACTAATGATCTGGGTTGGTATAATTTTTAAATATGTTTTTATGAGATTAATAAATGAAAAACCTATTAAATTATATATTTCAATATCATCCTTATCAGTTTTTATGATCAAATATTTGAAACTACTTTATAATAGTTTCTGGTTTGGCATAGGGGCAACAGTGTTGTAACCTCAACAATTGATTAATCAAGTGGGTTAAGCCGATTCTTTGATATTATTTTTCTAAAATTATTATTTATTATTTTTATAAAAAAATACCCTAGAATATACATTAGAAATTTTATTTTACTAAAATTAAACATTGTTGAAAAATGTATGTAGTAAACATTTATACAACATCTTGTACATAAAATCTTTCATTAAAACTTGGTTCTTTCTAATTAATCTTATCATTTGAATTCTAGAATACTCTAATATAACAACAAATAACATGTATTCTTCTTATTACATTTCAACAAGTAAAGTATAATACCTTCAACCATAATTGAACTCTAAATTACAAAGCATCCCTAGGTTCTTAAAAACTTTATAAACCCCCACAAGACCAACATGTTTCTCTCTTGAAATCCATAGGTTGAAAGTCCCAAGATAATCTTCCTTATTTAACACATGTACCTGAAAGAGAAAAACCAACAAAGAAATAACAATCTTGGCCAATGTGCTCTCCACCCAACTATAGGGTTGTAAATTGAACCCACCCTTGACCTAGGGGTCACATAGCTATCCCAAAACTCACACATACAATTCACAACTTTTATAGAAAGCACTAGTCACATATATTTCTAACCAAATATTCACCACATAACATTCACATTATGAAACTTAACACATTACAACAATTTCATTCACATACTTTTCCTTTTCAACTTATACACATATATTGGTTATTTATGCACAAATTTAGACAAGGTGGGTAATCATTCCCATGAAAAACTCACATAATTCACAACCAAAGACATAAGGAATCACCATCTATTTTCATATTGATTTCACAAATATAGAAAAAAAATCCAAAAAAATTCCACATCAAACAAAGAACTAACAAAAGGTTTAGACCCTACCATAATAATTACTATCTAAGTTGTAGAAGACTCTCCAAATCCTCTCTTTCATCTTTCATTTATCTACCCTTCTTCTCTAACCCTTTCAGGAGAAAAAAACCCATGTGCTCCAAAAGCCACCAAATATATTATTCAAAAATCACAAAGATTACAATATACTTGCAAAGCAAGCTTCTCACAAAGCATCACCAACCAGAGATCTAGAGGCAACATGACCGCTATCAAACTCTTAGAATACATCACATTACACAGTTGTAATATAATCCCCTCATAAAATAGGGTTTCCTTCTAGGGAAAGACAAGCCAACAAAATAGCTACAATTAGATCTAAGACCTAATGATGAATGATCCAAATTTATAATAATAAAATATGGCTTTCGAGGGCATTGCCCCCAAACCCCATAAGGGGGATACCCCCTACACCCCTCTCACTTAACTATCAATAGTAAATCTTATGTAATTACAAGGTTGATACACATTTTCACAACATTTACAACATAATTAGGGCTAGTAGTAGGTTGATCAACTTTTTTTATAATACTAAAATAAAACTTTATCCCCATGTTCTAGTATTCTAAGGAGTTCTCGTATTGGTACTAATATTCTAACTTAGCTCATGAATTTTGTCATATCCACATGGGTATAGTTAGGTAAAGGTGCATAATGAAGAATAATGTTATTACTAGCATCAAGCATTACGCATAAATAAACCACATGGCATATGATCCTTACATTTTGTCTCCTTTATTCCTTTATCTTTAGCTTTACCTCCCAATGGTTGAAATAGAATTTGTTGCACCCCTAGCAATCAAATCAATTCATATAGAGGCACCATTTTTTCCTAAAGGTGAAACACCTTAATTATATTTTGGGAGATACTTCTTCATGGTTACTTTCTATTATTTTGGATTCTTTTTCATTTTCATTATCACTTTTGTAGGACTACCATTTTTATCTTCATCTCTTACCCTATGTTTATCATTTTCTTAATTTGGTTCATTTCCTCTTGACATTGCAACACTGACCTTATCCAATAAAGGGAATTTTATATTGCTCAATTGATACCCATTTTGAGCATGTATTCTTGCAGATTCAATAAGAATTCTCTTATCCTTATCTTATGGTGTACTTCCCTTATATTTTTGCCTCATATTTTCCCTTAAATATCCAAAATCATGAATTTGTAATTCACATTATCGGATCAATGTTCATCCCATCATTGTTTTTATTAGAGGTAAGCAGGTTTTGATGGGGCCCCAAAACCCATTGCAACCGGTTTTGAAGGGCTTTCATAACCCTGTCCAAGGAAGGTAAGTTGCAGAAAAGAGATAAATCACATACAATTAGTATCAAAATCAACAATAGTTAACAAGAAGACATGACTACACAAGCTGCATAAGATAACAAGAGAGGGAGAAGATCCCAAAACAACCAAATTTTAACTAGGACCTAGAAACCTTAAGTGAAAATTAAACTTGCCTGCACCAGCTAGGCAACAACAAACCATCTGCTTAGGAAAGACATCACTGATACAGCTCCAACTCACATCTGAACCATTAAAACAAGGGAAACCAAAGTTCCCAATCAAAGCAAACACCTTGTCCAAATTCTCAACCTCAATATGAGAAGAACAAGGTTTATCTAAGGAAGAAAACATTGCCATACAATCAGCCTTTTTGCAACAACACGCCACCAATTTTCTAATAATCACCTCCCAATAGAACCTTCCCACCAGGGATGCCAATCCAACCTCCACCTCAAGAGGAGGGGGCTCACCTCCAAAAGAGAGGATGAAATGAGACCCAAAACCTCTAAAAACACCACTCTCCTCCTTACACAAGAAGCACCTTAATAAGATCCAGCATAAAGGAGAATATTTACCGAGTGACACTACAACTACCAACTCCACCTCAATAGAAGAACAATCCACCTCAAAAGGAACAGTCTCCCCCTCAATAGGAGACGCAAGTCGTAGATCCCAGTAGAAAGTGAAATCAAAAGGGAGGGAAGACACCACATCCCTAGCATCAGGTATAGGTAGGAGGAAGCAGGGAACTCTTCAAACAAATCATACAGCTACACCCAAAGATAACACCATAAGCATAACCCAACTAGTCATAGATAAACCACAATCTACACACCAAAGTACCATAATAAGCAGAGATCCAAGCCCAAGGAAAATTGAAGCAAACCAAGCCTAAGAGGGACAAGGGAGCCCCAACAATAAGGACACTAAGAGACAGCCAAACCATAAAGCCTCCAAGCTGCCCCAACACACTGTTCAGAGCCAAAGATAGGCCAAATCTCTATAGAGCCAACCCAAGGAAAGCACCACCAATCCACAAAAGGGAAACCAAGAGCACCCACTACACACCCAAGGAAATAAATAGCACCACTAAAAGGACATTAGAAATGGGCTAAGGGAAACCCAGAAGGAACCAGTTAGAAAATAGGCCAACATAGAAAGCCCCCAATCCATCCCATTACACCGAATAGGACCAAGAATAGGCCAATCCTCCAACCAATCCACCTCATGGGAAAAGGAACCCCCACAACCACACACCACCAAAGTCCTCCAAGCAATACCAAGGAAGCTAAAATCACTGCACCAGACCCCCACAACAAGAGAGTCAAGAGAAAAGAAGAATAGAGCATAAAAAGCCTTGAAAAAACAAGTAGACCTGTAGGACTGCAAATAGGAAGTTGAAACTCCCTCCAAAATAGGATAGCAGAGTACTATGACAAAACAATCAAAGCTGCTCCAAACCTAAAATGGGAACCCATGCTAAGCCACACCTAAATGCACCACAAAACTACACCATCAACCTATCCACATTCACCAAAAGTAGCAAAAGGAGAAAAAGCATCCATTCTTCACCACTCTAGCTCTTAGCCAGGTGCAGCAAGTACCAATACCCTCTAACATCATTCCATAGGTCCTAATAAGAACCATACAAAGATAGAGCCTCATTTAAGAAACAATGGGACCATAATAGAAGAAAAACAAAGTCTAAGACACTAGAAGGAATCTAGACTCTCCCACTCTGCCTACACCAACTCCACCACAAAATAGTTCCAAGCTCCTCCCAACACCACACACGCATAAGTGGAGACGTTAGCCAAGTGCCATCATTGTTAGCATCAACATCCTCATTTGAGGTAGCATTCAAAACTCTCCACCCTCAACTACACCTCACCAACAACACTCTAAGCTAAAGGAAGAGCACTAACAAAATGGAGAGCCCAAGACAATAGACCTGAGCACCTCACACATCCACCAAATCACAGCCTAAAGAAAAAAAAAGAGGCCACTATAGCAACCTCAGAGTAAGAAGCTCCCAAAAATCACCAAAGCAGTAGGAGGAGAAGAGAGCAAAACCTCCACACCTCTCGAGCAACACCTACAAATACCAAGAGCCAAAGCAGCATCCAAATAAAACCTTACCTCCAATGAAACATCCTAATGTTTAGGAACGCACTCAAATGAGACATAGGGAAAAAGTAGACCCATCTCCATTGCCATCATCCTCTGCCCTCACCACCCCCCAAACACACCTTTGCAATTCTCCCACCCACACCTCTCCCAGCCACCATCCTCTTAAACCATATATTAATCTGCAAAATATTTGTCCCTCATCATATCTACTAAGAAAACCACACAATTTTTAGCATGTGAAGGATGTAGCAAATATCACGTTATATAAGTGTGTCTTGAAAATGCACATTATCCTCCCAAAGACAATCTGAAGTCACCTTACCTTGTTTCTTGAATTTCCTTTGCCCATGAGCATCCTAACTATCATGTTGCTGTGGTCTTTGGAACTCATCATAATTATAGGGTGTATTATACAAATTAATGGCCCTCATTAAATTTAGGTTCATTATTTGAAGGTGGTAGCCATTTTTTATTCATTTCTACCTTGCATGATAGATTTCTTACCACACCCATCAATTTTTTAAGATTTTATTAGTAATGAGTGGCTTACTCAATGCTTTATGTCAAGCTAGGAAATCTTGACATCTTCTCCCTTGTTGTGCTTTTTGGATGATTTCATATTACTCTCAACATTAATGACAATATAATATTCCTCCTTGAGAGTCAATGAATTTTTTTCTCCAAGGCGGTACCCAATCTTGGCCTAAATGCACCATCATATAGGACAAGACACATGGAATCATTAGGTCTTAGGTTTGGTGGCAACTTCCTCATCATCATGATGAACATACTATTAAAATCTACAACTATTTCATTTACACCCTTCTTAATGGTTGTGAGTTCATGGATGAAAAATTTGGGATCTATTCTCTTCCTATACTATAATTTAAAATTTCTCATGAACTCCTCCCATGTGCCAACATTGTTATCTGGGAGACTTCTATATCACTTTTTTTCACTTTCCTCCAAGGATTGCAAAAAATTTCATGATTACATCCTCATCCTCAATCTCATGTATTCATCCATGATATTGATAAAGTGTCAAAAAAAATAATCTCCTTTGATAGCATTATTACCTTGAAATCTTAGTATCTTTCCTCTTATCACATTTGTAACTATATTGGTAAAACTAGGGACACCAAAGAAGTCTAAATTTTTGTAGCTTTTAGTCCTAAGAGGTTTCCTAACTTGAAGAAATATTTTAGCATGCCTCCTAAACTGGTCCTCATATTAAGTAGATAATTACTCTATTGATTCACATGCTAACTTCAAACATTAGGGGCATACTATATTTGGGGATTTTGTTGTTGAATATTTTTAGCATCCTAGTTTTGATTTAGTTGCTTGTTCTGATTAACTTTTGAGCATTTTGTGCCATCTAGGCATATTGCAAAATTTTATTTGAGCTTTAATTTCTCACTACCTATTTTTGAGATGGTCTATAAAATCATGTCTCTCATTTAATTCCTTTCCCTTTGTTTGTTTTCTTTCCATTTGGTTGTTTAACATCATGAAATGGGGGAACTTGTTCATGGTTAGTATTATGAGAGGATGTGAGAGAGTTATGATGTATATTCACCTATGGTATTCTTACTTGTGAAGGATTAATCACATTCACATTTCTAATATTTCCAATACGGGATGCATTTTTATTTCTTGTAGCCATTGGTATTTCAATCATAAGCATACCAAATTTATACTTATCATCCCTCCAATAATCTCTTAATATTTCACTACTTTGAGTTATTTGAATCCTGATACATGTGGAGATTGGTCCTTGAACTCAAGAAAACTATTTATTTCCAAATAATACTTGATGTAATAGGTCTAGTAGACTTACATTTACTTGAACATTCCATATTTCTTGTTGCCTTCCTAGTTGTGTTGTTGCATTATTAGGTTCATGGGGATTTCATGAATGGATACTCCTCTCCATTATTGGTTTTCTTGCCTTTTAATTTGATTATGACCTAATTCCAAATAGAGTCACCACTCCTTAGGAAAGGATAAATAAATTTTTATATCAACAAATTTATAAAAAAAAAAATCAAGGATCAACCTCCCCTATCTACACTATGATTGTTGATTAACCAAGGCATTTAAATTGAATACTAAATTAAATTATCCACAAAAATGATATCAATTGTTAGTTCTTAAAATTTCTCCTCTAGAATCATAGAACATGGTTTCTCCTTCAAGGCTACATGTTGTCGTTCATGAGGGTACAACAAGGATTTATCAATAGACTATAGAGGTTTTAAGGCTAATGAATGAGAGTAGATAAGCTCTCCTACACTTTGGGCTCAAATAAGCTCAATAAGGTGTTCTCAGAGATATCCTAAATAGGATTAAAAATGCTAAAATGATTTGCAAGGTTTAAAGTTTGTAGTTGTATCCAAAGTAAGTTTAACCCCAAAGGTTTTCACTGGGTTAAAGACTAACCAACTATATAAAATTTAAAATCCTATTTAGGATATCTCTAAGAACATCTTATTGGGCCTAGTTGATCCCAAAGTGCAAGAGATCTTTGTTGATATAAAAATTTATTTCTCCTTATCTAAGGAATGGCAACTCTATTTGGAATTGGATCTTAATCAAATTACAAGGCAAGAAAACCAATAATAGAGAGGATAATACATTCATGAAATCCTCATGAACCTAATAATGCAATAGTAATTACAAAGAAAACAAGGCCTAGTAAGATGTTATTAGAGATATCCTAAATAGGATAAAAATGATAAAATGTGTTGCAAGGTGTAAATTTTGCAGTTGTATCCAAAGTAAGTTTAACCCCAAAGGTTATCATTGGTTTAAAGACTAACCAAATACATAAATAACCTCTTACATAGTTTATTTAGTCATAATTGGAGAAAATGCAATATGAGGGTGCAATTACACAATTTATGAAATTATTTAAATGATAAAGTTCACTACTAAAATTTCCTTATTTAAACTATTCAACATAAATTGCACAAATACTAAAACTAATTCCTACAATACTATTTATATAATTTATTTTCTTTGAAGGTGAATGATTGAGTCATTAGTTATCAAGATTGATGCCTACCCAATAGGAAATAGAGTCAAATTATATTAAATTAAAATCAAGTTGAAATCATAAGGAATTGTTAGAGTCACTCAAGGACTCAAGCCTACATGTGAGAAAAGAAAGAGCATAAATTTACAACAATAGATGCAATATTAGATCAAATGTAATAAATATACAATAAACAAGATATTTATGAGATTGAATGGAATTTAATCCAATAGAATGATTTAGAAATTAGAACCCCTTGGATATATAGCCAAGGTGAGACATAGGATTAGACATGACAATGACAAGTGTCTTAAGCCTATGTCATGAGACAACTAACTCACCAAATATTAAATGACCTAGGAAATAAGTATTAAATGACAAGATAAAATAAGATAAGATCACATGACACCTAAGAATTTCATAAATATTCCTAGGGCCTAAGTAAACATGTAAATAAGACCTATACATAAAATAGATAGGTAAAACACCTATTTACACTATCACCCCCCACTTAAGTGCAACTTAGGGAGTAAATTATTATGTAAATTATGCAAATATGGGTCCTGACTACTAGGCCATGTTAGGTACCCATGTATAAATGTAATCTATCACAAATGGAGAAAAGGAGAAAATATTGTGGGAAGAAACTCCTCCCCAAAAGAGAGATAAAAACAAAATGCTCTTAGTGAAGAATGAGGACAAAACCCCATGCGAGGAAAAAGACACCTCATAAGAGAGAAGAAGAGAGACCATGCAACTCCACCTCAATGGAGCATCTACTACAGTGATGGTAGATTCTTGAAATTGAATGCTAAAGATGATCCAATCTCATCGAACAACATTCCTCCCCTTAGGAAGAAACAAAACCAAGATGATATGCAAGATGTCTTCCCACTCCTGAAAGGAAGATGTGGGAAGAAGTATGATGTGTAAGATCACTAAACTATGCTCAAGTGTCTCCATGTTGATGCCAAAAGCTATCACACTCCAAATAGGTTCTCTAGGCCACACTAAAGAAGGTGACAATCTAGAATCTAGTAGAGATTAATGTAGAATTTAATTTAAATACAAAGATATCTCCTTTGGAGACAAAGAAGCCTCCTCTAGATGTTACCCAAAATTATCCACACTCATTTCAAACTATGAAGAATGATCATGTAGAGAATTAACAAGAGGGTCAAAGTGTTACCTCTCAACAATTGAAGAAATATCATCTCCATCAAAGAGAAGATGTCTACAATCAATGGTGTCTCCCAAATCTGAAATGTGGGACTCAACAAACAAACCAACCATGTTTGTCAAGTACTCATCCCATGTAGTCATATTTTGAAGACGATGTACATCTTTCTACACTAGGACAACACAAGCATCATCAAATGCAACAAAGGATGGAGGAGATGAAATATAATGCTCAAGGGTGGGATCACATTTGAGAACACCCAAGTTCAAGTAGCCAAAAGTCTCCACAAAATCATTGTCCACACTAGAAGTGCGATCAACAATCAAAGGATCAAAGCCATCATTAGAAGAAAAATCTATAAAGGTGTATAACCAAGATGCATGATCAACCATCTCAACAGTAATAATCTCTCTACTTTCCAAGCTTCTAATGATATTTGAATCAAGAGTGAATTCACAATCCTCCTTGCTCCAGCATGGGTGATTTGATAAATGGAAAGAATATTTTTTGAAAAATGAGGTACACAAAAAACATCATTTATAGTGCCCTCCCTAATATTAATATATCTCTTCCCAATTAAATTCATGTATGTATTATTTCCTATCAAAATAGGTGACATAGCACAAATTGGCTCAAAATAAGAGAATATAGAGTGTGAAAATACCATATGGTGAGATGCTCTTGAATCTAGAAGCCATCTCCCTGATCCAAGACTTGTAGAAGCACAAAGAGCTTGTCCTTTTCTACCTAATGAAGTAACTAAATGAACATGACCTTTGTCCTTATTAAACAATTTTGAAGAAGTTGTCTCAAACATTTTGGAAGGTACATCAATGTGATTATTTTTATTATGTTTCAATTCATCATTATCCTTGTTATAACAAGAATGTTCATCATGTCCAATATTTTTACAATATGAATAATTAGACTTCTCCTTTTTAGATTATTTCTCTTTGGAAGAGGATTTATTTTGTTCTTGATCTGAATGTGGATTGTTCTTTGATTTCTTTTGTTTTTATCAAAATGTTCTAACTCTTTCACCTACCTAACCAACAATTCTCGATATTTAGGTAACCTTATGAGACCCATAGAACAAATCTTTTGCTGCTCATGTATTAACATCTCAAAAAAAGTTGTTAATGAAGGTGTAGTAAATGTAAACCCCATAGTCAACCTATGAGTATGAAATCTAGAAACAAAAGTTGCATAATTAGGACCAAGTTTGTTCAATGCATTATAGACCAAGTGAATGTCCTTTTTATCAATTCCACATACTTTACATTGCTCTCTTGGATCATTAACCTTAGTGATATAATCTTGGATGTTGTTAAAGTTCTTAGGATCAAGGCTAATCAGTTATATCAATTTGATAAACTTTTACTTCATCTGCAGTTGCATACAATGTTTTTAATTTATTTTGAGCCTCATGAGAATCCTTACATGATTCAATTTGAAACAATAGATATTGATAAATTAAGCTACAAATACATCCAAGAGCTTTAATATGCCCAATCATCCATTTTATCATTTTATCATCATCTTCAGGTTTGGGTACCTTATTATCAACATAGAGAGAGTTGTACGAGTCTATGGTGAACTCCTCAACACTCCAAGATCACCTACAAGTAAAAAATAGCTTTGACAAGAGAGAAATGGCAGAAATATCATGCTATGATTATGGATGTTGTAACATGCCAATTGTTCATGCAAGTACATTTTCCTAGATATTCACCTTAAGTAAATAACTATGTTCCATTCTCATTACAATAAAAAATTATTTTCCAAAAGAGAACATTTGAGCATAGATGACAAAAAAAATTCCCAAAGTATTGATTTCATTCTCAATATAATATTTCATATTTTACATTTTTCCAAAAATATACAAAAATACATACATTGCTCAACTAAGCTTCATAGCAATAGATACAAATGGTCCAGAAAACTTCTTTTTCAAATCTCGGTCACCAGCTATTGAGGAGATGCATCACTCAAGTGATTTTTTTCCAACCATGGACTAATTGCGGTCCCCTACACATCTACCACATATGGTAAGATGCCCCTCCCTTCGACAAAGAGTTTGGTAAGGTAACCTCATAACTATAACCTTCTTGAGCTTAGTATTGTGTCCTACATAACTAGAACTTGTATACCCACTACAATCCTAAACTATCATGCATAAAAGGAACATAGTGAATTGATAGTGTAGCCAAAGGAAAATTACACTACTTTGGCCAAAGTATTCTTCACTCAGTTCCTTGAGTGAAATTCATCCTATTCACAAACACTACCCTAGCTCAATTTCATTTAAGACCATTAAATACTATGCATAGGTAATTTCCTTCCATAGCTAATATTTAACCTCAGAAACAACCTATTCCCTTTTCCAAAACACAATGATATCTCTACCAAGTAATCATAAGTTACCCCCTTCATTGGACAATCTAATCCCGGGTATATCATATGAACTTTCTAAGATTTACAAAATAACTTTGTATCAAATAACTCCTTAAGCTATTCACACTTCATCAATCCTAGTATATAATACTATTGATATCATTCACTCCTTAATATGGAGTATGTACAATCACTCATAAGGAAATCATAAAAACAAGATTCTTTTCCTTTCCATTAAGCAAATATAGCTTTTCTCTATTTTAGCAAACTAATGCATTTCCCAAACAATACAATCAAGACACTCAATCTTTCCAAAACATAGATAAAACATAAAGAGAGTAGAATCTCATGCCTATTATACGTTATACTCCAATTGACCAATTGGCTCCTTAGCCAAGCCCACTCTAAGAAACAACTTTGCAACTCTTTCCACTTCTCAATTTCTTTTCACAAAATTTCCTCACAATAATTCTCACACTATATAACTTACAACTCTCCTCACAAATAAAAACTCAACTCAAACAAGAATATCACAAATAAAATCAATAGAATGCAAGTGAATGTGTATCCAAATGAGGAAAACCTCTCCTCTATTTATACAAAAATATGAGCTTTGCTACTTATAAACAAGCTTCTCAAAGTGACACTTCTCAACTCACTAGCTTGACTTAGCAAACAAACAAAAGAAGGTGGCAAAATAATTTGATGCCTATCAAACACATTTACAACCATGGAATGAGTCACTTCATTCCTCGTGATGGCAAGAAAGATATTAAGAAATGCAAGGTAATGGTCTCCTACAGGTCAACTTATTTGGCGAGTTGCATCCTTGACCAATTCATATTTCCATATGCTTGAATTTGTTGCATGTTTAAGACTTCTAATCGACTTGCACCATTCATACTTTGACACCACCAATTTACCATGTTTCCTATTATTTTGGTTGTTGTTTTATAGACTTAGTCAATGTTTATTTCCTATGCTTTAGATAGCTTTGACTTTGTCTTTGCTTTAATACTAACACATAACATTATCTTTATTTGCAACTGATAGGTCTAGATAATGGCTTAGTTATTGTTGTTTTATACATGTTTTAAGACACTTTTAGATATATTCTCCAGACATTGTTCCTACATTATACTATCCTTTTATATCCATTATGTAGAATTGAACTTTAATTATGATGATGGAATTATAGTTATAATATATTAGTATTATATAGTTTATACAAATATGTGTATGGAATGTTGATGAAATGCTATGAGTTAATTATGATAGTTATCCTTGTGTACATGTTTTGTGGAATTAACTTCAGACAGTATAGACATATACACATTTATACATATATTGGCATACTTGTATGGGCATTCCATCATGTCAGCACATACGTGTATATCAATATGTGTATTTATGTGTATATATGCATATATCTCATATATATACATTCGCTTATAAATTTAATCTCATATAAATGCCAACTTATCGACAGCACGAACACACACACACACACACACATATATATGCTTCTATGTGCATATATATACTATGCATATATATGTGTGTGTGCATATATATGTTTATGCATATATACATATATATATATATATATGTTTATGTGTGTATATATATGCATATATATATATATATATATATATATATGTTTATGTGTGTATATATATGTATATGTATATATATATATATGTATATATATGTGTATATATATATATACTCATTTGATAAATTCCCATTCCCATGAGAGAAACTGCCCATGAGCATGTGTGATGTATGTCTACCTATGTATACCACTGCAAATGCTACAATATAATGTCAACAAAAGCCCAAACCCTTAGCCTTTTATCAAGACTTATGTTGGTTACAAAATTAGGGTTTTTTATGTTGACCAATAGAAAAAATAACACCCAAAACCTTTATAAAATAATAAAAATCATGAGAGGTTTCAAAGGCTCCCCTAATTCTCATGGGGTAAGTGTTGCCCTCGACTCTCAGATCGTGGATGCCCTAAATCCCCTGCAAGGGGCACTCCACTTCGACCTAGGTAAATGATCGGGGAAACCACAATAATAAAAGTGGGGAAAAATTTAACTCCGAAGTCTGATTAGGCTCCATATACCAACATTCAGCTAAGTCCCAAGTGCAAAAAATAAGGTTTACCAAAACCTAAAGGTCACACAAGCATCCCTATCTGAGATAATATTCTCAGGAATACCATGTAATTTAAACACTTCTTAAATTAATTTTCAAGCTATGATAGGAGCTCCATCAGTTAAATTCCCAGGTGTAAAATGCACTACTTTAGTAAGCTTATCCACTACCACTAGAATGACATTGTGCTTATTCCTCGACATAGGTAATCCTTGCATAAAGTCCATACTAATGACTTGCCACTTATTCTCTGGAATATCATGTGGATACAATAGTCCTAAAAGGTGATGATGTTCAACTTTCACCCTTTGACATTCTAAACATCTAGCCACAAATCTAGCAGCATCTCCTTTCATCCCTTTCCATAAATATAATGGCTTCACATCGGCCAACATTTTTGTCACACCAAGATGTCCAGAGTATGGTGCTTCATGAACATCTTTCCACATAAGATTCCTTAACTCTTCAGAGTTAGGCACATACATTCTTCCTTTAAACCTTAGCAAACCATTGGGTTCAAAGTGAAATCCTTCGTACCTTGCATCTTGCAGATTAATTGTGAGTTCTTTCTTAGCTTTCTCATAGTACTCATCCTCCTTGCATTCCAGCAATACTTGGCCTTTAAAGTTGGTTTGGATTGTCACCATTAAGGCTATATGCCTCCTATGACTTAAGGCATCAGTGACCTGATTCTCCTTTCCCTTGATGTAGCTTATATTGAAGTCATAATCAAGTATCAATTCTAACCATCTTCTTTGTTGTGCATTAAGATTGGGTTGGGTGAATAGATATTTCAAACCATGATGATCAATTTTCAACTCAAAAGGCTTTCCCAACAAATACTAACTCCACATCTGCAATGCATGTACCACCGTTGCTAACTCAAAATCATGTGATGCATAATTTTTTTCATAGGTCTTCAACTTTCTTGATTCATAAGCTATAACTTTCCCTTCTTGCATCAAGACTCCACCTAAGCCTTCTCCCGATCACATATGTGATGACAATAAAGTCACCATCAGGATATGGTATCTTCAAAATTGAAGCAGTAGTCAACTTCTCCTTGAGTAGATCAAATTCTTTTTGGCATTTTTCCGTCCACTCAAAAATTTTCCCTTTCCTCTGTAATGAAGTAATAGGAAAGTCTATCTTGGAAAATTTTACAACAAAATTTTAATAGTAGCATGCCAATCCCATAAAGCTCCTAACCTCAGGTACATTCTTAGGTACTTTCCACTCTAACACTGCTTTTATTTTGGCTGGATCAACTAAAATTCCTTCAGATGAAATCAAGTGACCCAGGTACTGCACTATCTTCCAAAGAATGTACACTTAGAGAGTTTCCCATATAACTTATGTTCTCTTAACCATTGAAGAACTATCTCTAAGTGCTTGCAATGATCTTCCTCATTCTTGGAATAAATTAGGATATCATCCAAGAAAACCAAAAAAAACTTATCTAGGAAATCCCTAAACACGTTGTTCATTAGGTTCATGAATGATGCAGGTGCATTTGTAAGTCAAAATGGTAGAACTGTGAACTCATAATGCCCATATTTGGTTCTAAAGATAGTTTTAAAAATTTCTTCATCTTTGATCCTCAGTTGGTGGTATCCTGATTGTAGATCAATTGTTGAAAACATAGCCACTCCTCGCATTTGATGAAAAAGATCATCAATGCATGGTAATGGGTACTTATTCTTTATTGTAGCTTTGATAAGCATCTGATAATCTATGCATAAGCATAGTGTATTATCCTTCTTCTTCACGAAGATCACTGGATCTCCCTAGGGTGAAACACTGGGTCTTATCAATCCCTTGGATAACAACTCTTCTAGTTGTGCCTTAAGTTCCATTAACTTAGTTGTTGTCATCATGTAAAGCACTTTGGAAATAGGTTTCAATCCTAACACTATGGCAATGGAGAAATTGAATGCCCTCTTAAGCGGAAATCCAAGTAGCTCTTTTGGAAATACATTTGTAAACTTTCGCAAGATAGGATATTTCTCCATATTCACTTCTCCAGTTTCCATCATTTCACCTTCCTCAACCTCTTGGTTGTCTTGTGGTCCATAATAGATAATGTCATCTTGAGAAATGAATTCCTTACATTCATCAATTTTTTCCATCTTTAATACAAAGAGTTTATATCCTTTCCTTTTCACCCTATGTAGTTGCATAACAGAGATTTGACACAACTTGAATTCCCTAGGTGTCCCTTGCAATGTCACCCAGTTACCTAGATCGTCTAAGCACTCTATAGTTTTGGCATGACAATCTACTTTGGCTCTATGCTTCCAAAGCTAGTTCATTTCTAGGATGACATCATAAGATCCTAAGGGTGCTACATATAAGTTTACCTCTATTGAGAAATGTGGAAGTTTGACCTTTGCCTCAAATAAGCATTGCTCCACTGTTGCTCTTGTTTATTTTGCATATTCTACAACCTAAGACTTTGTCATATAACCAACTTTCCTAGTTATTTGATTAGCTACTCTAGGTGTAACAATTTTTTAGTAGCTCCAATATCAATAAGTATAGAAATAGGAAAATACCAAATAAAATATCTAGAGTTTCCACTAGAGTAATTTGATACTCCACTTGTCGATCATCCAAGGCAGCATGGATCTTTTGTTGGAATGTTATTTGTTAGGAAGGAAAAGGTTTTCCATGTGGTCATGTCCCAGGAGGTTTATTGGGACAATTTATAGCATAATGGTTTCCACCACATGTGAAGCATCTCGTTGTTGGTCCTTTCTTCCTTGCTGACCCATCAGGTCACTAGCATTTCCTCTAGCATTATTGATGTTGTTGTTATTAAAGTTATTATAACTATTCCTTATATGTTCCCTCCTTTATTTTCTTCCATTATTTTGGGGTCCTTTATTCCCTTGCTTTTGAGAATATTGCACTCATCAATCTTCCTTGGAATCTGAATAACTTGGGCTCCTCCAAACTTCTTTTGGTTTGTATTCTCTTGGCAAATTGAGATGGCTTTGAGCTTTTGCTCTTGCTTAACAACCTTCTCATATACTAGGTCCATAGTGGTTGGACCATGAACATCTACTTCATCACCTATCTGGATATTAAGCCTCATAATAAATTTTTTGATATAGAATCATTCATCCTTTTGATACATGGGTACATATCGTAACAAACAGGTAAACTTTTCCCAGTATTCATTTATTGATATCTCTCCCTATCTCAGATTCTAAAAATTAGTGAGTTTCTAATCATAAAAGAGTTGGGGTAGCCACCTTTTCTAGAATATTTCCACAAACTCATTCCATGTAATCTTCAAGGAGTCTAAGTTCCATTTTCTTGTTCATCCACTAGTTAGTGGTTTTTTTAAAATATTTGCTAAGTCAGAAGGAATATTATAATTATTCCTTCTATGTTCCCTCCTTGATTCTCTTCCATTATTTCAGGGTCCCTTATCCCCTTGCTTTTGAAAATCTTGCACTCCATCAATCTTTCTTGGAGTCTGAATAACTTGGGATCCTCTGAACTTTTTGTTTTTATTCTCTTCATGGATTGAGATGGCTTTGATCTTTTACTCCTACTTGACAACCTTCTCATATACTAGGTCTATAGTGGTTGTACCATGAACATCTACTTCACCACCTATCTAGCTATTAAGCCCCATAATAAATTTCTTGATACTGAATCATTCGTCTTTCTGATATGTGGGTACATATCATAACAGACGGGTAAAATTTTCCTAGTATTCATTTACTGGCATCTCTCCCTATCTCTGATTCTAAAAATTAGCGAGTTTCTGGTCATAAAAGAATTGGGGTAGCCACCTTTTCCAGAATATTTCCACAAATTTGTTCCATGTAAGCTTCAAGGAGTTGAGTCTGAGTTCCATTTTCTTGTTCATCCACTAGTTAGTAGCTTCTCTTGCTAACTAGTAGGCTCCCCATACAACTTTTGTGATCTTAGAATAGTTTTTTATCTCAAAATATTTTTCCATCTGTATCAACCAAGCCTTGACCTCTTCCCCGCTGGTGCTTCCTTTGAATGTTGGTGGTGTTATTTTTCTCATGTCCCTTGAAAGTTTAGTTGCCAACCGCTTCCTACTAGTTCCCTTAGTCCAAGATTGAGAATTCTCATTCTCATGCTCACAAGTGTGATCATGGGAATTTCCCCCCTCATCCTCATTATTGGGAACTTCCTCTTCATCATTATTAATTGTAACTTCTTGCTCCAATCTATCCCTTCCTTTCCCTTCTTGCTTAAGGTTTCCCAACTTTGTTTTGGTTTCGTCCAAGAGAACTAGGATACAGTCCAACTTGGCTTCAACTCCATCAAGACCTTGTTTGAATTCTTGTCTCCCTCCAAGATTAGTCCTTGTTCTCACCATCCCTTTCAAGAAAATGGTTATACCTAAAGGTTTGTCTTTATTAGATTCAATCATGTTTTTACTAATACTTATGGAAAACATTCAGATGAGCATTCATTCACACATAAAAAAAAATTCACATAAAATTTTGAGCACAAGCTTTGATAAACACATGATTTTTATTTATTCATAAGGATCTCAATATCCTTTCCATTTACATAGAATGACAATTCAAATAGTCGAGTGGAGAGTATCCCTCGGATTCGTTCTCCGACACATAACTCAATGGGGTGTACCCCTTAGATTTTTGGTCATCTCTTATTTGCTCATCTCTATCCCAAAAGGGGTAGTAACCTTTGGATTTATATTCTAACGTGTAGTTATGGGGAATATATGAATTTGATTCATCACTTGAGGAAATTACAATTACTTATGCTAAAGGAAGGACTCGAGGGTTCCTAAATATGAATGTTGGACTTACACCACTTTTTGAGGGCATATCCCTGGAAAGTGACAAGGTATCAAAATTTTTTGGTGAGACTAGAGGTAACTAGTTGAAATTGGCCTCCTCCTCCATCATTCTCTTAACTTGACTAATTTGAGAAAGGTCATGACTAATTATCTTAGTATCGTTTAACCAGACAATATTTTCATAGTTGGTTCCCTCTATCATATAAACAATGGCCTCTTTTTCCTTCTTTTCCCTTAGGTAGTGCTCATTCCTGATTACTGACTTTCTTGTAGTTAACCTAAGATGCACCATCTTGGAACAATAATTTCTAAACATTAGTCTCATTCAATGTTGGATGGAAAGTATGGTAAGCACATAGGTTCCAAAGCTAAACCTGGTAGCTTTGATACCACGTGTAACATGCCAATTGTTCATGCAAGTAAATTTTCTTAGGTTTTCACCTCAAGTAAATAACTATGTTTCATTCTCATTGCAATAAAAAAATTCTTTTCCAAAAGAGAACATGTGAGCATAGATGACAAAACAAATTCCCAAAGTATTGATTTCATTCTTAATATAATATTTCACATTTTATAATTTTCCAAAAATTATATACAAAGATATATACATTGCTCAACTGAGCTTCATAGCAATAGATACAAATGGTCCAAGAAACTCCTTTTTCAAATCTCAATCGCCATCTGTTGAGGAGAAGCATCGCTCAGACACTTTTCTACCAACCATGGACTAACTATAGTCCCTCACACATATACCACATATGGTAAGATGGCCCTCCCTTTGACAAAGATTTTGGTAAGGTAACCTCATAACTATAACCTTCCTGAGCTTAGTGTTGTGTCCTACATAACTAGAACTTGTATACCCACTACAATCTTGAACTAGCTTGCATAAAAGGAATATAGTGAATTGACAGTGCAACCAAAGGAAAATTACACTACTTTTTCCAAAGTATTTTTCACTCTTCTAGTGAAAATCATCCTATTCACATACACTACCCTAGCTCAATTTGATTTAAGACCATTAAATACTATGTATAGGTAATTTATTTCTATAGGTAATATTTAACCTTAGAAACAACCTATTCCCTTTTCCAAAACATAATGATATCTCTACCAAGTAATCATTAGTTACCCCTTCATTGGACAATCTAATCCCAGGTATATCATATGAACTTTCTAAGATTTACAAAACAACTTTGTATCAAATAACTCCTTAAGCTATTCATGCTTCATCAATCCTAGTATATAATACTATTGATATCATCCACTCCTTAATATGGATATGCACAATCACTCATAAGGAAATCTTAACAAGAATATTATTTTCCATTCCATTAAGCAAATATATATTTTCTCTATTTTAGCAAACTAATGCACTTCCCAAACAATACAATCAAGACACTCAATCTTTCCAAAAAATAGATAAAAAATAAAGAGAGAAAAATCTCATACCTGCTATACACTATACTCCAATTGACCAATTAGTTCCTTAGCCAAGCCCAAATTAGCTTTGCAACTCTTTCCACTTCTCAATTTCTTTTCACAAAATTTTCTCATAATAATTCTCATACTAGATATGACTTACAACTCTCCTCACAAATAAACACTCAACTCAAACAAGAATATCACAGATAAAAATAAACAAAATACAAGTGAATGCATATCGAAATGAGGAAAAAATCTCCTCCATTTATACAAAAATATGAGCCTTTGCTGCCTATAAACAAGCTTCTCAAAGTTACACTTCTCAACTCACTAGCTTGACTCAACAAACAAACAAAAGAAGGTGGCAGAATAATTTGATGCCTATCAAACACATTCACAACCATGGAATGAGTCACTTCATTCCTCATGATAACAAGAAAGACATTAAGAAATTCAAGGCAATGGTCTCCTACAGGTCAACTTATTTGGCTAGCTACATTTTTGACCAATTCATATTTCCATATGCTTGAATTCATTGTAGGTTTAAGACTTTTAATTGACTTGCACCATTCATACTTTGGTGCCACCAATTTACCATGTTTCCTATTCTTTTGATTATTGTTTTACAAACTTATTCAATGTTTATTTCCTGTGCTTTAGATAGCTTTGACTTTGTCTTTGCTTTAATACTAAAACATAACATTATCTTTATTTGTAGCATTGTCAATACTTTTCCCAGCACGTAAGAATGTTACTCACAACCTTTGTTAAATGTGCGGCTCACACTAATGTTACATTCATTATAATTTATATAGTGCATGTTTTATCATTATCAACACTTTGTATGCAAAGTTTATATGTGTGGTTTAAATGATATCAATGCACTATTACAAGCAGTGCCATATACTCTTTAAATTAACACATAATATAATATATATATATTATTATATTCTAAATAGCATGTACCTATTATGTATGTGTGTGTATACTCATTGATAAATAAGTTTATTTAAATATATATGCATATATCCATGTTACATCATTTCCATAACAATATCATATGTATATATATTTATATAAACTATCTGCCACCATACATATATTGAAATAATCATATGAGGACATTCCATCCGCGTCAACACATATGTGTAATCAATATTTTATATATGCACATATCTCATATATATACATTTCTTTATAAAATAAATCTCATAAATGCCAACTTATCGACAAACATATATGCATGCAGTGTATATATACATATATATGTCTTATTGTCCATTCGATGCCCCCATGCCCATGAGCAATTCATCCATGAGCATGCGTAGGTACATCTACCTATGTATACTTATGTATATATTAACTCATGTGTATGGGTTATCGTCAACATGTACATGTATACATATATTTACATTTCATGTATATATCTCATTGATTACACATAGCCATACAAGAAAGAACTCACATGCACCAAGCACTTATCACAAACCAAGGATCCTCACATTAGAAATCATGATCCTTTCTAATTCAATTACAAACATGACTAAAGGGTGACTTACCAATTTCCTGAAATTATGACGACTCAACTATACTTAGAAGTGAGTGTGTGTGAAAGCTCAATTAAGCTTCATTAAAGGTTACCCAACCAACCACTTCTCCTCAGTGATACTTCCCCTCTCTTATGGAGGATTGACCATGTATCTGCATTCAACTTAACACATTTTCAACAGTAGTTAGTCGTTCATCAAAACAATCATTTGCATTATACATTTCATAGTCAGAATATCAAATTCAATTGACATTTATTCCAGATATTCCTTTCATTATAAACATCATATGAAATTAACATTCATTCATCATTTTCCCAATGATTTAGATAAACATGTAAACACATGTATGTCAATCAGGGTTACAAATACATTCACATATTCAATATTTTAACCTATCATAGTAATAGTAAATAGATAAACACACAACGAGGTGTAACAGATGCAAGATTTCCAAATTGAATATGACAATGTACATATGATTCCTTGATTATAAAGGCAAGCTATGAGATAGGATTAGACAAGATCTTGACATGTGTCTTAATCCTATACAATGAGACAACTACCTCAACAAATATTAAATGACTTAGGACACAAACATTAAATGCCAAAAGATAAGTGACAACTAATACTTAACTAGAAAGATTCCCTCCTAATTAATTCTAACTAGAAAGATTCCCTCTTAGGACCTAAGTGGACTTAACATGTAAATAGGACCTAGATAGGTAAAACACCTATTTACACCAATACTCCCCCTTAAGTACAACTTAGGGAGTACTTATGAAAAGATGCAAAGATTGGTCCCATCTACAAGGTCATGTTAGGTACCCATGTACATACACAATACAATCTCTCCTGGAAATGGAAAGGAAAACCCAGGTGGGACAAAGCTCCTCCCAAAGAGATAAAATATAAAATACTCTCGATGATACGTGAGAAGGGAGATGTAAGACACATAAAATATATTGATTGACATGGTGCATCGATCCTAACTACTAACATCATTTTTTTCTGAATCATCCCTCGGTCTAACCATTTTAATCCAAATTCCTATGGGATTAAATTCGTAGTATTCCTCTCTTAATTAAATAAATCATTTTTATCTAATCAAGTCATCTCTTTGGATTAATTAAATCAATCCATCGATCCTAATTATCCTATTTGAGTAAATAATCAATTTTATTGATTAAATCTCTAAAGTCTGTTCATTAAATAAAATAAATTGAAACCTTATTTGATTTAATCTAACACCATCTTTTTTAATTAAATAAATCAAAATCCTTATTTAATTATTGTCTTATCATATTCCTCTCTTATTTGATTTAAATAAATCCATAAATCTAAGTCAAATAAGTCATATCATCTAACCTCTCATTAAATTAATTAACCCTTGATTAATTTAATCTCATCTCATGTCCCATCCTCTAGATTTTGCAAGTTGTACATGAAAATATATTTGAATTCATTTTGGTAAAAATCCTATTTTCACTCCTAGGTACATCTTGGAATATTCTCTCTCAATTTGAATTCAAAAATTCAGAGTCAACATGTACATCAACAAGGCATTTGCTCCATCTTACATGTCCTTTTGCCTTGAGCCAAGTGGCATTTATTGCATTTTCCCTTCCCTCTTGCATGTCATTTAAACAAATTTGAATTTCAAATATTGGCATTTATTGGCACAAACCCCAAATCTTGCACATCCATCATCCATTCATAGCTTGACAAGTGGCATCATATTATTGGATGAATGTTAGTCCAACATTGCTCAAATTTGGACATTCATCCATCTTGGAATTCTATAAATAAAGAGCTCATATCCTCATTTGATCATCCACAAACATTGCAAAGTTATTATGTTAAAATATTTAGCCATTTCCATCCATCATTGAATTCTTAGCTAGGATTTTTGCAGATTTGTCTTGGAGTTCTCATCTTTCATCAACAAAGTGGATCAATATCATCAACACAATCAAGCTTGCAATCTTAGGAATTGGGAAAGGGCCAATTTTCACATCAAATTGGCACCAATTCCCCCATGGGATCATGAGTTTGCACATCTAATTAGGATTTAATCTTTGTTTTAT
>VDFB02000017.1:168886387-168907104 GCA_007258455.2 Sequoia sempervirens
GAAAGTTCATATGATATGTCTGGGATTAGATTGTCCAATGAAGGGGGTAACTTATGATTACTTGGTAGAGATATCATTGTGTTTTGGGAAAGGGAATAGGTTGTTTATGAGGTTAAATATTAGCTATGGAAGGAAATTACCTATGTATAGTATTTAATGGTCTTAAATCAAATTGAGCTAGGGTAGTGTTTGTGAATAGGATGAATTTCACTCAAAGAATTGAGTGAAGAATACTTTGGCCAAAGTAGTGTAATTTTCCTTTGGCTGCACTATCAATTCACTATGTTACTTTTATGCATGATAGTTTAGGATTGTAGTGGGTATACAAGTTCTAGTTATGCAGGACACAATATTAAGCTCAGGAAGGTTATAGTTATGAGGTTACCTTACCAAACTCTTTGTCGAAGGGAGGGGCATCTTACCATATGTGATAGATGTGTAGGGGACCACAATTAGTCCATGGTTGGAAAAAAAAGCACTTGAGTGATGCTTCTCCTCAACAGTTGGTGACTGAGATTTGAAAAAGAAGTTTCCTAGACCATTTGTATCTATTGCTATGAAGCTTAGTTGAGAAATGTATGTATTTTTGTATATTTTTGGAAAAATGTAAAATATGAAATATTATATTGAGAATGAAATCAATACTTTGGGTATTTGTTTTGTCATTTATGTTCAAATATTCTCTTTTGGAAAATAATTTTTTATTGCAATGAGAATGGAACATAGTTATTTACTTGAGGTGAATATCTAGGAAAATTTACTTGCATGAACAATTGGCATGTTACAACATCCATAATCATAGCATGACATTTCTGCCATTTCTCTCCTGTCAAAGCTATTTTTTTCTTGTAGGTGATCCTGGAGTGTTGAGGAGTTCACCATAAACTCCTAAAACTCTCTCTATGTCGATAATAAGGTACCCAAACCTGAAGATGATGATAAAATTATAAAATAGATGATTGGGCATATTAAAGCTCTTGGATGTCTTTGTAGCTTAATTTATCAATATCTATTGTTTCAAATTGAATCATGTAAGGATTCTCATGAGGCTCAAAATAAATAAAAAACATTGTATGCAACTGCAGATGAAGTAAACATTTATCAAATTGATATAACTGATTAGCCTTGATCCTAAGAACTTTAACAACATCCAAGATTATATCACTAAGGTTAATGATCCAAGAGAGCAATGTAAATCATGTGAAATTGATAAAAAGGACATTCAATTGGTCTATAATGCATTGAACAAACTTGGTCCTAATTATGCAACTTTTGTTTCTAGATTTTATAATCATAGGTTGACTATGGGGTTTACATTTACTACACCTTCATTAACAACTTTTTTTGAGATGTTAATAAATGAGCAACAAAATATTTTTTCTATGGGTCTCATAAGGTTACCTAAATATCAAGCATTGTTGGTTAGGTAGGTGAAAGAGTTAGAAATTTTGATAAGAAACAAAAGAAATCAAAGAACAATCCACATTTAGATCAAGAACAAAATAAATCCTCTTCCAAAGAGAAATCATCTAAAAAGGAGAAGTCTAATTATTCATATTGCAAAAATATTGGACATGATGAACATTCTTGTTATAACAAGGATAATGATGAATTGAAACATCATAATCACATTGATGTACCTTCCAAAATGTTTGAGACAACTTCTTCAAAATATTCTAATAAGGACAAAGGTCATGTTCGTTTAGTTACTACATCAGGTAGAAAAGGACAAGCTCTTTGTGCTTCTACAAGTCTTGGATTAGGGAGATGGCTTCTAGATTCAAGAGCATCTCACCATATGGTATTTTCACGCTCTATATTCTCTTATTTTGAGACAATTTGTGCTGTCACCTATTTTGATAGGAAATAATGCATACATGAATGTAATTGGGAAGAGATATATTAATATTAGGGAGGGCACTATCAATGATGTTTTTTGTGTACCTCATTTTTCAAAAAATATTCTTTCCATCTATCAAATCACCCATGGTGGATCAAGGAGGATTGTGAATTCACTCTTGATTCAAATATCATTAGAAGCTTGGAAAGTAGAGAGATTATTACTATTGAGATGGTTGATCATGCATATCGGTTATACACCTTTATAGATTTTGCTTCTAATGATGGCTTTGATCCTTTGATTGTTGATCACACTTCTAGTGTGGACAATTATTTTGAGGAGACTTTTGGCTACTTGAACTTGGGTGTTCTCAAATGTGATCCTGCTCTTGAGCCTTATATTTCATCTCCTCCATCCTTTGTTGCATTTGATGATGCTTGTGTTGTCCTAGTGTAGCAAGATGTACATCATCTTCAAAATATGACTACATGGGATGAGTACTTGACAAACATTGTTGGTTTGTTTGTTGAGTCCCACATTTCAGATTTGGGAGACACCATTGATTGCAGACATCTTCTCTTTGATGGAGATGATCTTTCTTCAATTGTTGAGAGGTAACACTTTGACCCTCTTGTTAATTCTCTACATGATAATTCTTCATAGTTTGAAATGAGTGTGGATACTTTTGGATAAAATTTGGAGGAGGCTTCTTTGTCTCCAAAGGAGATATCTTTGTCTTTAGATTACATTCTACATTAATCTCTACTAGATTCTAGATTGTCACCTTGTTTAGTGTGGCCTAGAGAACCTATTTGGAGTGTGATAGATTTTGGCATCAACATGGAGACACTTGAGCATAGTTTAGAGATGTTACACATCATCCTTCTTCCCACATCTTCCTTTCAGGAGTGGGAAGACATCTTGCATATCATCTTGGTTTTGTTTCTTCCTAAGGGGAGGAATGTTGTTCGATGAGATTGGATCATCTTTAGCATTCAATGTCAAGAATCTACCATCATTGTAGTAGACGCTACATTGAGGTGGAGTTGCATGGTCTCTCTTCTTCTCTCTTATGAGGTTTCTTTTTCCTCGCATGGGGTTTTGTCCTCATTCTTCACTGAGAGGATTTTGTTTTTATCTCTCTTTTGGGGAGGAGTTTCTTCCCACAAGATTTTCTCCTTTTCTCCATTTGCGAGAGATTACATTTATACATGGGTACCTAACATGGCCTAGTAGTCAAGACCCATATTTTCATAATTTACATAATAATTTACTCCCTAAGTTGCACTTAAGTGGGGGGTGATAGTGTAAATATGTGTTTTACCTATCTATTTTATGTACAGGTCTTATTTACATGTTAAGTTTACTTAGGCCCTAGGAATATTTCTAAAATTCTTAGGTGTCATGTGATCTTATCTTATTTTATCATGTCATTTAATACTTATTTCCTAGGTCATTTAATATTTGGTGAGTTAGTTGTCTCATGACATAGGCTTAAGACACTTGTCATGGTCATGTCTAATCCTATGTCTCACCTTGGCTATATAACCAAGGAGTTCTAATTTATAAATCATTCTATTGGATTAAATTCCATTCAATCTCATAAAAATCTTGTTTATTGTATATTTATTACGTTTGATCTAATATTGCATCCATTTTTGTAAATTTATGCTCTTTCTTTTCTCACATGTAGGCTTGAGTCCTTGAGTGACTCTAACAATTCCTTATTATTTCAACTTGATTTTAATTTAATATAATTTGGCTCTATTTCCTATTGGATAGGCATCAATCTTGATAACTAATGACTCAATCATTCACCTTCAAAGAAAATAAATTATATAAATAGTACTATAGGAATTAGTTTTAGTATTTGTGCAATTTATGTTCAATAGTTTAAATAAGGAAATTTAGTAGTGAACTTTATCATTTAAATAATTTCATAAATTGTGTAATTGCACCGTCATATTGCATTTTCTCCAATTATGACTAAATAAACTATATAAGAGGTTATTTATGTATTTGGTTAGTCTTTAAACCAATGATAACCTTTGGGGTTAAACTTACTTTGGATACAACTACAAAATTTACACCTTGCAACACATTTTATTATTTTTATCCTATTTAGGATATCTCTAATAACATCTTACTAGGCATTGTTTGCTTTGTAATTACTATTGCATTATTAGGTTCATGAGGATTTATGAATGTATTAGCCTCTCTATTATTGGTTTTCTTGCCTTGTAATTTGATTAATATCCAATTCCAAATAGAGTTTCCATTCCTTAGATAAGGAGAAATAAATTTTTATAGCAACAAAGATCTCTTGCACTTTGGGATCAACTAGGCCCAATAAGGTGTTCTTAGAGATATCCTAAATAGGATTTTAAATTTTATATAGTTGGTTAGTCTTTAACCCAGTGAAAACCTTTGGGGTTAAACTTACTTTGGATACAACTACAAACTTTAAACCTTGCAAATCATTTTAGCATTTTTAATCCTATTTAGGATATCTCTGAGAACACCTTATTGAGCTTAGTTGAGCCCAAAGTGTAGGAGAGATTATCTACTCTCATTCATTAGCCTTAAACCCTCTATATAGTCTATTGATAAAACCTTGTTGTACCCTCATGAACGAAAACATGTAGCCTTGAAGGTGAAACTATGTTCTATCTAGAAGAGAAATTTTGAGAACTAACAATTGATATCATTGTTGGGGATAATTTAATTTAGAATTCAATTTAAAGGCCTTGGCTAATCAACAATCATAGTGTAGATAGGGGAAGTTGATCCTTGATTATTATTTTTTTAAAATTTGTTGATATAAAAAGTTATTTATCCTTTCCTAAGGAGAAGTGACTCTATTTGGAATTAGGTCATAATCAAATTAAAAGGCAAGAAAACCAATAATGGAGAGGAGTATCCATTCATGAAATCCCCATGAACCTAATAATGAAACAACACATCTAGGAAGGCAACAAGAAATATGGAATGTCCAAGTAAATGTAAGTCTACTAAACCTATTCCATCAAGTATTATTTAGAAATAAATAGTTTTCTTGAGTTAAAAGACTAATCTCCACATGTATCAGGATTCAAATAACTCAAAGTGATGAAATATTAAGAGATTATTGGAGGGATGATAAGTATGAATTTGGTATGCTTATGATTGAAATACCAATGGCTACAAGAAATAAAAATGCATCCCCTATTAGAAATATTATAAATGTGAATGTGATTAATCCTTCACAAGTAACAATACCATAGGTGAATATACATCATAACTCTCTCACATCCTCTCATGATACTAACCACGAACAAGTTTCCCCATTTCATGATGTTAAACAACCAAATGGAAAGAAAACAAACAAAGGGAAAGGAATTAAATGAGAGACATGATTTTATAGACCATCTCAAAAATAGGTAGTGAGAAATTAAAGATCAAATAAAATTTTGCAGTATGCCTAGCTAGCACAAAATGCTCAAGAGTTAATCATAACAAGCAACTAAATCAAAACTAGGATGCTCAAAATATTCAACAACAAAAACCCCAAATATAGTATGCCCCTAATGTTTGAAATTAGCATGTGAATCAATAGAGTAATTATTTAATTAATATGAGGCCCAGTTTAGGAGGCATGCTAAAATATTTCTTCAAGTTAGGAAGCCTCTTAGGACTAAAAGCTACACAAATTTAGACTTCTTTGGTATCCCTAGTTTTACCAATATAATTACAAATGTGATAAGAGGAAAGATACTGATATTTCAAGGTAATAATGCTATCAAAGGAAATGATTTTTTTTGACACTTTATCAATATCATGGATGAATATGAGATTGAGGATGAGGATGTAATCATGAATTTTTTTGCAATCCTTAGAGGAAAGTGAAAAAAAGTGATATAGAAGTCTCCTAGATAACAATGTTGGCACACAGGAGGAGTTAATGAGAACTTTTAGATTATAGTATAGGAAGAGAATAGATCCCAAATTTTTCATCCATGAACTCACAACCATTAAGAAGGGTGTAAATGAAATAGTTGTAGAGTTTAATAGTATGTTCATCATGATGATGAGGAAGTTTCCACCAAACCTAAGACCTAATGATTCCATGTGTCTTGTCCTATATGACGATGCATTTAGGCCAAAATTGGGTACCGCCTTGGAGAAAAAAATTCATTGACTCTCAAGGAGGAATATTCTATTGTCATTAATGTTGAGAGTAATATGAAATAATCCAAAAAGCACAAGAAGGGAGAAGATGTCAAGATTTCCTAGCTTGACAAAAAGCATTGAGTAAGCCACTAATTACTAATAAAATCTTAAAAAATTGATGGGTGTGGTAAGAGATCTATCATGCAAGGTAGAAATGAATAAAAAATGGCTACCACCTCCAAATAATGAAACTCAATTTAATGAGGGCCATTAATTTGTATAATACGCCCTATAATTATGACTAGTTCCAAAGACCACAATAACATGACAGTTAGGATGCTCATGGGAAAAGGAAATTCAAGAAACAAGGTAAGGTGACTTCAGATTGTCTTTGGGAGGATAATGTGCATTTTCAAGACACACTTATATGGTGTGATATTTGCTACATCCTTCACAATGCTACAAATTGTGTGGTTTTCTTAGTCAATAACAATGATTAGGACAAATATTTTGCAAGATTAATATATGTTTTAGAGGATGGTGAGCTGGGATAAAATCAAAGAGGGTGTGCTTTGAAATTTGGTGAGGAGGGCTAGGGAGAGGATGATGGCAATGGAGATGGGTCTATTTTTCTTGTGTCTCATTTGGTGCTGCCTGATGTTTCTCATCGAGGTAAGGTTTTATTTCTGGATCTTTTTCGGGTTTCTAGGATCGTGGGTGTTGCTCGAGAGGTGCTTGTGGGAGGTTTTTCTCTCTTCTCTACACTCGGTGATTTTTGGGAGCTTCCTCATACAGGTTGCTACGGTGGCCTCTTTTCTTTAATGGGTGGATTGCGGATATTGAGATATCGTGTCCATTGTCTTGGCTCTCCATTTTTTGTTGCATGCTCTTCCTTTTAGCTTAGAGTGTTGAGTAGGTGTGGCTGAGGGGGTGGAGGTTTGGAAACAACAATTTCTCGATGAGGGATGGTGATGCCGACAATGATGGCACCCTGGCTAACGCCTCCTCTTGCAGCGCAGGTGCTGGGAGGGCTTGCACCATTTTCTTGTGGTGGAGATTTGGTGCAAACAGAGTGGAGAGGTCCATATTCCCTCTAGTGTCTCCAAGCTTTGATGCTTTCTATTATGGTCCCTTTGTTTCTTGGCGCGAGGCTCTCTCTTTGGCCTCAGTTCTTCTGCAGGACCTGTGGAATGATGTTAGGGGATGGGTGCCCCTTGTTTTGTTCAAAGAGTTGGAGTGGCGAAGAATGGATGCTTTTCTCCTTTTGTTGCTTTTGGTGACTATGGAGAGGTCCATGGTGCGGTCTCGTGGTGCCTTTTGAGGTTTGGAGCAGCTTTGATCATTTTGACTCATTGCTCTATTGTCCTGTTTTGGAGGGTTTCAACTTCCTGTTTGCAGTCCCCTGGGTTTGCTTTTTTTTTAGGCTTTCTATGCTATATTTTCCTTTTCTCTTGATTCTCCTATTGTGGGGGCTGTGCAGTGCTTGTTACTTCCTTGGCATTGCTTGGAGGACTTCGATGGTGTGTGGTTGTGGAGGTTCTCGTAAGGTGGATTGGTTGGAGGATTGGCCTATTCTTGGTCCTATTCAGTGTAATGGGATGGCTTGGGGGCTTTCTATGCTAGCTTGTTTTCTAACTGGTTCCTTTTGGGTCTCCCTTAGCCCTCTTCTAATGTCATTTTGGTGGTATTGTGGTGGTATTTCTTGCCTTGGATGTGTAGTGGGTGCTCCTGGTTTCCCTTTTGTGGATTGGTGGTGCTTCCCTTGGGTTGGCTCTGTGGAGATTTGGCCTATCTTTGGCTTTGACCGGTGTGTTGGGGTAGCTTGGAGGCTTTATGGTTTGGTTGTCTCTCAGTGTCCTTGTTGGGGCTCCCTTGTACCTCTTGGGCCTGGTCTACTTTTTTTATCCTTGGGCTTGGATTGCTGCTCAATATGGCTCTTTGGTGTACAAATTGGGGTTTATCTGTGGTTGGTTGGGTTATGCTTATGGTGTTATCTTTGGGCCCAACTATGTGCTTTGCTTGAAGAGTTCTCTGCTTCCTCCTTCTTGTATCTAATACTTGGGCTACCTTGGGATGTGGTGTTTTCCCTCCCTTCTGATTTCACTTTCTACTGGGATCTACAACTTGACTCTTCTATTGAGGGGGAGATTGTTCCTTTTGAGGTGGATCCTTCTTCTATTGAGGTGGCATTGGAAGTCGTAGTGGTGCTCGGTAGATCTTCTCCTTTATGTTGGCTCTTATTAAGGTGTTGCTTGTGTAAGGAGGAGAGTGGTGTTTTTAGAGGTTTTGGGTCTCATTTCATCCTCTCTTTTGGTGGTGATCCCCCTCCTTTCGAGGTGGAGGTTGGGTTGGCATCCCTAGTGGGAAGGTGTTGTTGGGAGGCTACTATTTACAGTTTGGTGGGGTGTTGTTGCAAAAAAGATGTTTGTATGGGGATGTTTTCTTCACTGGCTCATCCTTGTTCTTCTCATATTGAGGTTGATAATTTGGACAAGTTGTTTGCTTTGATTGGGAACTTTGGTTGCCCTTGTTTTAAAGGTTCAGATGCAAGTTGGAGCTGTATCAGTGATGTCTTTCTTGAGCAGATGGTTTGTTGTTCGCCTGGCTGGTGCAAGGCAGGTTCAATGTTTACTTATGGTTTCCAAGTCCTAGTTAAAATTTGGTTGTGTTGGGATCTTGTCCCTCTCTTGTTATTTGATGCAACTTGTGTAGTCATGTCTTCTTGTTAACTATAGCTATTGTTTTGCTACTAATTGTATGTGATTTATCTTTTCTAACTTGGTTGCCTTTGGACAAGGTTATAAGCCCTTCAAAACCAGTTGTAATGGCTTTGGGGCCCCATAAAACCTACTTTACCTCTAATAAAACAATGATGAGGATGAACATTGATCCAAGATAATGTGAATTACAAATTCATGATTTTGGATATTTAAGGGAAAATATGAGGCAAAAATATAAGGGAAGTACACCATAAGATAAGGATAAGAGAATTCTTATTGAATCTACAAGAATACATGCTCAAAATGGGTATCAATTGAGCAATATAAAATTCCCTTTATTGGATAAGGTCAGTGTTGCAATGTCGAGAGGAAATGAACCAAATTAAGAAAATAAAAAACATAGGGTAAGAGATGAAGATAAAAATGGTAGTCCTACAAAAGTGATAATGAAAATGAAAAAGAATCCAAAATAATAGAAAGTAACCATGAAGAAGTATCTCCCAAAATATAATTAAGGTGTTTCACCTTTAGGAAAAAATGGTGCCTCTATATGAATTGATTTGATTGCTAGGGGTGCAACAAATTCTATTTCAACCATTGGGAGGTAAAGCTAAAGATAAAGGAATAAAGGAGACAAAATGTAAGGATCATATGCCATGTGGTTTATTTATGCATAATGCTTGATGCTAGTAATAACATTATTCTTCATTATGCACCTTTACCTAACTATACCCATGTGGATATGACAAAATTCATGAGCTAAGTTAGAATATTAGTACCAATATGAGAACTCCTTAGAATACTAGAACATGGGGATAAAGTTTTATTTTAGTATTATAAAAAAAGTTGATCAACCTACTACTAGCCCTAATTATGTTGTAAATGTTGTGAAAATGTGTATCAACCTTGTAATTACACAAGATTTACTATTGATAGCTGAGTGCGAGGGGTGTAGGGGGTATCCCCCCTGCGGGGTTTGGGGGAAATGCCCTCAAAAGCCATATTTTATTATTATAAATTTGGATCGTTCATCATTAGGTCTTAGATCTTTCATCATTAGGTCTTAGATCTAATTGTAGATATTTGGTTGGCTTGTCTTGCCCTAGAAGGCAACCCTATTTTATGAGGGAATTATATTACAACTGTGTAATGTGATGTATTCTTAGAGTTTGATAGCTGTCATGTTGCCTCTAGATCTCTGGTTGGTGATACTTTGTGAGAAGCTTGCTTTCTAGGTATATTGTAATCTATGTGATTTTTGAATAATATATTTGGTGGATTTTGGAGCATGTGGGGTTTTTTCTCTTGAAAGGGTTAGACAAGAAGGGTAGATAAAGGAAAGATGAAAGAGATGATTTGGAGAGTCTTCTACAACTTAGATAGTAATTATTATGGTAGGGTCTAAACCTTTTGTTAGTTCTTTGTTTGATGTGGATTTTTTTTGGAATGTTTTTCTATATTTGTGAAATCAATATGAAAATAGATGGTGATTCCTTATGTATTTGGTTGTGAATTATGTGAGTTTTTCATGGGCATGAGTAACCACCTTGTCTAAATTTTTGCATAAATAACCAATATATGTGTATAAGTTGAAAAGGAAAAGTATGTGAATGAAATTGTTGTAATGTGTTAAGTTTCGTAATGTGAATGTTATGTGGTGAATATTTGGTTAGAAATATATGTGACTAGTGCTTTCTATAAAGGTTGTGAATTGTATGTGTAAGTTTTGGGATAGCTATGTGACCCCTAGCTCGAGGGTGGGTTCAATTTACAACCCTATGGTTGGGTGGAGAGCACATTGGCCAAGATTGTTATTTCTTTGTTGATCTTTCTTTTTCAGGTACATGTGTTAAATAAGGAAGATTATCTTGGGACTTTCAACCTATGGATTTCAAGAGAGAAACATGTTGGTCTTGTGGGGGTTTATAATGTTTTTAAGAACCTAGGGATGCTTTGTAATTTAGAGTTCAATTATGGTTGAAGGTATTATACTTTACTTGTTGAAATGTAATAAGAAGAATACATGTTATTTGTTGTTATATGAGAGTATTCTAGAATTCAAATGATAAGATTAATTTAGAAAGAACCAAGTTTTAATGAAAGATTTTATGTATAGGATGTTGTATAAATGTTTAATACATACATTTTTCAACAATGTTTAATTTTAGTAAAATAAAATTTCTAATGTATATTCTAGGGTATTTTTTTATAAAAATAATAAATAATAATTTTAGAAAAATAATATCAAAAAATTAGCTTAACCCAATTGATTAATCAATTGTTGAGGTTACAACACTGTTGCCCCTATGCCAAACCAGAAACTATTATAAAGTAGTTTCAAATATTTGATCATAAAAACTGATAAGGATGATATTGAAATATATAATTTAATAGGTTTTTCATTTATTAATCTCATAAAAACATATTTAAAAATTATACCAACCCAGATCATTAGTTGTGATTTGTTAAGAAAACATTGACATCTTTTTTTATAATAATAATCCGTCATAAAATAGAATTACATAATTGATCATACAAAATGATAGACAAATAATTAGTAGATAAAATTTAAAGGGTTTCTTTGAAACGAATATTTTTATAACATATCCCAAAATAAGATCAACCTAGTAAACCAACTAAAACTTATGTTTAAAACATTACTATCCTCTATTTTAAAACTAAAAACAAATTGACAAACAAATTTGAGAGTAGAACCAAGTAAGAATTTCATGAAATCATTTTAATCCAAGAGAATTGAAATATGTTTCTTTCATCTTCTTCTTTTTTCCAACCTTCAATAATATTTATGAATATGAATATATGAATATATATATATATATAGTTTTCATTGCAAATAATCAATCAAGTAGAAAATAAAATAAATGAATGACAGCATATTGAAGAACTAATGTAAATAGAAATCCAATAAGAAATCAGGCTATATAGAGTTTCAAGTTAGTTGGGAATTAGTTTCTAGTTGTAAATTTAAATGTTTAGTTAATTTGTGCTTAATTATTATTATATTATTGATGAAAATTAAAAGACTATCTTTTCCTTTTAAGAAACCAACTTAAGAAAAGTAAATGAACTATTTAATTCTTTTACTAACATTAAGATTTAATATTCAACCTCAATTACTTCAAGAATTCAAACCTCAAAGTTAGACTTGAGAGTTTTTCAAGTGTATTAATTTTGAATAATGATTAAATGAAATAGTCATATTTGACTTGTGCATAAATAAGGAAAATAAATTGGTCAAAACAAATCTTATAATTAATACAAACTTTAAATTTAACAATTGATTTTATAGTTGAAAAATATATAAAATGAATATATAGGAATTAGAATTATATAATTATATTTGTCCCAAGTTATAAGTCTAAATATTAGCATGCAATTCAATTGAACAATTAGACACATTTAGATTTATTTAATGCTCTATTGTTTTAATATAATTTTAGAATATTGATTAAATTTATTTAGTTCTTAATTATTCAAGTAGAATGAGTTGAACATATATTATTATCAATTTCCTTATACCTTTAGTTTTAGTGATAAATCTCTAGTTAAGAATATGGAACTTATTCATGAATGTGCACCTTCTCCTTGAGGTTATTTTTTTAAGATTAATTAGATGCATTCAAGGTTAGAAGCTATAGGAAGGGTTGTTATTAGACTAGATTATACCTACCACCTCATCATCCTATGTGTGGTGTGTACAAGATGGCATCGTAAACTTGATGTCATCGAATGTGCTTAGTATGTTTTCCCTAGTTATATATCTTGCTTGAGTTCCAATAAAAAAATTAGGGTTTGGGTTGTGATTAAGAAAGAGAAAATTTTGGGCATGAAATTTTCCCCATGTAAATCACTGTGTTGTGGTATGCATGATATTTATGTTTAATTTTTTGTAACTATTGTAAACATCTATAAAGTTTTGTATTATCTTCCTCTCAAGATTAGTGTAGGAAGTTGTTCTGCTACCCTAACTTCCTTACAGTAAATCAGAAGGATAATGAAGATACTATTGAGGTATATTTAGGAAATTCCATATCCAGTAATCAATCTAATGTTGACCCCTTTTATGCAATATTATTGATTAATGGATGACTTATTCAAAATTGCATGTTGGAATCTGGTGCTTAAAGTAATGTCATGACCCATACAATCATGAATGATCTAGTATTTAAGGTGTTCAAATTCTATGGTAAGTAATTTTTCATGGCTCTGGTGCTTCCATTAATGTCACAAACCTTACACATGAATGATCTAGTATTGAAGGTGTTCAAATCCTATGGTAAATACTTTTCCATGGGCTATAAAGAAGTGACCATTGAAGGCATGAACAAAGTGAAAGTTTAGTTGGTTGTAGACTAAAATAAGTCTTTCTTAATGGACATAATCATTATTGATTGTCCAACTAAGTGAGGTATGTTGTTCTCTAGAAAATGGGTTGCCTCAATAGGTGGTAGTATACAAATGGAACTATTGTATGTTATTATTCCATTATAGGGAAAAAAGGTCAATTTGCATAGCAAAAAGGTGTAAAAAATTGTTGATAATAGGTATAAAATTATTAATAAGTGCATTATATTGATGCAAGACCTGATCACTTCATTTGGTATTGTGAAGAATAAATTCATGAGGCTGCTAAGTCCCCTCTTCCCTCTAGTCATACTACATATGCAAATGAATTATGAGCCATGCTATTTGATGGTGTATGTTCTAGAGATAGTTCAAGGGTTAGATTTATTCTTATATCATCTGATGGTAAATCCTTGAAATATGCATTTAAGCTAACATTCAAATGTGCTAACAATATTATAGAATACAAAGCTCTAATACTAGGATTGAATGTTGCTCACAAATATGTGATTATATACAAAGGATTCTTGAAGATTCAAAATTGATTTCTCAACAAGTAAAGAACATGTATGCAACAAAAAATGAAAGGTTGAAAATGTATAGAAATGTTATTTGGGATACTATTGAGATATTTGATGTAGTTGATTCAGAGTGGATTGATAAATCAAAAAAATGTTGTTGATGATGTTTTGGCTAAGGAGGCATCCAAGTTTGACTTGAAGTTGATTTTTTCCTACTATCATTATAGCATCAAGGTCCTCACAAGGCCTAGTATACCTCATAATATTCACAATTGGTAGGTGTTTAATGATAATCAATATATTTACAAGTTTTTAAATTGCATGGATACATTTGATAAATAATTGATTAATTGGGAGTCCATAATCAAACTTGAATATATGATAAAGAGATCTTGATGGGTTCAAAAAATTAGTACAACTAAAAACCAATAAAATTAATAAACTTTTTAGTGGAATTAGTGAGGATGTTTGATAGTGTTGATCATTATACGAATAGGAACTAGCTAATTGATGAAAGTAACATAAAAGGTGTGAATATTTGTATTAAGGCTAAAACTAAGATGATCTACATTGTTAAGAAATTTAATCTAAGAAACAAACTCTAATAACACTATTGAAAATATTTAATAAGTATTTTTCATGGTTGTATGATGAACTAAAAGTGTATATGAAAGATATGTTCCAACATAGGACTCATGTTCAACCTAATGTAAAAACCTTTCCATCAAAAGCAAAGACTAATCAATTCTACTCTTACCCCCAAAATGCAAAAGGAACTAATGAGGCTAGAAAAGATGGGCATCATCAAACTAATATAGCATTCTAAGTGAGTATCCAATATTATTCTAGTCATGAAGAAGAATAGGGACATAAAACCATATGTTGATTTTAGGAATCTACATTTCAAATCCCTTAAAGATAATTACCCTAAAAAAAACACAAGAGAACATTCAAAACTCCTTGGGGTACCTATATATATATGTGAGAATGTTGTTTGGCATCAAGAACACAAAGTAACCTTTCTAGAGAGCCATCGATTTGATAGCCTCATAGAAAAAATCATGGTGGTTTACCAAGATGACATAACAACCTAACCCAAGGATATGAAAGATCATTACAAGCGCTTACATAAAATATTTAAATGATGTCTTGAGAATGGGATTTCCTTGAATCCCAAAAACATATATTTGGTGTAGAAGAAGGCAAACTAATAGGACACATTGTGTCCAAAGATAGAATAAGGACCGGTTCAAAAAGAGTAAAATTAATTGACCTTAATATAAAGCTTAACACAATTAAGGGAGTGCAATCTTTTTTCAAACAAATCAATTTCTAGAGGAGGTTCATACCAAAATTTACTAAAAATAAAAAAAAGTGATCTCTAAGATTTTGAAGAAGAACCAATTAGTCACTTGGAGTGATGAACTTGCTGACGCATTCATGAAGATCAAGGAAGAAATCAAACAAGTGTTAGTTTTTGCAAGTCTAGATTATTCTAGACCCTTATTACTCTTCTCATTTACCTCCTTTCATATAATTATTAGTACACTACTCCAAAATAATAAAGATGTATATAAGAAGTCTATTGGAAATTTTATTAAGTATTTGAAAGGGGTAGAATTGAAGTATTCAACAATGAAAAAAGGAACTTATGTCCTAATCAAAGTCATCAAGAATTATAGACCATTACTTAGTAAGAGAAAATATAATTGCATATTTACCATGTTGGGTCAAAAACCATTGCTCCAAAATTCTAGAATATATTTTTACCTTCAAGGCCAAGGATTGTCTTCAGGACCTAAAACTAAGGTTTGTAGATGGACTATGGAGGCTTTAGGGCCAATTGATGAATTGGATAATCTCTCCTATACTTTGGTCTCAACTTAGACCTAGGAGGGTATTCCTAAAGGTATTCTGATTAGGATTGAATGTGCTAAAAATAAGACAATATAACAATTTACAACTATATCCAATGTGAGTGTAACCCAAAATATTGTCACTAGGTTAAAGACTAACAAATTTCACTAATAACCTCTCATATAGCTAATAATATCATAAGATGAAGGAAATTATCCATGATTTATAAAATTATTTACTTGATAAGGTTTACAAAAGATAATTACCTACTTGTGTTACTAAATCATGAACTATAAATATACTAAAGATGCTTATAAGTTGTTGGTAAAGAGTTTTGTTTATTTAAAGAGTGTGCAATTGAGTCATTTATTTCTAAAGACCAATGCATATTCAATGGGTAACATAGTCAGCTCTCTTCAGGTGGATACTTCTATAATGGAGCTCTCTTCAGGTGGTGCTTTTTTTCTCAAACTTGGAGAAGGCAGGAATCCCTGGTTTTTAGGGGAGCATTAGTGGTCGGTGTGATGATGGTGTGGTGGTGTAATATGGGTGTCATATGGCTGTCCTACTAATGGGTTTTCTAGTGGGTCCTCTTTTTTGGAACCCAAGAACTTGGTTTCAGTCCCTTCAAATGTTGTGGACATTCGTACTTGTACTACAAAGGTGGGTCCCTAAAAGCCTTTGATTATGCCCGGGTTTTTCTTCTAGTACTATACTTGATATTCTCTCTATTGATAAAGAGGGTGGTGGTTAGAAGTATGTTCAAGCCTTTGCTACTGGTCCCAAATGATAAAATCTTTTTGGTGCTAAACTAAAAGAAAAAAATTACCTCACCTCTAGTGGAATTTCATGCTAGTCCTTGTATTGGTGAGTTTTTTATTTCATTTTTTGATAGTATTATTGAGAAAATTGTTTCATCGATGGATTTGTTACTAATTCGTAAGTTTTTAGGCCTGTGTCCAAATATTGAGCTGGTTCACAACCTCTCTCTCAAAAATTAGCATCTTAAGGGCTAGGTTGATGTGGCTACTATGAAAAAGGGTTTTTTCTCTTTCTATTTTACTTGTGGATATGATTTTTTGGATGTTCTTACTAGTGGACCGTGGATGATTATAAAATCTACACTAGTTTTGAAAAAGTGGGAACCTAGTTTTAACCCTAGTTCTTTTCACTTTTTCGTCGGTATGGGTTCGCTTTCTTGGACTCCTATTAGAGTTTTGGGATGAAGAAGTGTTTAAAGGGATTGACAACACCTTTGGCTATTTGCTATATATTGACCAAAAGACTTCATCTAGAAAAATGACGGTGTATGCTCAATTTTATGTGATTGTGGACTAGTTTGTAGATTTTCTTGCATCGGTGAAGATTAAATCTAAACTTTGTGAGTGGAATCAAGTGGTAGAATTTGAGTTTATTCATTTTTCTTGTTTCCTTTGTAAAAAAGTGAGCCATTGGGCTAAAAGTGCCCAAACAAGCTTCAAAAAACCCCTCAAAGAGTAGAGGGAGAAGGGGAGGATGACAAATCTCAAGGCTATTGGTGCTGAGGATGAAGAGTGGATTGATAATAATTTTCAGCCTTTTGAGACTATCTTGGATACATCTACTATTGATAAATTGGCAGCCTTGTCAGTGTTAGCCCTTGAAGAAGGTTAGTTGGAAGTTACAGGCTTGAATTCTTCTCCTATTATTGATGAGGAGCTTGAGAAGACTAATAATGTTGAGCCTTTGAAGAAGGACATTTCTAGTGATATTCTTCCCAATATTATTTGTGACATTCTAATTAAGGTGGGTCATGATGGATTAAACCAAGATGACCCACCTGTGGTTTTTAAGAAGTATAATGTTGTTGTGAATAACTCCCTGTAGCCCTTTATGGAGGAGGTTCATACCTCTGTTGGGGATTGTGAAAATGCTCATGATGGGAGAAATTTTTTATCGTAGATTGAGATTTGTGAGCCTATTGAACCCCCTTATACCATGGTCAAGAGTAGAAATAGAAGAAAACCTACCTCACCCTCAAGAGTTTCTACTAGGAATAGGTAGAGATTAGACTATGGATCTAAACCTAGAGGGAATGGTAGACCTTCATCACAATAAGCTTAGGAGAAGGAAAGTAGAATGGATATAGTTGAGGGTACATAGAAGACCTTTCTTGAGATGTGCTTGAAAAGCACACATCATAAATCCTCATGAAGATTATTTTGTGGACTATCAAAGGGTTGAATAAACCTCATAAACAATTCTCCTCTCTAATTTGGTGAGAGATCATAGACCTGATATTTTTTTAATTTAGGAGACTACTATGGTAACATATAAGTTGGATAAAGTTAGGAACAAGCTCTTTAAAGACTTTGGGTTTCATGGATTTGATGTTGATGGGGCTTCAGGCGATGTTGCCACTTTATGGAATCCAAAGGTTGTGAAAGGAGTTGCTCTTTATAGATAATCTAATCATATTGCACCTCTTTTTCAGAATGAGAAGGATATTTTTTCCTTTATAATTTCAAATATATATGCCCCTAACATGAAGTGTGCTAGGAAGTGATTCTGGGGTAGTTTGAACTATTTTAAATATTTCTTTCTAAATTCAAATTAGTTGGTTATGGAGACTTTAATAATCCTTTGAATGATGTGGGAGAATAAGGGCAGCCCACAAATTGTGATGACAACATATTTATCTAACAAGCTTCATTAATGATCATGCTCTGATAGATGTGGATCTCCAAGGGCTTCTTATTTTGGTCAAAATAGAAGAGTTGGTGAGGCCTCATCCGGTGAAGCTTGATCATGCTCTTCTCTCTAGATTGGCTTCTTTCCTATTCTTGTTCTCTTACTTGCTTACGAGGTTGGGTTCTAATCACTTTCCTATTTCTCTTTCGGTGGATTTTGGGGAGGAGGAAATATTTTCCTTTTAGATTTGAGTGAATGTGGGTAAATAATCTAGATCTTAGAGACAAAATTTTCTCTTGGTGGAGTATTAGATTTGATGTATCTACAATGTATAAGGTAGAAAAAAAGCTTGCATTTGTGAAGTATAACATTCATACATGGAACAAGTCCTCCTTTGGGTAGATTTTTCATAAAAACCTTTCTCAAGGAGGAGCTTCATGTTTTGAAATAGTTTATTCAATCTTCGGTTATGATCCATGTTGTTCAACAAAAGAATGTGCTTCTTTCTTGGTTGCATAATGTTGGTGCTCCAAATATCAACAGAACAATTGAATCCTAAAGACTAGCCACTTTCTTATGTTCAGATTCAAAGGTTGATTTGGCCAACTAAAGGAAATGGGATTAACACACATTTCCCCTACACTTCAACTCTGTAAGACTTAGGGGGTGACCCTTCAACAATACCTAAAGATCTGGACATACAATTAACATGATATTTCTTAATAGATAATGTTCTCAAAATTATGCTAAGAAACATAAAATATCACTCAGTATTGGCAAGACATTGAGTGAATTTCACTAACCAGCATGAAGACAAGGTAAACATATAACTCAACATACAAAATTGAAATGATTTTTAATTTTGAAGATTTGGGACCAAGCTGAAAATAGTAGAAGCATGAAAACTTGACCAGTGCCAGATAAATGGGCTATGGAGTCACATAACAAGCAATTCATCCTACAATGTTGAACATGTTCTGAAGATCTTTGTAATTGTTATCAAATTTTGACAACAAGATCACTGAAGTTTCATCTGATAATCATTCTTTAAAAAATCCACCAGAAACATAACACTCATGTCACACTTGTTGAATAAATTACACTATTCTTTGAATAATAAGCAATAATAAGTTCAACTTGTGATTTATTAAAGCATTTACATCATTCATAAAATAGAAGGAAACAACAGATGTAACTCAATGCAATAAAAGATTCAGATAATTTTATTAGTGAATCTAAAAGAGTAATACATCTCAAAAATAGAGACAATTATCAGCTAAAATATAAACATGAGAGCACAACTCAAAACACACACTTCAGATTTAATGAATCAATTACATTTCTCCTAGCTATACAATTCTACCTAGAGCTTCTGCCTAACTTGCAGAGATTTCAGAAATTGGAACCCCAGAATTTGAACAATGAGAAGAGAAGAGAAATAAAAGGGAAAGAAAAGTATCCCTACGATCAATCTGATCCATAGATGTAATCTGGAAACTCCATCCACCATTGATCAACACAATTTGTAAAGCCTCTCTCCTCTCTTTGCAACAAACTTATTTTTCCCCTCAATCTTCCTTTGTCCAAGTTGTCTTGCAACAAAAAATTCGTCCATGTGATGAATTTTCATCACCCACCCAACGCTTGAGAGAAAATAAATATCGCTGTCTTGCTTTCCCCAGAAAACATTCACATTTTCCTGCTCTTTTTATGCACCTTATATTTTTCCTTTTACCTTTATGTAAAGAAAAATATATTATTTCCACATGTATAGTGAATATAAAATTCACTTTTACCTGTCTCTCCATTTACATTAGCAATAAAATATGTGATTGCTCAGCAAATAAATCCACTTTTACCATGTGCAATTTACTTTCACCATTAAAATATTTTTCCTAGCAAAGTGAATATTAAATTCAATTTTCACCAAAATATTTCCTCTCTTTACTTTAGTGCAATTTTCCCTTCCACCAAAACTTCTACTTTCAATATTTTAACATATTTGAAACTAGGCATCACAAAATATTTACTCCATCTTCTTATCTTTCAACTTACTCTATTAAGTAAACTCTTACCCATTATACACGGGAAAATATATCATGCCCATTCCACTTTACCTTAAAACTCATGGCGGAGACAAATATTAAGAAATTTTTTTATCGAGCTCTTTAAAATATTCCCCATCTCATGGCTTTACTTTGTCGGGTCCACCTCATTTAATTTCACCACCAGTGACAATTTAAATATTTTCTCTTGAAACACAAACCATTTAAAAATCAACTAATCAACCCAACTCTTAACCCATGCCTTTTAATTTCCTGGGCCCGCCGCCCACGTGTCACCACCTTGCTTATCCCACAAGAAATAACCCCTTGCATTTTCAACCCACGAGCTAGCAAGGAAGGGTGGGGATTTACCCACTTCTTTCTTAGGATTCACCTTTCTTTACCTCTTTCAGCATTCAACATTATTTCAATTTAAAACAATATGCATCAAATAAAAGCACATAAAGGCTTTTTTTTAAATTCCCCCGTGCCTCCAAATTGGGCCCACATGAACCACGTGGTAGGCATTCACTGATCTCATGGGTTTTAA